>CAUYUJ010010891.1:62500-65000 GCA_963575745.1 Prorocentrum cordatum | reverse complement strand
GACGAGGGGGAGGAACGGGAGGGGGAGGAGGCGATGATGAGGATGAGGACGAGGATGAGGATGAGGGTGAGGGTGAGGATGAGGATGATGATGATGATGATGATGATGATGAGGATGAGGATGAGGATGAGGATGAGGATGATGATGCTAATGGTGGTGATGATGATGATGATGACGATGATGATGATGATGATGCTGCTGATGATGATGATGATGATGATGATGATGATGATGATGATGATGATGACGATGGTGGTGGTGGTGGTGGTGATGATGATGTTGCGGAGGATGATGATGATGCTGCGGAGGAGGATGATGCTGATGATGACGATGCTGCAGAAGAAGAGGAACAGAAGGAGCAGGACGAGGAGGAGGGAGAGGTTCCATAGTTGCCCAATGAAGGAGGAGAAAAACGACGAGGAGGAGAAGCCGCAGGCAAAGGAGGAGTCCTTGGCGGGAAAGACTGGAGGAGCATGGGCAGCAGTCAAAGGGGGACGAGGAGGAGGAGGAGGAGGAGGAGGAGGACCAGTGCAAACCCAAGGCGCAGTCAACGATGTTGCAAGACACCCTTCCCCCAGGCTCTTTCGTCATCAGAGGCCCCTACAAGTTTAAATATTCATTGTGGGGAGTGCCCCCTTGGAAGACAACCGAGGGCAGCGTGCCTCCGAGGCCGCCGCCGTAACACGCCGAGAACAAGCTCCCCACCGCAAGAGTACGAGATGGGGCAGTCGCCTGATGTCAGAGAAGAAAAACCCATAAACATCAACTTTTGGCGCTCCGCTCGGATTTTTGGGATTGTGATCGTTTTTCATTCATTGTTCTGCCGGTCGCCGTGGGCTCCCCCTCCGTCCCCCCCCCCCCTCCCCTTTTGGAGTAGACCTTCGCGCTGTTCTTTGGCGCCTGTTCCGGGCGGGTGGAGTCTCCCCCAGGGGCAGCACTCTTGCAAACAGGCGCACTGAGCAGAGGTCTGGAGCCAGACCCCCCCTCCACCCCCTCGGCATCGCTCGGGCGTGTGCATTTTTTCTCGGCGAGAACCCTCGAGGACCATCCTGGACCATCGAGTAAAAAAAACACGCACGAAACCGATAAATGCACGGGAAGTGGACGTCCGAGCGACGGCAAGCCCCCCTCTCCGCCCAATGTCGAAACACCGAAAATAAAAACGCTCACATCCGCACGGGGCCCCCCCGGCGGCGCCTCCAGCTCCGCCCCTGGCGCGCTCCGCGCGCAAGGAAGGGGGGTCCGGCGCCGATCCGAGCAATCCGCGCGGAGCGCCAGAAGTTTATGCTTATGGCGTTCTTCTTTGCTTCTGCGATGGCGGACCCAGCTTTGCCCCCACAGCGCCGCACGAACGGCGCCTGCGCGCTTGGATCGCCGTGCAGCCGATCGGTCGTGAGACGGCACAGCAGGCACGCAAGGATATATATATATATATATATATATATATATATATATATTATATATATTAATATACATATATAGAGAGAGACCTCAAGCTGGCAGCGTCTGACACCTTGCAGGAGCTTGGCATCGTTGGCGTCGTCGTCGTCGCTGTCATCCTCGTCTCCCACCGACGTCGTCTTCGTCGGAAGATGGTGTTCTTGGAGGCTCGAATCGAGTCCTGACTTGGGAAGATGTAGTGGACGTGAACGGGGGTGCTGCAGGGGGGCCCGAGATGATTGAGGAGGAGGAGAAGGAGTGGAAGGACAACGGGGGTGAATCATGAGAGGAAAAAAGATGGGGGGAGCAGGACGGGAGAGGAGGAAAGATGGGACGACGATGATAATACTGCTGCTTCTAATGATGCTGATGCTGATGATGATGCTGATGCTGCTGCTGATTGTTTGGTTGATTGATAGATTGATTGATCGACTGATGATGATTATGATACTGATGGTGATGGTGATTGTGATGGCGGTGATGATGATGATGATGCGAATGATGCTGCTGCTGATGAAATTGATGATGGTTATGGTAATCATGATGATGATGCTAATAATGATGATGATGCTGATGGTGATGGTGATGGAGATGGTGACGATGGTTGTGGTTGTGATGGTGATGATCAGGATGAGGATAAGGATGAGGATGATCATGATGCTGAAGATGAGGATGCTGAGACTGCTGATGATGCTGATGACGCTGATGCTGTTGCTGGTTATGGTAATGATGCTGATGCTGATGATGATGGTGATGATGACGATGGTTACGATGGTGATGATGATGATGATGATGATGATGATGATGATGATGATGATGATGATGATACTGATGTTGATGATTATGAGTATGATGATGACGACGATGATGATGCTGATGCTAATGATGGTGATAATGTCGATGATGCTGACGATGACGATGATGATGATGATGATGTTGCTGATGATGATGATGATGATGATGATAATGATGATGATGATGATGATGATGATGATGATGATGCTGATGATGATGATGATGATGATGATGGTGATGATGATGATGATGATGATGATGATGA
>CAUYUJ010010891.1:45000-57500 GCA_963575745.1 Prorocentrum cordatum | reverse complement strand
GCCCACCGAGATTGGCCTGGAACCAGCAAGCGGCAACCAGGAACCCAGGAGCCCGGCCGTACACCGAAATCGGCCGGGAATTTTCCAATTTTTGTCCAACCATCTCTAGGATCCCTACAGTGCAACCGCTGATAGGGAAACATCCGCCAAACCGTTTTTGGGATATCAATCATTCTGTTACTTACAGGGAATGCACCGACAGGGTACGTTTGTACAATGGGTCCCTCGTCCGTTGCCGCCTTGGCTCAAGGCGGCGCCACCTTATCTGCCTGCGTCGCCTACAGCGTGCAATTTGCGGCGGCGGATGGGGAGAACAGATGTTTCTCCTTTCCGCGCTGCCACCCATCGCTATCGCATCCTTTTACCTCTTGCGCATTCAACCGTACATCATGCGATAGAAGCTTAGCCTTCGATTCGGTAGCGGAGCTGTCGCACCCGAGGCAGCTCTGCTCGCCTCCGCCCTCGGAGTGATGACGTTCAACCTCGCGTATGCCGAGCCCTCACTCCTACCGTGAGCATCGCGGACGCCTTCCTTGGCGCCCACATGACCAGCACCAAGCATGCCGCCACCACTGCGACTCCACCTATGACTATCCGGGTCCTACGTGCGCGAGGACATTCGGCCGCGTTACCCAATGTTGTTTCTAATGTTCAGGCCTCTACCGGGGCAAGCAAGTTCTCATCTCAATAACATCAGGGTCTACGAGCGCGCGATGAAACAGTGCATCTACGACGACGACCTTGACTCCGACCGCAAGTTTCTCAACTATAACATGGACTCCACGCGCGACCGGCTGCCACTTCGCCGAGATCAAGGGCCGTCGACTGGCGAACCCCTCTCAAATCTTAGCTGCTTGTGGGCATTCGACCGATTCCCCCAACACAACTACTGCCTCCAACGTTTCTCGCCTCCGCCTCCACTGCCTGGTCCTCGTCGTCTTCGGGCTCGTGGCCGTCGCCGTAGGCGTCATCATCGGCCGCGTTATGCGAGGCCGAGAGTGCGTGGAGACCAGGGGGCCCTCTTGGCGCCCCGCCCAAAATGTCCCATACTGCGCTTGGATGCAAGAACTACACGCCTGGCCCAGCGTCCACTTTGGACGTATAACAACATCCCCGCAGGCGGCTGCCCTATCATGAGGCTTCCAGGGCCTCGCACGCAGCGTCGCCACGAGGGCCCCGTCGGGCGCGATGAACTTCGGGGCCGAGCTCCATGGGCCGAGGACGGATCCAGTCACAGACTTGCTCTACCATGTGGCACTGAAGTTTGAGAGTTTACAAGATGAGCGACAACTGCAGACAGGTTTGGATTTGACTGGCCATAGGAATTCAGCAGCGAGCGCATCGATAGTTCTTTGGCCCGTGGGGAGACTGCCTGCTCGGAGGCCGAGACAGCAGGATTTCGGATTCGGCAATGGTCAGTTGCTTTTCGCGAACTACGTCAGACCATTGCGAGTTCCGCCGCGCGAATGAAGCGCCGCCGCTCCTCCAACCAATCGGCGGCTTGGTGCCGCGCGCCCTTCGAGAATATGATCAACTGCTGGAGGCAATCACACGACGCAGGCGCACTGTCGAGCGCAGGCCGGCCAGCGTCTCCCAGCTCATGGGCTGCCCAGGCAGGGGTGACATGCGTCGCGCAGACACTGCAGTCCTCCGTGGGGGCAATGCCAAGCTGACGCACCAGCTCAGCCAGGAGCGCCGGCGGCAGGTTCTGGGGCGACCGCGCCGCAGGGCCCTCAAGGCGGCCAAAGAAACTTCACCGCCTGGGCGCCACCTGCGGCGGCGCCGGCTGCGGCGCCAGCTTCGACGGCGCCGCCAGCCGGCCCAGAGGCGGGCATTCGGGGGGATGCTGCAAAGAGGGCGACGGCGGAGCCATCGGCGACGCTATTTCCGCGCGGGCGAGCACAGATGCAGTCGCGACGATCTTGCCGATTCGCACGAGGCTGGTTGCTGGAGGCGCTGCGCGCGAAAGACCGTTCGACGCGCTCGCAAGCATGCCGCGCGGCGAACCCTCAAGGGAAGGGGTAAAGGAGGACGGGGCGGGCGCCGACGTCTTGCGGCCGCTCTCGACGACAACGCGCGCGACGACGGCTGGGCCCGCGGCGATCGCGGCGGGCACTGCTGGAGAGCGTCTGGCAAGGGCAGGAGCCGCAGTCATAATCTCGTTGGCAGAGACGGCAAGGTCATGATGTGCCATAACTCCGGGTCATCCCAAGACCTAGTGCATGATGGTCCGCGACCTGTAGGCTAGGGTATCTCGACAGAAAAAACTCCGTTCACTGGCGCGGCCGAAAACACACGGACTTGCCAGAACGCACGCAATTCGAGCAACTGCGTTCCATCGAGACCACCGAGCAGCGCGTGGACCTGGTCTTCGAGAATGGTGTGGAACAATACCACAGGCGCCAACAGTGCACCATCTATCATTGGCTCGTGGAAAAACGGCCCGAACAGCAAGAATCCGGATGCACCCGCCGAGGCTCTATTGCCCAAATTTCTTGGTCTTGGAAGCTGGACAGATACACGGCGCGGGAAACTGTGACAACGCCGACCAACATCGTCAACACCACGTGGGCCGGCTCAACTCAATATGTCGACCCACGTTTGCCACCCCGAGACGGTCCGATGTCGCGCACTTGCGCGCTCCCTGTCCGATGTCGCGCACTGGCGCGCTCCCTGTCCACGGCTGCCTACCTGCGCAGCGCCCATGGGGCGAGATGCCCGACGGCAGGCGCTGGCCGAACGCGGCCGAGAGCCAGCTCGCCGCTCTAGGCGTCGAAGCTGCCGAGCTCCCAGCACGCAACGAGTCATGGCACTCGGCAGGGCCGGGTCTTGACGCCTGCCTCGCAGGCGCGCGCTTCGGCCGAAGAGAAGGCATCGAGCACCCGGAGAAAAACATCCGCTCGCATCTCGCGCCGACTCGCCAACGGGCAAGGCTCAGACCCACAGTTGTTCAACTCAAATGGAAGTGACAATGCCAAAGCCAGGAGCAGTTGACATATTGCGACACCTGGCTCGACGTGCCCCAGCCGATGGCCCCGATGCAGAGCGCGTCATCAGAGTTGCACGCAACGCTCCAGACAGGAAGGGCAGTTCTGATGAGGAGCCAATCGCCTCACCAGCAGGGTTGGTGGAACAGAGAATAGAGCTTGCATGGACTTCAAGAATCCCCGGCGTTGCCAGCGTCCCTCGGTTTGTCCGTCTAGAGCAGCATCGGCCCCTACCTCGTGGCCCTTGCCTGCACGCGGCTCTGGGAACATACCAGGTGCATGGCGAAGCGGCTCTACGGACACCGTGCCATTACTTCGGTTTCTACACGTCCACCACGGTGCGTGCTAAATAACCGCTCAGTGTCGGAGAAAGTTGACACACCCCATTGTGTGCTGAGACCGCGTGGCGACCATATAGGTGTTACTTAACCGTATGGACATTCGATTGTTTGTTTTGTGCAGGATGCCAGCGCGAATCGCCACCGCTAATTGTGAGGACGTTTCGTGCGAATCGGAAGCGGAACCTCGCAAAACGACGACAAGCACGAACAACTTCAGGGGACGTCTGAAGCGAAAGTGTGCCGAAACCGAGCCAAAACAGGGCCAAACCAGGAAATGCCTGAGGACGTTTCAAGCAACACCTCGCAAAACAGACCATGACAGACCAATGCCAAACCAAGCAAGCTCTGAGGATGTTTCGAAAGCGAAACCTGGCCCAAACCTGGCAACCAACCGGGGCCAAACTGCCAACCCAGGCAGTCCCTTGAGAACGTCTCATGCGGGGCGCGCGGCCAAACCAAGCCAAGACAGGGGCCAAACCGGCCAGACTCGGAGGACGTCCTGGGCAGAATCGCCCAAACCTGGTTCCACCCACTTCCCTTGATCCAGTTCCAGTCAGCCCCAGGGCTCCCCCCCCGCGGGCGGAAACGGGTTCAGAATTCCATGGGGGGGGGGCGGGCGTTGGGACCGCGCGCCTGCTGGTGCCGTCGGGGTTGGGCGCAGAAGCCTGCATTTGTCATTTGGGCGTTGTTAGGGCCCTGATGTGGCGTTCGAACGGATACCTCCGAGCCTGCAGCGCAGGGTCGAATGGTACACATTGTTCATTTCTATCTTGATTTTTTTGGGGGGCAAGATCCTTTCATTTCGACTTGTTCTATCCCGGGCCTCTTTCCTGGCCGCTTGGGGGCCAGGAGCAATGACAAACGAGCACGATCAGAAATGAGCTCGATCAGAAATGAACGACGTGCAGTCGTGCTGCAGCAGAGACACGAAGGTAGGCCTTTTCCTTTTCAATGGGCCTCAGGAGGGGCCCCTCTGAGGCTCGCCGCGGCCGGGCGCTCGGCTCGGGGGGGCGGCTGGGAGGGGCCCTGGGGTGGGGCCCAGGAGCAACGTTTTGGGGCGAAGCGTCCTGGCTCGCCTGTAGCCCTACCAAACAATGTGCCAAGAGCCTCTTGTGGTTCCCACGGGATGTTCTTAGAACATGTCTGGCAGAGTCTGTCTTGTTTTACCACATCGGGATCATGTTATATGAACATTGCTTTCGTTATTTGAACATGTCTGGGTTCTAAGAACGTGTCGTGGCAGGACCATAGGAATGCCCGGGCGATCGGTGCCCGGTTTGGCTTCTCAGACATGCAGCGTCGTGAAAACGTCGGGACGGAAGGTCTCCTTCATTCCAGGCTTCTGCAGGGCCTCCGCCCGGCCCCCCCCGACCGCCACAGGACGGCGGGGAGCGCCGGGATTTCCAGGGACCCCGTGGTTGGACAGGGTCCAAAACCATCGCGCGTCTGGCGTCGGACAGGAGCCCGCGCTTGGGTCCAGGAGTGGTGCGCGCGGACGGAGCGGACTGCGCCCGCCGAGCGCTTTCTGCCGCCCGGCGCGGCCGCAAATCGCGGTGACGAGAGCGAGCAGGGCACACGCCGTCGAGCAACGGCGAAGCGTCCTGGCGTGCCCACAGCCCTACCAGATAATGTGCTGAGAGCCGCCCGTCGCGGGCTCGAGGTGGACCCGAAGCGGATCTGGCGTGAGGAGAGGCACCATCCACGGCCGAGCCCACCACGGGCCCAGCCTGGGCCGGCCTTCTTGCACGCCGGCCCCTGGGCCGGGTCGGGGGCCCATGTCTCGAGCAGTGGCGCGGCGTCCCGGCTCGCCTATGGCCCTGCCAAACACAGTTCTAAGAGGCTTTTGTGGTTTCCACGAGAGGTTCTTGGAGCATGTCTGGCGGGGTCTGCCGTGTTTTAATTCACGTGGGGCTCATGTTCTAAGAACCTCGTTTTTGTGATTGGAACATTTTGGGGTTCTAAGAACATTTCGTGGTGGGGCTATAGGAGTGCTGGGACGGTCGGTTCCTGCTCAACTCAGCAGATTGTGTTAGCAGCGTGCAGCGCAGCGTATCCAGTACTTTGCGGTCGCACGTCATGGGAGCCTTGTGGACTCTCGTGAGTCTATCTTTAGAGTGCAACAGCGTCGGCTGGCGTCTGGTAGTCGATGAGATAATACAGATTTGTAGCATCTGTGAGCGTCGGTTCGAGTCGATTTGGCGTCGATTGGCATCGATGCGCGTCGACGGGCGTCGATTCGCAAGAGCCCACAGGATGGTATGGGAGGCTCCCATGAGTTACCGCAGAACGGTCTCGGGAGGAGTCCCGCCCCATACCACCCCCACCTTCATGTGCAGCTGGCGTCCACACGAAACTGGCCCTGGCCCGGCCAGGAGGGAACAAACACACACAGACACAATTAATCGTCTATCCCCCAGAAAATATGGGAAAATGTCGGGAGGGGGGAAGACAACAACCCAGAAAGTACAGTGCCGTTTTGAATCCATGCTCCGCGTGCGGATCATGTATTACAAATGCAGGGGTTCAGTTAAAAAAACAACGATGCGTTCATGCAGAAGTTGATTCATAAATCAACCATGTATAAACAACCCTATATGTTTAAACAATCAGGTGTATTTAAAACTGCCCTGTATGGAAACATAGGGGGAGTCCTGTCCTCTGTGTGTCTTTGTCTGTGTGCCCCTGGCCCCTTTTCACCCCGGGGCCCCTCCTGCGCCCCGGGCTATCCGCGCGGGCGCCCTCTCGGGGCCGCCCGCAGGGAAGGCGCCTCTACACCGCCAAGACCGGCGCCGACGGAGGGGGCCCTCTTTCGGGGGCGGAGAAGAGGGGGGTGATGACTAGGGGGGGTGGATATCATGGCGGGGGGCATGATATTTCCCCAGATTTCATGGCGCCTCTTCTTATTTCGTTACGTCCCTGGCCCCCCCGCTGGGCCGCGCACGTGCCGCTGGTCATGATTTGCACCCCCCCCTCTTGGACACCCCCCTCTCGGCCGCTCCCGACGCCCTTTTCCCAGGCTCGGCGCGGGCGGCCCAGGCTCGGGAGGGGAAAGAACACGTTTTTGATTGGCGGGTCGAGGGCGCACCCCTTCCGGTCGAAGCTGAGCGGGCCGCGCGAAGCTTGAATTAGGCAGAGATGGGGGAGGAAATGGGGGGCGCAGCCTCAGAACGAGGCCGGGAGGAGGCAAAGCCTCGGAAACAGCAGGAGGGGTGAAAAAACACAGAGAGACGCCATGCATCGTCGATTCCCAAGAGAAGGTGAAAAAATAAGGGAAGCGGAGGGGGGAAGACGAAGCCCAGCAAATATAGAGAAAGATTGGGAATCCTGGGAGTTGTTTGTATTTATATATGTGTGTGTGTTTGTGTGTGTGTGTCCCTGGGCCTTTTCTTGAACAAAATCACGAAGGAGTGGTTTTCGCTATGGTCGGCCTTTGGGTGCCCTTACTGGGCCTCGGGAGCGTAAAAAACTCTTAGGTGAAAGGCCAGTCCTGGGGAATGGGTCGAGATTCTGGAGGTCGACATGGTGAAAAAGACATGGCGTCGGTTGTCTGGGAATGTCTTATTGCTTTGGCCTTACGGCCGGTGCCGCCGACCCTGGAGGCCTCGGCCCTCGACGGAAATTCGAAGGAGAGGGCGGGCCATGGGCCCCGGGAGGGTGGTATTCTGACCCAGGACCCCCCATGCCCTTCCGGGACCCCTCCCCCCTTGGAGTAAACACCGACGTTGCTCAGATTGGCTTCCCCTCCGCGTCGCGGCCGCTCCCCTCCCCCGAAGGGAGCCGCCCAGGTGCCCCCCCCCCCCCCCGGGAGTATCCGGGTGGGACCCCCCCACCACCACTTTCCCCCCCCTCGGCGGGAAAGGATAAAAGGGAAGGGGCTTCCCTTCGAGTCAGCTGCGACGTTGCTCAGATTGGCTTCCCTCCCGTGTCGCGGCTACTCCCCTCCGCGTCGCGGCCGCTTCCCTCCCCCGAAGGGAGCCGCCCGGGTGCCCCCCCCTCCCGCGCATCCGGGTGCGACCCCCCCCCCTCCCCCACCCCCACCCCCGGGGAAAAAAGGTAAAAGGGAAGGGGCTTCCCTTCGAGTGAGCTACGACGTTGCTCAGATTGGCTCCCCCCCCGTGTCCGGGGGGAGCAGATTGGCTTCCCCCCCGGGTCGCGGCCGCTCCCGTCGCCCGGGGAGAGTCGACCACTCCCCCTCTTGGAGCCGACGTGGCGGTGTCGTGGGCAGCTCCCCTCCCCCTATGGGAGCCGACCACCACTCTTGGAGCCGACGTGACGATCTCGTGGGCGACGACGACCCACGCAAGATGACGAGACCAGGATACGTCTTCCACACGCCGACAGGGTCGGCGGATTTTTTTCCCAGCACGAAGTCCCAGACGTCCAGAGCTTTTCCCCAAGGGCCGGTTTTCCATCCAGGATAGTTCTTTGACGGTTTGGGGGCCCAGCAAGGGCCCCTAGAGGCTCGAAGCGGCCAAATGCCTTCCGCCCTGAGTTTTTTTTTCACGACGCGAGCACCTCTGGATTTGCATCCTGCGGTTCTGGCCATCCTTGGCGCGACGGCGGCTTCCCCTGCGCGAGGGCTCGCTTGCGGGCCCGAGGGCGCGTTTTCGAAGCGGCGCGCCCCAATGGTCTTGCAGCCTGCACCCCTGAACTCCATCCGCATGACTGCTTCGGGGTGTATGTCCTTCACCTGCTAATGGGAATTATCCTTTGGAGGGTCAGGAAAGGGTAAGCTCCATTTCTTGGATGTTCCTTGGGTGGAGCTGTACTCGTTTCAAACAAGACGTGTTCCTCTTGCGCTTTCTCTCGTAAATCGCCCGTATTTTTCTCAGAGCAGTTTTTTTCAGCTTGCCCTTCCTGGACCTGGGCCCCCCTAAGTATGACCCTTCCATGAGCAGGCGAACGACCAGTATGCGCAGGTCTGCCGATCCCGGGCCCAGGACTGTCTCTCCTCCTCCTCCTCCTCTTCCTCCACCTCCTCCTCCTCCTCCTCCTCCCTCCTCCTCCCTCCTCCCTCCTCCTCCTCCTCCCTCCTCCTCCTCCCTCCTCCTCCTCCCTTTTCCTCGCTCCTCCTCCTTCCTCCTCCTCCTCCCTCCTCCTCCTCCTCCTCCTCCTCCTCCTCCTCCTCTGGAGCCTCTGGAGCCTCGGACAAGTCTATCCCTCACTAGGGTGAAAGATAGCCTGCAATTGTGGAAAAGGGGGCTCAATGGACAGGAAAGGGGGTCCCCACCACCTTCTTGCTGGTAGGGTCCTTCCCCTTCTCAAGCTCCTTCAGAGCTCTCCTGCCCCATTCGCCTGGCCCTCTGGGAGGGCACTCCTTGGCCAAGCCTTTCACTTGACCAGTGCCATAGCTCCCACACCTCGCACAGAAGAAAGTAGCCCCACACACCCACATTCGATGGGATGGGTGGGCCTTTGCAACAATCCTTGGGGTACCAGGGCATTGCTGACTGGTCACGCGTTCTCTTCGGAGCGAGCTCTGACCACACAACCGACAGCCCCATCTACCCCCTTGCTTATGAAGGAGGTGCCCTTTATCCCCCTTTACAAGTTTCAGTGTACACAGTAATTCACCTGCTACCTTTTGCTTTTCAGGCCTCTTCTGGACCTTTGGCATATCATCTACATCTGGAAAACCTTGCCTACTGAGATTATACAAAACACCTGACAGGAGTCTAACAAACTTAATCCCGAACTGCTCAGCGGCTCTGAGACGTTCGAGGATCTGGGGCTGGGACGGGTGACCCATGGCTCCTAGCTTAGCATACCTATCGGCCTCAGAATTCCCAGCGTGCCAATGTGGGGGAAAACCATTCCTACTCAGCCAAGCCCTGGATTTGTGGGACGGCATCCAGACCAGCTCAAAGCTTTCTCTCCCCACGTCTTCGATTTTCCAGAAAATCAACCTCCAAATCTCAAAATACGGCTGGGACGGAACACACATTATTTCAGCTCCTTTGTCCACGGACAGCAGCAAGTTCTTATGATCGGTGATGATGACCGCCTTCGGCCCCATCAAGCACAGGGCCATATAAAAGGCGAAGTGTTCTGCGAGCCCTGCACTCTGCACCACGCCAGGCGTGGGACCATAACACACAAGTCCTGCTTCGCGGGATCCTGGAACCAAGGTGCAACACGACCAACCCGAACGGGTTTGCCACTCCACTTCAGGGTTCATCCCTGATCCGTCGATGAAAAATTTCCAACCCCAGGTGGCCCCTGGGCCCCAGTCTTTTCTGGAACTTCTCTTCAGCCACGGATCCCACGAGCGGTGGGGGGTATCCGTCACGTCCCGAGCCTGTAACACCATACTCGACACGCGGACAATCTCCTGCTTCCCGACTGATATCCACAAGCTCGGCCATATCAAAGCCACGCCGCCATGCAGCTTGACCATCACATTCATATATACGGTGCCGAATGGTGCCTGCCTGAGCTCCACAGCTTCGACACATGTTGGATACGGAATATCTTTCACAATACAGCTTGCTCTGGGTCCAAAGGCCTCCATCAAGATGAGTAACAACTAAATCTGCCTGGATATGTTCACCCCGTCCCCTCATACGCTGCAACTCCTGCTTAATAGGATCCAAGTACGGCATACAGTCCCACCCAAAGTGCCTCTGCGCTTGGATCTCCTGGGCCCTGCGGAGGCTACGATGGATGAGGCTCTTGAGGGTCTGGAGCCCTATCTCAAGGAGGTCCACCACGAGCCCCTGGCCATCTTTCCACGTCACATAGTCAACCGCCACCCATCCTATGCGCACGAGGGTCTGGATAACTGCGCCAGCAGGTCCTATCACCGAGCTCCACCCCGCCTTGGACGCGGCCGCGGCCGCTTCAAAGATGGTGGAAAGCAATTTCCGAGGGAGCCACTCTTGTCGCAGTGCGGTATACCATGTCAAAAGCGGTAACGTATTGACGACGAACGACGGGTCGAGGTCATACGGATCCGTTAATAAATACTGCACTGCACGCGAGCGCCCCTTAGCCTTCCCAAACAACACAAAGGATGCTACAGCGCGTAGACTGGCCAGGTCCGTCGTCGACATCCCCTGGACCCTTATACCGTACGTAGCTGCCGCCATCCCTCCAGCCCGAAATACGCGTTTCAACCCTTTTTCTGTGATGCTTAATCGAATGAAACCGACCAGCTCGCCTCCGAACGGACCAAATCCTCTGCCTGAGCGTCTTCTTCCCCTTCCTGAACTGCATCCCGAAATCGTGCCCGAGTTTTTTTACCGAGGAATACGCCTTAAAGCAGTACCTGGACAAAACCTTATGCAGCCTCTGGGCAAGCTGGTCACTCGAGGCCACAATCTGGCCCTTCTTCCTGGAGATGACCAAACCTAACAGCTCGAGACGACGACACAGGTCCGGCACAGCTGTGGCGATTTTCAGCTCCACGTTCCTCATGGAGCCTATCGCTTCGACGGTGATGTCATCCACCATCACATATAGAGTGAGCGAACTCCACCTTTCCTGCATATACTGCAAAGCATCGTGCAAAATGACCCTCAGGAGCGTCGTGGCAAATGAACAGCCTGCCACGATAGATCTCGTGATCTGGATAGTGTCGGACACAATCTCACGCACCTTGACCCGATGCTTACCACCATACACCATGAGCAAAAGCCTGATACGACGCAAACTGAAATTATGCTTCACACACGCGTGCCACAATACATCGTGCGGGATCTTCTCATCGCATTTTCCATATCTATAAGAGCCGACGCTGACGACGCTTGTATTGCTTTGGCTGACTCGACCGACGCTGCTTGCTGCCATATCGCTCTCTCACAATTTTTCCCTTTCGCCCCATAGATACATTTCAGCTCGTGTGCTCGCTCCCACTGTGCTGCTTCATACCTACGGATACGGCTTAATACTCTGATCGCTGTCGTCAGGATGCCGATGGGCCTGTAGCCGCCATCTGGCTTCTGCAAGAAGGCAATCAGCGACGTGTCGCACTGCGCTGGGATCAGCAAGTGCGTCTCCACACACGAAAGAAACTTGGCATACACCTAGAGCGCCTGATCGCTGAGCTTCCTCAGCGCTGCAGGGCTCCACCCATCCACACCTACGGCTGTGTTCTTTTGAACCGTTTGAGGGCTCCCTTGATCTGCTCCAGAGTTGGGACTGGTGGGGCATCTCCGAGGGGTAGTCCTAGGTGCTCTGCCGTGAGTCGGCTGGGCTCTCCTTCGTGCCAGATGTTCCTCCACTCCTCCAGAAGGGACTCGACGGTGTCGACCTGGCCTGCGGGGCCTCCAGAAACTCCAGTGGGGTCGGGAGCCCGCCCAACAGTTTCCTTGGTGTACTTATACACAGCCCCTCCACCAGCCGCCAGAGAACTATTCACCCAGTCCCTCCAAACCTTCGCCTTGGCCTGCCTGAAACACGACTCAACTACTTCGGCGAATTCTCGAACGGACTCAGCATACCCATCCAAATCATCAAGAGAAACGCCAGCTTGAAAACGTAGCCTATCTTGAAACTCTCGCCACCCAGGAACAGCTGCTAGGTCGGATGTCGGCTTACGGAGCTTGCCTACGAGATCCTTGACCCCAGACGATTGCCAGCAGTGTTCACGCTTCCGAAGGTGTCTGAGCTCCTCTAGACGGACCTGGAACTTCCTGAGCGCCCTGGAGGCCTTTGTGCACTTGGGATAGGGGCCCTTGACATTCTCCAAAACAGGCCTAGATACCAGATGATACCCAGCTCCTCTGCCGAAATACTGCGACCTATCAGCTAGAGGAATACCTAAGATGTCGGCAAGCTCTCCTTCCATCATCGCACACATGTCCGAGTACAATAGGTTGAACTCGGTCTGGGTTGGCCTCTCGTCGAAGCCGTGAAACCTATCTAGCAGATTGCTCCAGCTCCTCTGAGGCGCAAGTCCTATTGGCCCTTCGAGGGGAAAGGGCCGAGGCAACTTTAAAACCTGCTTTGTCCTCCGATGGGTGTCTGTGGAGAGAGTCAACATTTCTGGATAATGCGTTTTATTCCCTGACTCCTCCACCCTGCGACAGGACTTGATCGAGCCCACGAGGTCGTGCGAGACAATGAAAAGAACCGAGCTCTCTCCACCGACCTACCCTGCACGTGGGCTGGTTGCCGTACACGACGACAGCCCTAAGCTTGTGAATGATTGGCAACGCCTGCACTTCTGACG
>CAUYUJ010010891.1:0-40000 GCA_963575745.1 Prorocentrum cordatum | reverse complement strand
GGTCCCGACCAATTCCCCGGGGTCGGTTTTGTCGCCCAGGATCCATTTCCAGTTTTCCTGGGGCCCGAAATTGTGGACCTCGTAGGCCGACATGAGTTCGACCCAGCGCCCCTTGTGGCGGCCTGTGGCCCACCCTCCCGCGATGATCGGAGGAGGGCCAGCTGAGACAGCGGCATCGCTCCCGCCTGGCCACTGCGCTCGAAAGATCTCCCGCCCGGGGTCCATCCCTACCCGTTCGTCGAGGGCGGATCCAGCCGTGGCGACGAGAAGTCTCGCGGAAGAGCGCCCGCATCGAAAGCACCAGATCGTCGGAGATCTGGGGAGTGGCCAGTGCTTGCGGCACGTCGGCGGCCTCTTCGTTGACGGCGCGCACGGCTGGAGGAGAAGGACGAGGAGGAGAAGGAGGAGGAAAGGGAGGAGTACTGGGAGGTGAGTAGGCGCTCAGGAGCGGCTAGGCAAGGGATTAAGGCCCCTGTCGGGGTTTTGAATATTACCGACGTCATACAGAATATTGTAAACATTTTCAAACGATTAAGAACATGTCGGATACGATTCATTGCACTGCGCTAGCAACTGCACTACACTGGACTAATCATTGCACTGCGCTAGCAACTAGACGGCGCCGATTCGTGCACTACGGTAACCCCTGCACTAACCACTGCCAACCACTGCGCTGTGCGAGCCAACGCCCCAACCACTGCACTGCACTGCTAGCCGCTGCCCTGGGGGACGCGCAGCTACAACAATAACAACACCAAACCGCCACGTGCCTCAACGGTTTCGCATGCGTTCAAGTAGTACGTGCATTGCAACACCCATCACGCATAAACTCAATCAAGCATCAAACACTATATTATATATTTCACTTACGCACTACACATAACACGTCCTCCTCATCCATCTCCTCCGACTGCATTAAGCACGCGCATGCTATGCGCTAGTGGCGTCACGGTGTCGCGCGAGTGGTGCGTCGAGTGTCGACGAAGGGGAATGGGGAGGAGGTGAGGGGAATAACGGTGAGGGAGGAGAAGGAGGCGTGGGAAACAAGTTTTTTGTGGTTATGAGAAGAATGCGGCGTCGCCAGTGCTGAAACCGAATGGCAACTTTGAGTTCGTAAACGTAGGGCGAGGGTCTGATGAGACCCTCGCCCTACGTTTAGAAACTCGGGCCACACTGCGTTGCGCGTGGCCAACTACTCTTGCCCCTCCACTCCACCTTCCTCGGCCACTATCCCTTTCCATCGCCGTTTGGGTTCCAGTTCAAGGCTTGAGGCTTCGAGGGCACCCAGCTCGGTCGAGCCCTCCACCAGCAGCTGCACCAGACCGTGGCCATGCCGCCTCGCGCCACCCCGAAGACAGCACGCGAGCTCCGCCTAGAGGGCAAGGTCGTTAGGCTCAAGGCCAAGTTCGACAAGTAGCAGAAGTACAATGCGAAGCTCGCCGCCATCAGAGACAAGCGCGCCAAGTTGCAGAGAACGGCCCTCGCCAAGATCCTGAAGATCTCGGACAAAGCTCTGGCGCAGGACCTCGCCCTGTTCGCGGCGTTCAACCACCTGCTTCAGAACCCGCCGAAGTACAGGGATGACTGATCGTTCCTGTAGGCAGCCAGCTCTTGAACTGAGTTGATGGCGCGGCGTGCAGACCGCGGCCTGCCCCAGCCCTCCTGTCCTTCTTAGCTACACCTTCAAATTCTTATCATCTCTCCAGTCCTCCTCCTTCCTACTTCCTAGTCCTCACCTTTTGAGGCGGGCTCTCCGCTGAGGGACTCGAGGTGCGGGCGTCCGGCACGCTCCCAGTCGCCGCTGGATCGACGGCGGACGTAGCTAGCAAAAATGAGGGAAAACGGGGGAACTCTTCGAACAGCACTCCGAAGTTGCTTCAACATACTGCGTGAGAGTCCAGTCGCACTGTCGCGACTGGCAAGGCGGTTGCGTGACGCCACTGGTGTCACGCAACCGCCTTGCCAGTCGCGGCAACGAGGGGCCCCGACGGGGCTCGCCCAACGTGGGGCGATAGTTTCTATTTTGAGCCGAGTCCTGACGTGGCGCGAGGTGTCCAGAGGCGGCCGAGATCCGAAATTCAAGAACCACACGGCGCTTGAGTGAAAACAAGTTTCAAGTTGAAAACTGCACATGGCACAAAGCCAAACATTCACGAAACAAAATTGCACGTGTCTTACGTTGAGGGGTCTAGATGAGGAACGTTCGGGTCTCGGTGCGTAGCCGATATGCACGACCAGCACCAAAAAGCACCAAAAGCACCAACATGCACCAACATGCACAAACGACACGCTGTAAATGCCGTGGCCATTTGGGCTCAAACAACTAGCCAGCTTGGTGCTCGCGGCTGCATGTCCGACGCCGCGTCCTCGGATCCCGAGGTGTTGCAACCTGTGGGCGGCGGTTTGTCAGACGATGAGGTGTTGCAAGGTCCGCTGACCGCCAAACGGCGCAGGAGGACCGCTGCCGCTGCTGATCGTGAGACTGACCGAGGTGCAACATTCTGTGCTGCCATCGTCGGCGACCGTGGAGTTGACTTGCCAGAGAGGTGGCGCCTCAAGCTTGCTGAACACCTTGCTGGGCGCGGCGTGCAGGTGCCAGCGGACGATGGCCCCATGTTGCTGGGCATAGCCATCATGCATTGGCAACCCGTCCCCGCCTCTTTCGACGTGGGCCCCCTAGATGTGATGATGCAGTGGAAGAAAGCCAGACGCTATGGTGATGTACTTTGCTCATTGGTTTACCGTGTAGAGTCGGCCTCGGCGATAGCCCCAATTCATATTGACGTTGATGGCCGCCGAGGTTTGAGCAGCGTTCAGCGCGCATGTCATGACTGTGGCCCTCTCCAAGCAGCTCTGGCACGCGCCCCAGCAATCACTGAATATTGTGTTGTACCGATGATCATAGGCTTGTGCGTTGTGCATTCAATATCATCGATCTTGACTTGGTTGAAACTCTGCTCTCGGAATGCCGCCAACATCTTCCCCTTCCGCTCGCGACGGCCTCGGTCCAATGCTGTCCATCGCTTCTCTAAGCAACTCGTGTCTGAGGGCGGAGGCGAGGGTCGCTGCAGCGCCGTGAGCACGGCGACGCAGGGCATGGTCGTCGCGCGCCAGAGCAAGCTTGAGGTGGCCAACCCGTTGCACATCCTGCGGTGCTTGGATTTCTCTTCGCATCTCAAAGATGCTCGGGACGTGGCTGCTGCAGCTGGGAAGTCCCTGCAGATTCTGAAGGACCAGCCTGGGATCGACGCTGATGCTCTGGCGAATGTCGAGATCGACTGGCCAGGCAAGTCCACCCTGCACAAAGCGCGGCCGCGGCTGGACCGACGGGGGGAAATTGAAACGAACGCATGCACCTAAGTGCGCAAGGGCATCGCAGACTGTGAGCGGGAGGCCGTCGGGGGGGAGATGGGGGAGCGGAGAACGCCAACGGATAGGGCGAGGGGGGAGGGGGGGGAGGAGGAAGGGGAGGAGATGAGGAGGAGGGGGTGGGGAGAAGGGAGGAGGAGAGGAGGATGGGGAAGCTAAAGGAGGAGGTGGTGAGGAAGTTGGGAATGGGGGGGGGGCAGATTATTTGCTGGCTTTCCCAGGACATCGTGTGCATGCTGCTGTCCCGCCACCAGTTCCATGGTCTCGCTGATGAGGTTCGGACTCTTCGCATGTATGCGGATGCTTCGCCATCTTCTGGCGTCGAGGTGTTCGCTGTCCTTGTTGATCTGTGCGTCGGCGACACGATGAGTTTCTACACGATGCCGTCTACAGTGCTTGGTCATGGGTATGCGTCGACAGTTGACAAAATGATGGCGTTGTGTTGGACAATATGGCTAGTGTGCGGCCCGTCCGTCAAAGAACTCGAACGTTTCTGCTCCGACATACGGAGCTTCACAGCCGACTTTGGAGTTGAGAGCGGCTTGGCAGACGTGGCAAATGTCTTGGACGACTTCGCCCATGGGATCAAGCAGCAATGTTCTCCGCAATGGCAGTTGCACGACTACATCTTTCCCAATTGCGTGTTCATCGTGGATTGGGACCACTTGTTTGACGCCATCTTGAGAAATTCATTGAATGATTATCCTAAGTGGCCGTCTATTCTTGATAAGTTGCGGGCGCTGTGCAATTTCTTCGGCAACAACGATTATCGTCTCACGTGCAGGCTGCACGCCAGGAGGTCCGGCACCCTGGACTATGACAAAGTCTTGGACAGATGGTCCGCATCGTTTGCGAAGTGGCGCTACAGGGCTGTGCGCACCGTCGTGGAGCAAGTGGTGAAGTTGAGGAGGTTCTGCCAAGAAATGTTCCAAACGCAGATCATGGGCGATGTGAAGGACCAGTCGACTCTACAGACCGTTGGTGATATATGCAACGATGTTTTTTTCTGGAAGTGGGTGTCCGCGTTCAGGCAATTGGCATGCAAGTTTGACAATCTTCGGTCGTGGGGCAGCGGTTGCGCGTGTCACGCAGAGGAGTTGAAGAGGGGACGACGGGTCATATGTGGGAAACTGGGGAGGCGATTACATGAGGCCCCTTCGTATGTGAAATCCAGCTGTGACGACATCGGCGAATACCTGACCAGCCTCACCTTGGACGCGGTCGAGGGAGATCACGAGGTACACGAGGCCATGGATTTCATAGGCAGGCGATGGATTGGTGAATGTTCGGTCAAGACTGGGTGGTTGCAAGAGTGTCCATACTTATACGCTAATGTGTCTTCTCCTTCGGTGGCTCGCCAGATAGTTCAGCAGATGACAAACATGCGGCCATATATGCACCATCGAGTCTCTGTTCGAAATTGGAACAAATGGGAAATGGCAATTCGGAAAATCGCAGATGACGACACCGAGTCAATCCCGACCGATCTGCTCGACGAAGAAGCTGTGTGGAGACGAATGCCGCTGTCCAGTCGAAAGGCGGAAGGGGTTCACAGGTGCACGACGTTGACCTCTAGGCGCGCTGCTGGCGCCGAGGTGCCATGGAAATTGTCATCAAATCGGCTGCACCAGAACCTCACGTTCATCGATGCGTTCACGAAGACTCCAGAATTGATAGACCTTCTCGAGTTCGAGTACAGAAACTACTCCAGGATTCTGCAGTTCTCATTGAGATACCAGTACCGCCCAAGAAAACTGAAGGGCAAGGACGTCATCAAGAAGGTCTACCGACTTGAGGAGTTTGCGCGGGAGGATTGTAGTTTTCTTTCTGGGAAGGTCGCCAACGACGGCCAGAGAGCTGCCCCCGCGGAGCCGAGGGACTGCAACACGCCGTTGATGGTCGAGTACCTGAGCAAGGTCATTGCACCCAGCAAGTCGTTCTCTTGTCCAGTCGATGGCCAGGCGTCTGATTCGTACTTCAAAGTGTTGCGGTGTTCCACAGCTTCCTGGAAAGTATGCCGAACCGTTGGTGATCCAAAGCGGGCAAGTTTGCATATTCTTTTCCAGAAGTATGCCGTGTTTCGAAATGATGAAGACAGAGTCGTCACTGTCTACCCAGACGGGCTTCCAGAGGACGGGGACGCCATCAAGCTGTCATCTTGGAATAACTTGGAGTGCAAATTGTTGGAGTGGAAGGTTCGGCTATCGGATGTGAATGGGTGCTGGGACTTCTATGATGCGAGGGTTGCCAAGCCCGCGTATGCTTTACTTGGCGCCCAGTGCCCCACGCTATGCTTGCTTCAGCATTTCAGAGAGAGTGGGTGGACCGCTGTCAAACGACACATCGTCCATACGCACGACTGCCTTGAGATCAAGGAGTACTCGGCCGTCGGATTCAGGAACAATAAGTTGTACTACCAGTGCCTGCTCTGCCTCAAGGGGTGCTTCGAGAACGGCCTGGAGGCGTTGCACTCCAACCAGCCGATCTCTTACTACAGCTGCGTCCGACAGGGCATCAATGTGGCGCCTGATCTGGGCGACAAGGCGTACAGACAACTGCTCAGAGGTGGGGGTGCTGCAGGTGACATCGGTCTTCCAGCTTTGGGGGACATGCCGCCAGCCCTCGCGCTGCCGCCAGCTCCCGCGGCGCCAGGGCAACCTATTGAGGACGAGAGCGACATGGAGATTCTCCAGGGAGAGGCTGAAGTCTTGCCGCCGCCCCCGCCACCAGCTGGAGCGGCACCTGCTCCGCCGCCAGAGCCTCATGACGAGGCGGATCCGCCCGCGAGTGAGTCTGACAAAACCGATCGCACGCCCTCCAGCAGCAGTTCCAGCAGCAGCAGCAGCAGCTCGTCATCGAGTAGCGACAGTGCGAGCGAGGGAGGTGACAGCGATGTTATCGTAGAGCCTCCTCCGCCTGTCGCCGACCCTGCTGCTGCTGCCCCTGCAGGTTTGTACCCGCCAGTAATTAATGGTGCTGCGCTGGCCCTTGAGGATGCTACGCTAACGCATGGGTATTGCAGGCTCAGGGTGAAGTGTCCCAGGCATCCAGGCTGCCAGAAATCGCGTTGCACTGGTGTTTCGCAAACTAAGAACCTAGG
The DNA here is from genome assembly GCA_963575745.1 of Prorocentrum cordatum. NCBI lineage: Eukaryota > Dinophyceae > Prorocentrales > Prorocentraceae > Prorocentrum > Prorocentrum cordatum. Next base: position 33,531 of record CAUYUJ010010891.1, on the reverse strand, counting down.
TGTGCTTGAGCCACAAGCTTTTTTAGCTGCGTGGATTGAACTTGGTAAAGATCCAGACTGTCTCACTAGAGCTGCCCATCGTGCGCTCGGCGAGCCCACAGCTGCTCAGGTTAAGAAATGGTTGGATGATCATCCCGACGGCATTGGCCGATGAAACGTGTTGGCACCGTCGTCGGCTGCAATTGCAGAAAACACATAGAGTCGGGAGGGAGGAAGGGGGCATCGGAGAGTAGAGGAGGAGCGATAGGGGGAGGAGGAGAGGGGAGTTGGAGGGAGAAGGTTGCGGTAGGGAGGAGGTGAGGGAAAGAGGAGGCGCACGGAGAAGACTCAATGAGAGGAGGTGCTGACGAGAGGAGGCGAAGGAGGTGGAGGGATAATGGGTGGGAGGATGGCGGAGGAGGCTGGGAGGAGGAACAATCGCCCCGCCGCCCTGAGAGAGCCGCATCCCCTCGCTCGCGCCCCGCGTCGTGTGCCATTCCCTCTCCGCGGCCCCACCGCCCCGCAGCAACGGGCAGATTCGAGCACGTCGAGCGTTCGCTCGGACGCGGTGCCTCGGAAGGTTTGGGCGCCGCCGTGGTCTCCGCCAAGGCCATCCGTGCTGCTCAGGGGCGGGGGCGCACCACATGCACGACACGATATTGCATCACGCACGTGCACCTCATGCGCACGTAACACGTTACACAGCCACAATGCGCGACTACATGCACAGAACGACAACCCAATCGCACCCGTACACATACACATGCACACGCTTGCGAAGCACATGCCAACACGCAATTACGCATGCGAATACACTTCCACACACGTACGCGTTTACACATACCAACACGTCTGTACATGCGCACCTTCGTATGCATACATGTCGACTTGCACACCTATAACACTATACATGCAACCGTACCGATGTACTTGTTTGCACCTTCGGAAAGCCTGCACAAGACAAACAAGTTACACACGGAAGGCCTGTGCAAGACAAAAACGTTACCTTTGGACTGACTGCACAAGACAAACACGATACCAATGGAAATGTTCCACAAGACAAGCACGTTACATCTGGAAGGCCTGCGCAAAACAAACACGTTACCTTTTGCAGGGCCTGCACTGCAAGCTCTGCAACCCTATACATGCAGACGTACATGTCGATCCCTCCGAGGGCGCCGCCAAACCTAAAGACGTCAGCTCCGCGTTGCGTCTCCCCACCAACGCCCCCCAACCCATGCAACGGCGACGCCCAAGCGAACTGTCGGGAAAACGGTGCCCAACTAAACGCGGCGCGGCGCGTGGGCACCCGCGATGGCGGTGAACGCAAAGCCTCGCGGTTGGCCTGGGGCCATGCTGGGCCTTCTTGGAGCCTTGCCGGGCGCCTTCGAGATGGGCACCGAAGCTCTCTGACAATGGCGACTGCTCCTAACCAAGGGTGAACGTACTGGCCGCTGTCCAAGTGCGGCATAGCACCAACTGCCTACGCCCCCACAGTGGGCCCCCTTTCGGTGACAATCGCATTGACAAACAGCAGAATCTAAGACATACCTGCTTCAGATCAAAGAAAGCGCATGACAAGGAACCACGAACGCCGACCGACGGTGGAAAAACCGCGACGAACCACAAACGAACCACAAAAAAACCACGACAAACCACAGAAAACCACGACGAACCACAAACGAACCACAAAAAAACCACGACACCCACCCCACGGACGGAAAAAAACCACTACGAACCACAACTGAACCACAAAAAAACCACGACATGTGGCGCAAAACCACCGACATCACATGCGAAATCACACGACAATTTAAGAAAACACAAGACGACGCCATGCATGAGAACATGTGAAGCAGACGCTCGGGCGCGACATGTGCGGTTGCAAGCGGCGACGTATGCGCGCCACTGCGCGCTGCCAAGACCACGCGGCGCGCGCGATCAAATGGGCGCTGTCGCGGCACGCGCGCAGCCGCCCCTAACGCGCGAGATACGTTAACCTGCGCTATCCAAGATGGGCCGCGCCATCGCCGACTCGTCATAGTGACCCGCTGCGGTTGTAACCTTGAGCGCGCGGCACGGCGCGTGAGTGGCATTGGGCGCCTTGGATGGGCGTGTGGGGTGCCCCGTGTCCACGCCCGCTGGGGGGGGGAGCTTCGGGGGGCGGCAACCAGCGCCTTTCTCACGCCAAGGCTTGAGCGTTGCAAGCGCGCCCGCGGCGGTGGAAGAGGGGCACGGGGAGCGCGGCGGCTGCGTGTTGGGTGGGCTGGGGGGGGGATGCGGTGGGGGTGGCAGAGGGGGGGGCGGGGGGGTCGGGGAAGCGCTGGCCCGCGCGCATGCGTTCAGCGGCGCACCCAGGACTGCGCATTTGCGCAAGCGCGCGCCCGATTTCACGGGCGGCGCAGCGCGGCTTGGCGGCGTCATCGGTATGTGAGGCCGCCACCTGAAGAAGTCCTTGTTGGACGGAGGATCGGGGGTGCCACGCTCATCGGGTTCGGCTGCATCATAGCATTGGCGGGGCGTGCTTGCCCTGAGCGCGTCGGCGCTATGCGCGGGGCCCGATGCGAATGACGTTGCAGGCGCTGCGCTGCTGCGCTGCTTCATCGAGGCGGTGGACAAGCGGCCTGCGCGTCTTGGGGCCATCTATCGGGAGGGCCGCGGCCCCCGTGGAGGCGCTCGCCCGCTGGCCATCCGCCCTCGAGCGGCACGGCAGAACACAGAAGCACGGCAGAACAGGAGCACGGCAGAGCACACAAGGGCACAACGAACCACACCTCGCACGCACGCCGACACGCGCGCCACGGAAACCACGTCTGAAACCTATTGTTTGGAAAACCGCATCTGAAGAGGTGCTCGTTCAAATCGGGCCGCACGCACCCAGAAACTCCACCAAAACGCCCGCCGCGACGATCCGCACGGCAGAATACAGGAGCACGGCAGAACACACAGAGCACACAGAGGCACGGCAGAACACATAAGCACGGCGGAACAAGATCACGGCAGAACACGCGGGCCGCCCCCCTCCCCCGCCCCCCGTCCCTCGCAACGCATTCCCCGAGTTCCACGTCGCGGCGGACGCCGCAATCCGCGCCCCCCCCTCCCCCCCCCCTTCATCGTCCCAACCCCAATCCTAGCGCGTACTCGCCCCATCCCTCTCTGCCCTCAGCGTAACCACCGCTGTCCCAACGCATTGTCCCACTGCCCTCGCTGCCCCGTCACTTTTCCCGCGCGAGCCCCCCGACCCCCCCGCCCCCCGCTCCGCCCCCCCCCCCCCCCCCCCCCAGCCCTTCGCGGCGCGCCAGAGTTCGGTAGAGCTTAGAACATCAGCGCGCGGCGCAGTGCGTGGATCTTTGCGGTAACCATCTGCCACTCGCCAATCCTTGGGTGAACGTGTCCTTGGGCCGCGCGTGGGCAACCCTACGCACTCTCGCAAGTGGGGTGCCGATGCGGCGCCTTGCGTCGGCGACGCACTTGCGCGAGTGCGTGCCCATGCGGGTATGGCGCCAATTTGTCGCGTGCAGTGTCTGCACATGTTTGCTTGGCTTTCGTTTACGCAATATCGTTCAACTCGCCGCTCACTCTCCCTGTCCCTCGCCGCTCCCCCCTCCTCTCCCTCGTCGCCTCCCCTCCTATCCCTCGCCGACCCCCTCCTGCCTCTTGCCTCGTTCATCACTCGAGACTTCGGCGTACGTTTACTTCCTAGCAATTGCCGCAGCGCCGTTGTTTACGCTCGATCCCCGCGCGACGTGCAGCATGTTATTGTTTACGGCATGCGTTTCCCAAGGTGGCCCCGAGCCTGCTCACATACATTACAACCAGACAAACTTCAGATTCATGGGGATGACGGTGGACTAAAACACCAGATGAGGTAGACATTCGCACGATCACTTTTCAACGCGTTATCGCATTCACACATTGCACATGCACTCCACCACGCACGCATGTATTCATACTGGTATATGGACGCACTCTGCTTGATACGTGCATGTATATGTACACTACATTGCGTTCGCTTCGCGCACGCATGTGCACGTTGCCAGGCACCGCACCAGCAGGCATCGCACCCAGACGCCGCACCAACAAACATCTTCATGGCACAGCAGACGTTATGTCCAGATAACGTCGGCGTCGGTGGGTCCCATTAAGGCGCTCCCACTATCCCCTGTTCAATGTTATGGGCCGTCCAGATGGTCAGACTAGGCTCTGGCGTTCCCTTCCTGATGCCGCTCGCTGTTTAACAATATGCTGCGTCCGCCCACCATGTCTTTTCTGGTAGGTTTGAGAGGCACTCGCACGCACATTCAGAACATGCTCGTGCTCATTTTCGCTCGAGCCTTTTTTGGCGACGAGGCGAGCGCCTCCTCCTGGCCCTTTGGCGGCCAAGCGCAGCTGGGCATACGGGCGTTTCCTGGCGATGTGTACGAATGGCCATCCGAGCGACGATGAGATCCTCGAGTCGCTGCAGAAGGGCCTCGGCATCTCGAAGGACGACGGCGACGACGGCTCCGACGACAGCGTGGAGGCGCCTGATGTCGAGGAGGAGCTCTGCGAGCTCTGCGACGAGCCCATCACGCTTCTCGGGCTTCAACAGCGCTCCGCACACCCCAAGCACGGTTTCAAGTGCCTGCACAAGTGCTGCTTCAACGGCTTGCACTCCCTGGAGAGAGTCTCTGGCAAGTCGCCTGCAGTGAAGAAGGCGATGACCAGATTGAGGTACAACGACCCTGAGAAGTTCAAGAGTTTGGCAAAACCGCTCGTTGTGCAGAAGCCGAGGACTCGATCCCGTGACCAGTTGGCGAACACCTTGTGCGAGATGGAAGAGATCCTCATCAAGAGCACCGTGAAACGGAAAGGCAAATCGCTGCTGATGGACAAGCGGGGCTACATCGCTTGGCACAAGCTCAACTACGGCATGAGCATCGAGGAGGCCAAGGCCGCCTGGGACCACGACAAGGTCGATCGCAATGTGTGCCGCGAAGTGGAGGATGGCGTCACAGTCATTGCCGTCCGCATGCCCACGGACACAAGGGATGAACAACGGAGGAGGAGGATGATGCGGAACTAGATAAGGAGGGCTCGGAGGAAGGGAGGGGGAGGATACTCAAGATGACGTCAATCAGGAGGCGGAGGAGGTCGACCATGCGGAGGCAGAAGGGGGGATACGGATGATTATGGTGATGGAATAAAGGAGGAGATGGAGGATGCTCACGGGACGGAGGGGAGGGACGGGCAGGAGGAACATTGAACTGCCTTGAGTCTCGAGGAGATCAGCCACTCGGACGCCACGGTCAAGCAGTCGAAGCTGACCCCCCAGGAGGCCAGGGACCCGCTGAAGCGGAAGGCGGCGTTCACCCCGAAGGCCGACGACATCTTCAGCACCATCAGAGGCCACAAGGCGATGCGGGTTCGTGGGAGCTCGGCGTTGTCTGCACCATCGTCGGCAATGGCAGCGCATTCAATTAAATGTGTATCCACCCTACCCTCCCACGCCAGATCAACTCTCCCGTTCGCCCGCTGTGAATACAATAGGATCCCATGGTACAGTGGGGGGACCAGCGAGGTACTAGTGCTTACATGTCCACATTGTTACGCTATGTATGTTGAATTAACTGCTAAATAGGCGGCCAGCCATCCAAATAAGGCCAGCCAAATAGACTAGAGGAGTGCTGATGGCCCTTTTCTAGCGTTAGCTAATTTCCCGAATACCTCACAAAACCAACTTGACTGTTAGCAATCGTAACGCCCATCATAAAGCTCCCATCCCTACTGACGATCTCTGAAGGGTTCCGGTACCCTTCCCCCCCGCCTCCGTTTCCCTCAGATCTCAGATACTCGGTGGGTTTCGGGGGAGTTGAACTGGTGCGGGAAGGGGAAACGTGCCTCCCATCAGACAGCGGCTGGATCCGATGACGACGCTGCCACGGCCACCAACTACTTCGACGAGTCTGACTTGGAGGCTCCGACCCTCGAGCTTGCGAAGAAGATGCGCTCGCATTCGCCGATGTCGCTGCAGCCCCCGCCATCGCACACGCTCAAGAGCGGATCGGCTGGCAAGGTGCCTGGCAGAGCCCCTTCCTCGCGCGGTGGATCTAGCGCAGGTCCTGGCAGTGCCAAGAAGTCCGACGGGAGGCAGGGCGTCGCTGCGAAGTCAGTTCGCGCCGCCGACGAGTTTGAGGACGATGAGGCTGATGCTGAGGATGAGCTGGGGCCTGAGGCTGAGGAGAAGGAGCGAGTGTGGCCAGAGTTCGAGAAGAGGATGGCCCCAGCCGCGTTCGCTGCCATGAAGAGGGAGTTGACCTCGATGTTCAAGCAGGCGCTCAGGGCGATCCCCTACAGCAACGAGGCCAGCTTCAAGAGGCTGGACAAGGGCTACGACCAGGTCCTGGACGACGGCGACGTGGCGACTTACAAGTACAAGGAGACCAAGAGTGACTTCATCCAGAAGTTCAGCGAGCTCGACAACGACGTGAACGGCATCAAGGCGTGGCGCCAGACGAGTGACTCCAACCAGGCCAGGGACGATCTGATCAAGAAGCTGGAGGAGATCCAGACGGAGGCCAGTACGCTAGAGGAGATCGCCGCTGGCATCGCGGAGGTGAGAAGGCAGCAACAGGAGGGCAAGGCCAAGGACAAGCGGAAGCAGACGACCCAGCTGAAGAAACACGTCACCATGTTCGAGAACACTGGGATGCCGCAGGCGCTCGCGGCGGAGTTCGGCGGCCTGGTGCACGAGAATAAGGTTTTCATTCAGACAATCCTCCTCATCCTCTTCTTCCTTATCACCCTCGTGATCATCCTACGTCCCCTCCTCGTCTTTATCCATCCCCACCTGCCCACTTTCTCAGTGCTGCCCTTCCCTGCTCCTCCTCGCCCGAAGGGCTCCGTCGAGAGCTACTCCGTGGACTCGGCTATGGAGGATCCGTTCCATGTCAAGCTGCAGGAGTTCAACACTGGAACCATGAGTAAGCTCGGAGCTGCCATCACGAACAACTGGGACATCATCGTGAGAAAAACGCAGAAGGTCGAGAAATTGATGACCAACCAAGCTGCGATGACGTCGATCGCTCTGGGCAAGTGTCTGGACGAGGTTGACTTCCGCGTGGAGTTCAAGGGCGGGCCCTTGGAGGCAGACGAGGCGTGCATGGAGTTGAGTCGCAAGCCGTTCCTGGTGCTGACGAAGAACCACTCCTGGAGCTGGAGTTCGAACAGCTGGCCGTTCCCTGGCTTGCCGTCCTTCGTGGTCAACGTGGGCACCCCCACTGTGCTGCTCAAGCTCGTGGCAGCGGGCTCTCTTCTCCGCGGCGGCCTCACGGCCCTCAGCGCCTTGCAGCAGTGGGCCAAGAGCAACGAGGATGATTGCTGCAAGACCGCGTGGACGGAGTCGTCAGCAGCTTTCTTGAATAAAGACGAGGTGCTCTACGTGCCGTACGGCGTCGTCCCCTTCGTCACGAGTTTCCTCGGCAAGGGCTCCGCCGACGAGAGCCCGACAGCATCGATGATCGTGTTCCCGATCTTCCCGAAGGCCATCGCTGTGAACGACGATGGCAAGAAGCAGGAGTGGGAGTTCATCGAGCGGGACCTGGAGCACACCTTCGCCACGTGCGGCGACTCGAAGATCTGGGCCTCGTTCAAGGGCCCCGTGGTTGACTACATCGGGAAGGTCGGGGAGTAGACGGCTACTCCAGCCCGCCGACCGTGCTGACGCATGCTGTCGCTGGGGGCGAGAGCATCGCTACGGCCTGCGTGGACAGGCCTGCTGCCAGCTGGAGCAGACTCGGCTGGCGCCCAGCACGCAGCGCGTCAAAGTGCAGTGGCCGCACACACGGAGGAGAGTGAACGATAGGGGTGGGAGGAGGAGGAGGAGGAGGGCATTGTTAAATATACGGGCGATGCATAGGATACACAATGGCATGCTGAGGATGACGAACGGGTGAGGAAGGACGCCGCGTGATGGGGCATGAAAGGATTACAGGGGATGGAGGCGGATGGGGAGAGGGAACGGGGAGGAGTAAGCTTATGCGGGCTACGGGGTGAGGAGGGCCCCTGGCGACGATCGCGAACTCAACGACAACGACGGCCTGGGTGACGATTCGGGCGAGGATCGTGATGATGAAGATGATGGGGATGAAAACGAAAGCGATGACGACGATGGTAGCAATACCGCTTCGCGGCGACACCGCGGGAAGGGGGGATGGAGATGAAGATGAGGGGGTTGGGGGGGGACTCGGATAACGTAAAACGAGCGGTGATGATAGTGACCCTGCGAAGGAAGAGGGAAGTGAACGGGGAGCAGTGATGGCGATGGGGATCATGAGGATTTATTGGGGTTCCGATTGGTAGTGACAGAGTGGGGGTTTCATGGTGATGTCGGTGATGCAGCTGGGTAGGATGGCGCTCGTGCACATAGTTTAGCCGCTTCGAGTGCGTCCCCAGTGCCCTCCGCATCATTGATGCGGAGGGCACTGGGGACGCACGGGAAGTGCGTAAAGGAGGGGGGATCGTGGATGACATGAGAAAGGATACGGGGGAGGGGGGAGGGGAAACTGTGGAGAGGATGAGCAGGACGAGGAGGAAAGGTAGGACGCACGCACTGGGGGGGAGAGGAAGACCATGAGGAGGACGAGGAACGAGGAGGGCGTCAAGGTAAGTAAGCAGACCCGAATTTCTTCGAATCGATCAACTCGGCGATAACGCGGATGCCAATTTGGCATCCGCATTATCGCCGAATTGATCGACTCTCTTCGGAATCGGCACCCGCGTCTCTACGAAGATACGTACTGCCGAGTTCTCCGTCATCGTGGTCATAGCCACCGCCCTCGCCGTCTGCGTCGGCGCCGTATCCGTCGCCGACGACGGAAACGAGATTGACAGAATCTGCGACGGCGATGGCGATGACCACGATGGCGTGTTCTATTACGCCTTGCGTTCTACGTCTCTGTCCATCTCTGTCTGCCTCTTTCTTCCGCTCTCCTCTGCCTCTCTATCCCGCCACTCCTGATGGGATCTATCCGTCTCCCCCTGGCCATGCTCCGCGACCCTCGCCTCCCTTGTGGCCCCACGCCGTCCCGCGCAAGCTGCTACGGGCAGCTGTGCGGGTGCCCAGCCAGAGAGGATAAATGAGCGGCAGTGGGTTTTAGTATTGCCTCCCGCCGCTCCCGCCAGTCGGTGTCAAGCTCTAGTTCCGACGCTCGCCTTGGTTGCGTAGCTAGCTCCCCTGTAACCTGCATGGTATCTTTACTGTTGGACCCTGGGGTTCTAAATGCTTAAGCTTCCAATGTTAGGACACATGGGATTTGCTTTAGTTTTAGCAGCAACTGGCTTTATGGATTTTAGACCACCAGCGCCTGGAACCACCAGAAAACCATTACAAAACCACTAAAGCCTTGACATACCCTTAACGAGCCCACTGCACGCCAGGATGTCGTTCCCTGGAGACTACTCACTGGGAGGGGGAGGAGGAGGAATGGGAGGAGGAGGAGGAGGAGGTGGAGGAGGAGGAGGACCAGTGTAAACCTAAGGCTCATGAGCGATGGTGCAATAGAACATTCCTCCAAGTTCTCCTAGTCCTATTCACAGGTCCGTACAAGGATTCATGTTCACTGAGGTACGTGCCCCGTGGGAAGACAACCGCCTGAAAATGAGGAGCCCTTCCAGAACACTTATAATAATGGTTCTCCAGTGCCGCGAATCAACGCCATTGTTGCGTCCTGACGATCCTGAATCGTGCCAGAACGCCGTTTCTGTTATTTCAACACCACGAATCAGCATGCCTGTCACGCCCAGACAGTCTTACACCGTGCCAGAACACCATTGCTGGGACACCAGGAATCAGAATCTTTGAAATTGCTGTAAACTTTCATTGGCACGAAATGCCCGGCGCTGAGGAGGCGAGGGCCACATTTTGAAGAGGCACCGCCTCCAACCGTGAAGCGCATGCAAACTTTGAAGAGTAGCGTGCGCGGCGCTGAGGCGACAGGTAGGGTTCGCATGCGGCCCCCTACTATTCACAACGTCGACCCCCCGAGGTCTGGACCCCCTCCCCGGAACCGGCTTTCATCCCGAGTCGCTCCTCGACTGTCTCGAGGGCCGGCACGGGGCCCCCCGAGGCCGAAACCAGCGAAAACCAGCCGGGATGAGGAGAGGGAGGAGGAGGAGGAGGAGTAGGAGGAGGAGGAGGAGGAAGAGGAGGAGGAGGAGGAGGAGGAGGTCGAGGTCGAGGAGGAGGAGGAGGAGGAGGAGGAGGAGGAGGAGGAGGAGGAGGAGGAGGGGGGCGTCTGGGCGTGGCGGAGGCGGCGGCCGAGATCGTCGGAGATCTGGGGAGAGGCCCGTGCCTCCGGCGGCCCCGCCCGCCGAGAGGCCACGCTCGGCACCGCCGTGGGCGCCGCGGCGGGCGCCTCCGCGGCGGCGGGCGGCGCCGTGCTCGCGCGCCTGGCGGGCGCCCTGGCCGCGGACGCGCCGCGCCCGGCGCCCGAGGCTTCCCCCAGCTTTCGCGGGAGCCTCGAGACGGGGGTCAATGCAAGCCCCTCCTCCTCCTCCTCCTCCTCCTCCTCCTCCTCCTCCTCTTCCTTCCTCCTCCTCCTCCTCCCCCCCTCCTCCTCCTCCTCCTCCTCCTCTCCCTCCTCCTCCTCCTCCTCCTCCTCCTCCTCCTCCTCCTCCTCCTCCTCCTCCTCCTCCTCCTCCTCCTCCTCCCTCCTCCTCCTCCTCCTCCTCCTCCTCCTCCTCCTCCTCCTCCTCCCTCCTCCTCCTCCTCCTCCTCCTCCTCCTCTCTCGAGGCTCAAGAGACGCGGGTCAAGGCCAACGGGGGTCAGCCAGAGCGCCGGATCTTACAGGATCCTGCATGGCCAGGATCGCACTGACCCGGGCTTGGGTGCAGGATCCCGCAGGATCCTGCAGGATCCTTTGCATTGGCCCGGGCTTGTGTGCAGGACCCTGCAGGATCTTGCAGGATTCTGCAAGGCCTGACTGACCTGGGTCTGGATTGACCCGGGTCAGAAGATCCCCGAAATCGCAGCAAGTCGGGCACGTCCCTCTACAGTCGGAGGTTGACAGACCTTCTACCCTGAGACGTCGATTAGCGAATGGGCCGTTTTCGGTTCGCGAGAGGGCATCGCGGCCGTCATTTTTGCGGTTCCAGGTCCGTCGTTTTCGGTCCCAGGCCGTTTTTTCATGAAGGGGAGGTTTGCTAAAGGGAGCTTTGTCCACCGCCGATACAGGAGGAGGGTTCAAGAATAGTCCTCCCAAACTTTGCGTCAAGTCGGGCACGTCCCTCTTCAGGAGGAGTGTTCAAGAATGGTCAAAGGGCTGATTTGTTTGTACTAGTCTTACATTTGTTTTGACTATTTTTCATGATGCGTCCACAATGCACCTGTAGGACGGTATACCCTGAGACCCTGGCGCTGCAGTTTTTTCACAACAGGCCTTTTTATGCGGTTTCGGGCCCCTTGACCCTCACAGATGGATCTGGCTCGAAAGATGACGCAGAAAGATGGGCTTTGGGGTTCGGGCATGATTTTTCTGCGATGTTGCACTTTTTTTCAACTTCGGATCTCGGGGGAACGATACGCAGTCTGTCCGACCCAGGTATCCTACGCTCCAGCAACAATGGAAGCGGCGGGTTTTTGACAGTTTTCGGTGTCCGGGGGCACTCGCGGGGCCTCGAGAGCGTTACAAAACGGCTCAGGACGCAAAACTGGCCCAAGGGAAGTGTTCCAGACCTCTGGGGCCCACGCATCGAAGAAATCGGAGCAGCCGGATGTCTGGGGAGGTATAAGATCGAGGTCGGTTCGGGGAGGGTACCCTAGTGTTCTTGGTGTTTGCTGAATGTTCTCTTGGATCTTGGGGAGGGTACCCTCCGACTGCAAAATAGACGGGTCCGCCGTCGGGGACGCCTGCTCCCTGGGCGGTCGCAGAGTTTATCCCCCTACGGTGCCACGTAGGGGTATAGATTTTACAGCCACCCATGGGGGCAGGCCTCCCCGACGGCGGAAAAGGGCATCTCATACCATTCTTCGCCCGCTAAGAGTTCAGAGGAGGAAGCGGCACCCATACCGCTACCCTTTACCTCGTGCTCGCAGTTGTCGGGCCTCCTGGGAGGCCCTCGTCGCCACCGCTGGGTTCGCTCCGAAATGCTGGTCCGAACGCACCCAGGGAGAGGTCCTGGAGCAGCAGTATGGATACCTTTTGGTTTCCCCACGAGTGAAGTCCGAGTGCGGTCGAGGGCTTTTGGACGGCATGCCGCTCCGCCGTTCCTGACCCACCACGCTTCGGCACGACGCGCTGGCCGCTTCCCAGCTCCTGCAGTGCAGACCCATGCCAAGAAGCTCCCCGCTTGCCTCCGGGGTGCCCCTAGGTTTCTTGGGCCCCGATGGCTCTGCTGCGGACAGCGCGACGTTCCCATACCAAAAACCAACGAGCGTCCCAGGGTCTCAGGGTGGGCCCTTAGTGGGCCCCGGAAACGGCAGGGCCGTTTTTTCACCGTTTCCGAAAAAGTGCCCGTTGAAAATGGAAACGGCAAAAAAACGGCGACTGGAAACGGCAGCACAAACGGCTCCAGAATTGGAACCGGAGCGGGAACCCGTAGAAGAACGGCGACGGAACCGGTAACAAAAACGGCGCCGGAACCGGCCACAAAAACGGCAAGACGGAACCGGTAAAGAAACGGCCCTGTCGTTTCCAGGGCCCATGAGGAGGAGGAGGAGGAGGAGGAGGAGGAGGAGGAGGAGGAAGAGGAGGAGGAGGACGATGAGGAGGAGGAGGAGTAGGAGGAGGAGGAGGAGCAGGAGGAGCAGGAGGAGTAGTAGGAGGAGGAGGAGGAGGAGGAGGAGGAGGAGGAGGAGGAGGAGGAGGAGGAGGAGGAGGAGCAGGATAAGGTCGGGCGCCCCTGCTGTAGCGTGTCGCTCCGCCGTGTCTCCCCCGCCACGCTTCGGCACGGCGTGCTGGCCACTGCCCAGGCTGCCAGGCTTCGGCGTCCCGAGCCTGTGCGAGCCTTCCTCGGGTATAGCCAGGACCCCAGGTAAGGGGACCCGGCTAGTGGTAGGGTCTGGGGGCCCGGAAATTTGCCAGAATCACTAAACCAGGTTTGCCGTAATTGGCGTTTTTCGGGTGACGGCAGTTTCGGTTTGTGGAAATGGGACGGGGGGGCGCCCCCAGTATAGATCACTAAACCAGGTTCCACTAAACCCAGTTCTGCCAACGCCCGACTTCCGCCCCGCGGAGCGAGGCGACACGCTATCCTCAAGTCGGTCGGGCATGTCCCTCTACAGGAGGAATATGTTTTTTTTCTGGGGGCGATGCTTTTGTTTTTCAATGGTTCAAGCTATTTGTCGACAGTGGGTTCTGTTCCTCCGAAGTGCGCCTGAAGGAGGACATGTCCGACCTAACGCGATCCGCTTACAGGGGATAGCGTATCGCCGGGGCCGCCGCGGCGACATGCTAAGCAGCAGTTCCCGACCGTAGGTGGGGTCGGAGGATCGCGCCGCATCTCAGAGGAGGAGAAGGAGGAGGAGGAGATATACAAAAGCCGCTGCTCGTCCTGGAGAGCCCTCGTCGCCACGGCTGGATTCTTCCCGACATCCTGGTCACACCGCACCTCAGGGGAGGTTCGGGGAGCAGCGGTAGAAGGAGGAGGAGGAGGAGGAGGGGCCAGCGCCAGAGGGTCTGAACCACCTTGGAGCATTTTGGACCGTCTCGAGAAGACAAGGGCACGCACGAAACCGAACAGTGCGCGGGGCATGGACGTCCGAGCGACGGTAAGCTACTCGTCCGGCAGCAAGTCGTGGGGGCCTCGTATACCCTCGCAACCTCAGTCTTTAGAGCGCACTGGCGTCGACTAGCGTCTGGTAGTCGATGGGAAAGTGCCGATTTTTCTCGTCAGATGGCGTCGATTCAGCATCGACGGGCGTCGCGTCGATTCGCGTCGATTCGCAAGAGCCGACAAGATGCCGTGGGACAGGGGTGGACCTAAACGGTGTTTTGGCGATTTCGTGGGCCGTTTTCGTTTCGATTTCGTCTTGCGTTAAAGGTGGATTGAAGACAAAACGAAGGAAAACGAAAACGAAACGAGAACGAAACAGCACCGTTTAGGTTCAGCCCTGCCGTGGAGGCTCCCACGAGTTGTCACCGCATGCTCGACCCCAGCTGGGAGGCCTCTCTGCAGGCACGGGGCGAGCCCGCCGCCGAGCGGCCCCGGGCGCCCTACCACGCCGCCTGAGGCCCAGGACCGCCGCCAGGGGGGGGGAGCCGGGGTCTTGGCGGGCTGTCAGGGATGCGGTTCGTGTCGTTCAAGCAGTGACGAAGCGTCTTGGCTCGCCTACAGCCCTACCAAACAATGTTCTAAGAACCTTTTGTGGTTTCCACGAACTGTTCTTAGAACATGTCTGGCCTTGTTTCATCACATCGTGCTTATGTGCTAAGAACATTGCTTGCGTTCGCAGAAGATTTTGGGGTTCTAAGAACATTCTGCGGTAGGACAATAGAAATGCCGGGGCGGTCGGTCCCTGCTCAGGTCGTGTCGACGCGGCTGCGACCCCAGCGCAGGTGTTCAAGGTTGGATGCTGGCAGAGGCCCAGGATCGGCCAACACGGATCTGGGCCTCCCAGATAGGGTCGGGGCCGATGGGGTCGGAGCCTCGCGCCGCACCGCCGATGTATCAGCGATGCGTCTCGAAGTGGGGTCCAAGTTTCTCTGCGCCGACGTACGTTGCCGATGCATCGCCGACGTCGCCAGTGCGCGGCCGATGCATAATCGCCGATGCGTCGGCGATGCATTGCCGATGTATCGGCGATATGGCGAGATCCTCCGACCCCATCTACTCGGACCCCATCTATCAGGACGATCGGCATGGGTACATAAAGAATGGGTGCGATGCCCAATAGCAGTTCCCGTTCATTTTGAACAGGACCCGCTGCTCGCGCCACCGCGGACGTTGTTCTTTGAAGACAAAAAGCCGCCTGCCCAGCAGCGGCCGCTGTCGGTTTGGGGCAACATTAGTTGTTGGGCATCGTACCCGTTTTTTCCGTACCCATCTCGGGCGTCCAAAATCTAGGAGGCCTCTAATGGAACGACGTGACGCTTGAAACGCTGTCGATCCTCCAAGCTTGAAGGATCCACGCTGTTCCAAGGACCTACGCCAGGGCCGTCACGGCGCGAACGCCGTGCCGCTGCTGCTGTTGGTCCTGGAGGGCCCTCGTCTCCACGATTGGATTCGCCTCGAAATTCCCCAATCAGTGCTTGCACTCAAGGGGTCCTAGCGGAAGTTGAAAGATTTGGCGAAAGTTCCCCGCCGATTTTGGAAGCAGGTTGGGTTCCGCGGTTTGCGGTTATTGGTTCCGGGCCGATTTCGGTAGGTTTGGGGTTCCCGGGCTTCCGGGTGCCTGGTCGATCTCGCAAGCGAAAACCATCATTTGATTGGGGCTTTCCTCTGGTGTACTTCTAGTCAGAATGCATTTCGAGAGAGGCTCTCGGAGGTATAGAAGAACGGCGTCAGCATAACTTCCCGGAGTGCCGCGCGGAATGCTTGGAACGGCGGGCGGCGTTGCAGGCCTCCTTGGCGGCGCCTCCAGTGCCGCTCCCGGCGCCAGGAAGGGGGGGGGGTCCAGCGCCAAGCCAGGAAATCCACGCGGAGCTCCAAAAGCGTATGATTGCGAAGGCCTTGCGGCCGGTGCCGTCGACCCTGAATGGGGACGACGACGGTGGCGGCGGCGGCGTCGACGAACACGACGACGACGACGACCACGACGACGACGAAGACGACGACGACGACGGCCACGATGACGACAACGACGACGACGACGGCGACGTTGACGGCGACGACGGCGACGACGACGGCGACGACGGCGACGACGACAAGACGGCGACGACGAGGAAGACGACGACGACGACTACGGCGACGATGGCGGCGACGACGACGTGCACGACGACGTGCACGACGACAACGACGGCGGCGATGACGAGGACGGCGACGACGACGACGACGACGCAGTTGACGACGACGACAACCACAACGACGACGGCGGCGACGATGACGAGCACGACGACGACCACGACGATGACGACGACGACTACGGAGACGACGACGGCGACGACGACGGCGATGACGACGACGACGATTGCGATGAGGGTGACGACGACGGCGATGACGACGACGACGAGGACTACGACGACGGCGACGACGGACAACGACGACTGCGACGTCAACGACGACGGCGACGACGACGATGACCACGGCGACCACGGCGACGGCGACGACGGCGATCACGACGACGGCGACGATGGCGACGACGACGACGGCGACGACCGTCGGCGACGACTGCGACGACGAGCACGTGAGCAAGGACGGCGACGACGACGGCGACGACGACGACGACGGTGACGACGGTGACGACGACGACGATGACGTCGACGGCGACGACGACGACGACGGCGACGTCGACCACGACGATGACGAGCATGACGACGACGGCGGTGGCGGCGACGGCGACGTCAACGACGACGACGACGACGACGACGACGGCAACTTCGACGACGACGACGGCGACGACGACGATGGCGTCAGCGACAACGACGAGGACGAGTATGACAGTATGACGAAGGAGACGACGACGACATCGAAGATCACGAAGACTCCGACGACGACGAGCACGACGACGACGACGACGAGCACGACGACGGCGACGACGACGACGACGGCGACGTCGCCAGGGACGACGGCGACGACGGCGATCACGACGGCGGCGACGATGACGACGAGCACTACGACGACGACGACAACGACGACGACGACAACGACGACGACGTCTGCGACGAAGACCACGGCAACAACGACGACGAGCATGACGACGATGACGACGACGACGGCGGCGAAGACGACGACGACGAAAACGACTACGACCGACGACGACGAGGATAGCGGCGGTGACGACGGCAAAAATGACGGACGACGAAGACGTTGACTACGACGACGACGACGACGACGACGACGACGGAGACGACGACGACGACGACGACGACGACGGCGGTAAAGACTGAAACGAAGATGACGACCACGACGGCGACGACGATGGCGCCAGTGACCACCACGACTTCGAGCATGTCTTCGACAATGTTGGAGACGATGTTGACGGCGACGTCGGCGACGGCGACGACGACGCTTTCGACCACGACGACGACGGCGACGTCGACGACTCGTCGTCGTCTTTGTCCCGCTCGTTGTCGCCGCGCCGCCGCCATTGGCGCTGCTGGCCGCCGCCGCCTGCGCCGCCGCCGGCGCCGGCGCCGGCGCGCCGGCACCAGCCAACGCCGGGGGGGGGGGGGAACCCGCGCCACCCCCCTCGCGCCGGGGGGGGGCTTCGGGGAGGGGGGGAGGGGGAGATCAAGCAGTGGCGAAGCGTCCTGGCTCGCCCATAGCCCCACCAAAGAATGTTCTAAGACGCGCTTGTGGTTTGCACGAGAAGTTCTTAGAACATTTCTGGCTGGGATTGTCTCGTGGTCACGCATCGGGCTTATGTTCTAGCAACATTTTTTTGTTCTTCGAACATTCTGAGGTTCTGAGAGAATTTCGTGGTAGGCCTATAGGAATCCTGGGACGGTGGGTCCTTGCTCAAGGAGAGGAGCCCCCCTGGTTTTATTCGAATGGCGCCAGATGTTTGGGGGGGGGCCTTCTGCCCAGTTTCAAAGCAAACGCCCCGCCGAATGTTCCCAAGGCAAGCGCCCGTGAAACGCGCTCTCATTACAGTTGGACCGAGATTTAACTGGATTCGACTTGAGTTGGGCCCAGCACCGGTAGGATTTCAGTAACGATGAAGCGAGCCTTCGTAGGATGTGTGGGATTCTATGAGAGTTGGGTCCATCTCTCTTGTGATGTTGCGTCATGATGGATCAAGTTGAAGTAGACTTCCATCAAGCTTGTATCCCGCCCTGATCTGGTTTGATCAGCGCTGGATCGAGCCCCAGTATTCTGAGAGAGATGGGTCGAGCCGCGGAAGGCTTCTATGACAACTGAATGGAGCCTGGTCAGGAATCTGTTAGAGCGGGATCGAGCCCTAGCAGGATTCTGTTTCGAGCTGGGTCCAGCCATACAACATGTACATCGGAATTTGGCCCTGCTTCAGTGGGAGTCTATGGGAGCTGGATCGACCCCCCGCGAGATTCTTGTATGAGTGTATTCAAACATAGTAGCTTGATATCAGAGTTGGATGGAGCCCTCGTGCGATTCTCTTGTGGCTGGATCCAACCCAAAAAGGGTTGCATTCAAGCCGGATTGGGCCTGTGCACGACTCCGCTAGAGCTGGATCCAGTGGAGCTGAATCCAGCCCTAGTAGGGCTCTACAAAAACGGACCAGGTCTTTCTAGGTTTGTGTTTGAGCCTGATCGAACCCGGACATGACTTTATCATGGATGGGTCCCAACTTGGTACCACGATGCTAATCGAGCTTGGCCGAGCCCTCGTAAGATCCTGTTGCAACTGGATCGAAAGCGAGTGGCATTCAATCTGAGCCGGCGCCTGGCGCGGGCGGCGGAGACAGGTGCGCCGCCGCCGCTGCAGACATTGTCGCCGTCGTCAGCGTCGTTGTACGCGTCGTCGTCGTAGTCGTCGTCGTCGTTGTCTTCGTCGTTGTCGTGGTCGTGTTCCATCGTCGTCGTCGTCGTTGTCGCGTCGTGTTCGTCGTCGTGGTCGCCGTCGTCGTGGTGGTGGTCGTCGTCGTCCTGGTCGTCGTTGTGGTGTTCGTCGTGGTGGTCGTAGTCCGTCGCCGCCGTCCTCGCCGACGTCGTCGTCGTCGTTTTTGTCGTCGTCGTCGTTGTCGCCGTGATGGTTGTCCGTCGTCGTCGTCGTCGTCGACGTCGTCGTGGTGGTCGTCGTCCGTCTTCGTCGTCGTCGTGGTCGTCGCCGTCGTCGTCGTTGTCGTCGTCGTCACAGTCGTCGCCTTCGCCGTCGTCGTCGTCGTCGTCTTGATCATCGTCGTTGACGTCGTCCGCCTTGTTTGCCAGCGGCGACCTCGACATCATCGTCGTCGTGGTCGTCGTCCGCCGTGGTTTTCGTCGACGTCGTCGTTATCGTCGTCGTCGCCGTCGTCGTGGTCGTCGTCGTTCGTAGTCGTCGTAGTCGTCGTCATCGTCGTCGTGGTCGTCGTCGTCGCGGTGCTCGTCGGCATCGCTTTCGTCGTCCGCGTCGTTTGCCAGTGGCGACCTCGTCGTCGTCGTCGTTGTCGCTGTGGTCGTCGTCCGTCGTCGCCGTCGTCGTCATTGTGGTGATGGTGGTGTTGGTCGTCGTCGTCGTCGTCGTCGATGTTTGCGGGGGGGGCGGGGGGATCTCTGGACCCGTCGAGTAATTGTTCAGTGTAGTTTGTCCGGGGTGGTACCGCTTCAAGGTGGCCCGTCCCCCTCCCTGGGGAAAGGGGGGACTTCCGAAGCTACCCCCCTTTCTGATGGGGACTATTATTATCTTGCGCAGGGCGTCTAGAGCTCCGACAAATTTATTTCGGCACGGCACCCCTCCATCATCCACCCATTCCACCAGCCAGCGCGCCCCCAGCGCGCCCCCATCTCCCCCACCCCACCCCCCCACCCACCAGCCAGCGCGCCCCGTCCGCCCCGACCCTTGTATTTCGGCACGCCCCCCCCCCATCCCACGCGCCCCCTCCGCATCCCCCCCACCCACCAGCCAGCGCCCCCCCTCTGCCCCGACTTTTTTATTTCGGCACGGCACTTTCCTCACCCACCCAGACTACCGTCCCGCCACCCACCAGCCAGCGCGCCCCCTCCGCCTCGACCATTTTATTTCGGCACGGCCACCCCCCACCTAGATCCAGCCTCCTCCCCTGCCCCTGGCCCCGGCCCCCCTCGCGCTGGACCCTTTATTATCGTTTGTCGTCATTCCCCTGGTCCTGGCCCTCGCCCCAGCCGGCCCAGCGTCCTCTCCTGGCCCTGGCTCCAGCCCCCCTCGCCCTGGACCCGTCATTTTCGCTCGTCGTCGTACCCTGACCCTGTCCCTCGACCCACCGCCCCCGCGCTGGCCCTGGCCCCAGCCCCCCTCGCGCCAGAGCCTTTCTTTTCGCTCGTCGTCGTCCCCCTGGTCCTGGTCCTGGCCCTGGAGCCAGCCTCCCCTCCTGGACCTGGCCCCAGCCCCCCTCCCCCCCCTTGGTCCCGGCACCGGGCCCAGCCTACCTCCCTGGTCCTGGCACCAGCCCCCCTCGCCCCGCTGGCCCTGTCCCTGGAGCCAGCCTCCACCCCTGGCCCAGCCTCGAAAAATCTACCGCGCCTCAGCTGTCGAAAAAGCTCATTCGAGCAGGTCCCAATCGACAACCGCTGATTCAGCACCGGGGCGCCGTGGCCCCATCTGCCCCTCCTCCTCTTCCTCCTCCTCCTCCTCGTTGTCTCCTCGATCCCCCCCCTGCGCTTCCTCCTCCTTCTCTCCTCAAATGTGCAAGGGCCAGAGCACGCGTGCCACTTGTTAAGCTGAGGTGGCCAAGCTAAAGGGAGGGGGGGGACTTGGAAGCCACCCCCTCCCTCCCCCGCTTTTCGGGTCCCGGGGTCAGCCCAGGCTCCCTTTTCAAAGGGGGGGGGCTTCCGAAGCTACCCCCTCTTTCCCTTTTGATCGGATTTTGTAGCTGGGCGGCACCTCGCCAAAGGGGGAGGGGCTTGGAAGCTACATCCCCCTGCTTTTTCGAAGCCCGAGCTAAGCCCGGGTTCTCCAAGGGGGGGGTGGCTTCCGAAGCTCCCCCCTCCTCTCCTTCTGTTGGCTTTTTCGGCGCCGTGTTGGTTTTCGGTGCTCCTGTGGTTTTCGGCGCTCCTTTGATTTTCGCCGCCCCTTTTGCTCATCTGCGCGCAATTTGGTTTCCGGCGCATCGTTGGTCTTCGGCGCCCTTGTGGGTTCCTGCGCTCCTTTTGTTTTCGGCGCCCTCTTGGTTCTCGGCGCCCTCTTGATTTCCGGCGCCCCTGTGGTTTTCGGCGCCGTTTTGGTTTCTGCGCTCTTTGGGTTTCGTCGCCCTTCTGGTTTTGGGCGCCCTTCCGTTTTCGGCGCGCCTTTGGTTTTCCCCGCCCTTCGACGCCATTGTGGCTATCGGCGCGACTTTGGGTTTTCGGCGTCCTTTTGGTTTTCGGCGCATCGTTGGTTTTCGGCGCCCCTTTGGTTTTCGGCGCCTCTATGGTCTTCGGCGCTCATGCGGTTTTCGGTGCCCATTTTGGTTTTTGGCACATTTCGGTGCCCTCTCCGTGTTCGGAGCTTCTGCTGTTTTCGGCGCCCCTTTCGTTTTCGGCTCCCTCTTGGTTTTCGGCGCCCCTTTGGTTTTTCGGCGCCATTTTGGTTTTCTGCGCCCCTGTGGTCTACGGCGCTCTTTTTGTTTTCGGCGCTCTTTTGGTTCTCGGCGACCTAGTGGTTTTCGGCGCCCCTCGAGTTTTCGGCGCTCCTTTGGCTTTCGGCGCCGTTTTGGTTATCGGGGCTCTTTTGGTTTTCGACAGCCCTTGGGTTTTCGGCGCCGTTTTTGTTTTCGGTGCCCTTCTGGTGCTTGGCGACCCTTTGGTTGTCGGCGCCCTGTTGATTTTCGGCGCCCCTTTGGTTTCCGGAGTCCGTTTCAAGTTCGGCGGTTTTTCGGTTTTGGGCGCCCTTCTGGGTTTCGGTGCTTTTTGCTCTTCGGTGCCCTTTTGGTTTCGGCGCTACTCTGGTTTTCGGCGCTCTTTTGGTTTTCGGCGCCTCCTTGGTTTTCGGCGCTCCTTTTGGTTTTCGGAGCCGTTTGTTTTGGTTTTCGGCGGCCCTTTGGTTTTCGGCGCTCGTTGCGCCTTTTGGTTTGTGGCGCTCCTTTGCCTTTTGGCGCTCTTTTGGTTTTCGGCTCTCCTTCGGTTTTCGGCTCTCTTTTGGGTTTCGACGCCCCATTTGGTTTTTGGCGCCCCTGCAGTTTTCGGCACTCCTTTTTGGTTTTCGGCGCATCTTTGGTTTGCGGCGCTGTTTTTAAGCGCACCTTCGGTTTTCTTCGCCCTTTCGGTTTTCGGCGTTGCTTCGGTTTTCGGCGCGCCCCTGGTTTTCGCACCCCTTCGGCTTCCGGTGGCTCTTTGGTTTTCAGCGCTCTGTTGGTTCTCGGCGCCCTTTTGGTCTTCGGCGCTCCTTCCTTTGGTCAAGGTGGGGGGGGCTCTCAAGCCCACCCCCTCTCTAGCCCAAAAGGGGAAGGGGGGAGGGCTTCTGGATGGGGAGGTTCAAAGGGGGGGTAGCAGAGCCGCCCCCCTTTGGAAAGGGAGGGGGTGGGGAGCTTCCGCAGCGCGAAAGGGGGAGAGGGGGGGGGGTAGCTTCCGAGAGCCGAAACAAATGAGGGAGTGGGGGCTTCCGGCAGGGAAAGAAGAGGGAGGGGGTGGGGGGTAGCTAAGCCTCCCCTCCTTTGGGCAGGATGGGGGGCGGGGGCAGCTTCCGGAGCGCGAAAGGGAGGGGGCGGGGGTTAGTCTCAGGGACGGACAAAAAAGGGAGGGGGGGGGACTGCTGGCAGGGGAGGTCCGAAGGGAGTCCCCCACTTCGGGGGTGTACCACGGGCGCGCTCTCACACACGAATGATATCAATAGTAATTCAAAAGACGACGTAGCATAATCATACTTTAAGAAGTAGCAGTATCATTCATACTAGTATCCACGTCAAGACGACGAATGATGATGCTGGTGATGCTGATGATGAGGATGAGGATGATGATGATGATGATGATGACGATGACGATGATGATGACGATGATGGTGACGATGATGATGATGGTGATGATGATGATGCTGCTGATGATGCTGATGCTGATGCGGATGCGGATGCGGATGCTGATGCTGCTGATGGTGATGATGATGATCATCATCATGACCAGGATGATGATGTTGATGAGGATGTTGCTGATGATGATGCTGATGCTGATGTTGATGATGCTCATGTTGCTGGTGATGGTGATGCTGCTGGTGATTATGATGGGTATGGTTGTGATGATTATGGTGGCGAGGCTGATGGTGATGATGGTGGGATGGAGGAGGAGGAGGAGGAGGAGGAGGAGGAGGAGGAGGAGGAGGAGGAGGAGGAGGAAGACAGACGTAGCGATCATCATCCGCTCAGAGTCTGTGTCGCGTCAGAAAGGAGCAGGGTGGAGGAGGAGAGGAGGAGGTGGAGGAGGAGGAGGAGGTGGAGGAGGAGGAGGAGGAGGCCCCCCCCCTCTGATTTGTGGACCCCCCGCCCCGCCCCTGGACTCCCAGCGGGCCAGGACGCGGAGCTCCCTCCCGCAGCCTGGCGCGGCCCGCGCAGCCGCTGTCCCGGGCTGGCGGCGGCCGCCGCCGCCGCGCGCGCGCGCCGAAGACTCGCCCCTCACCCTCGGCATGCTCCGAGCTTCCAGTGGAGAAGACTCCTGACTCCAGGGGGGTCCAGGGCTCCTGGGCACCTTCCGGGGGGGGGGGGGGGGCAGTGCGTGATCCTCCCTCCTGGCCGCCCTCCGCCCCCTCCCCCGAGATCCGTGGCCGCATGCGAGCCCCAGCCCACCTCCCCGCGGTGTCAAAGGGGGGGGGAGGTGGGGGTCACTTCGCTCGTGTGACATCCGCCTCCCCCCTACCTCTCCCTCCCAGATATCTTCGTCAGTCCGCCCCCTCTTCCTCCCCCTCCCTCCCCCCCACCTGCCGCCTTTCAGCTCCCTTCCCCCTCCCTTCTCCCTCCTCCCATCTTGCTTCTCCCTCCTACTCCTCCGCCTCCTCCTCCTCCTCCTCCTCCTCCTCCTCCTCCTCCTCCTCCTCCTCCTCGTCCCATATTGCTTCTCCCTCCTGCCTCCTCCCTCCTTCCATCTTGTTTTTTCCTCCTCCTCCTCCTTTCTCTCCATCCCTTCTCCTTATAGATAACTCCACCCTGTCGCACCCCGAGGCCAGATCTTAGGGCGGGCATGGCGTTTCGCCTGAGACTTCCTCACCATTGATGCCTCTGAAGCTTAAAATGTGACAACAGCTTCACAGATGGAGGACGGGCCGCTTTCAAAATGTGGCTCTCGCCTTAGCGCCGCGCACATTCGTTATCAAACTTTGAATGAGCTTCACGTATTGAGGGCGGGCCGTTTTCAAAATGTGGCTCTCGCTTTAGCGCCGCGCACATTCGTTTTCAAACTTTGCAAGGAGTTTCACGGATTGAGGGCGGGTGGTTTTCAAATGTGGTTCTCGGCTTTGCGCCACGCACATTCGTTTTCAAACTGTGCAAGAGCTTCGCGGATTGAGGGCGGGTGGTTTTCAAAATGTGGTTCTCGCCTCGGCGCCGCGCACATCCGTTTTCAAAAATTAGAAGAGTTTCGCGGATTGAGGTCGGGTGGTTTTCAAGTTGTGGTTCTCGCCTTAGCGCCGCGCGCATTCGTTTAAAACATTGCATGAGTTTTACGGGTTGAGGGCGGTTCCTTTTCAAACTGCAGCTCTCGCCTTAGCGCCGCGCGCATTCGTTTTAGGGTGCATTGTGCCCAGGGTACTCCGCCACTAGGGGGCGCGTGGCCTCCCGCGTCGCGCGGGCCTGTCTCTGTTAGCGGGCTCCGGGCGCGCCGGCAATTTGGCGAGAGCGATGGCCCGCCAGTTGCTGGAGTCGGTCACGAGGGCTGCGCCGAGAGCGCCGCCGAGGGCGCGATTCGACGACGCCGGCATTTCGGCTCGCGGCTGTCCGCAGGCAGCGGATGAGAACATGTTCTTCCACTCGCACGAGCTGGCAGTCAGGCCAGCTCGGGAGGGACTACTTTCGCAGATGAGAGCGTCACTCTCAGCGCGCATTGGCATAAGTAGGCATCAGTCTCACGCCGGCCACGGAGGCCCGTGACCCATGCATCGGCAGGGCGCGCCGGGGAGTGGCCAAGCGCAGTGCGCACATCGCCAGTCGGAGGAGAGCAGCGGCGCGCATTGCCACCCATGGCAAGAGCGCTGCGGTGGACATGGCGACGCGGGAGAGTGCGTTTCCGATCGAGCCCGCACGTGTGCATTTGCTTGGGGGAGGGCCGCGTGGATTGCAACGTGTATTGCTTCCGCCGCCGCGCTGCTCGGAGTTTTTCCGGCCCGGGAGGTTGCTGGGCCCAGCGAGCCCAGAGCCTCAGAACCGAGGCACCATCATGCTTTCACAACTCGCGCCCGCAGGCGTAATCTCCATGTCCGCGGCGCGCGGGTGGCTTGTCGCCCCTGCTCTCATCTTCGCTCGGGAGCTGCGCTGCCTGCTGCCTGGGGAGGGGGCCAGGGCCCACTTCGCCGCGCACACCGAGGCCGACTATGACGAGAAGGAGGGAGCGCGGGAGCCCGCGTTCAGGGGCGCGAGCGGCTCGAGGTTCCCGACGGCGCCTCAGGCCAGTTTGCGTCGCATCTACGTTCGCCGCCAGAACCGCCCCGCGGGCGCGGCGGCGCTCTTGGCCGCGCAGGTCGGGCCCCGGCATCCAGACTCTTGGGCGGCGGTGGGCGCCGCGAAGAGGGCCCGGGCGATCGCCGTGAGGGGTGAGAAGAGGACGCCGGGCAAATTGTCGTCTACCGCGACGTGGACGGAGCACCTCTGCGCGTCGGCAGCCGAGCGCGACTCGGCGATCACGGCGGCGGAGAGGGCCATCGCGAGGCTCGTGGTCGAGGGCGAGGGCGGCGCCATGGAGGCCAGCAACAGGAATCCCACGACGCGACAGGGACACGCGGTGCCTGCGCGACGTGGGTCGCTGGAGGCGTCGGGAACGTGCGCGCGGCGTCTTGGATCTAGGGGACCTTCATTTTTTGTGGGGGGCGTTTTCGTCCGTCGCCTGGCGAGCGCGGCGCTGCTTCCGACCCGGGTTGCTGGCGCGCGCAGGATGCGCGGCCAAGTCTTTCTATGAGGCAGCGGAGGGCGCTCAGTTCGTGTTTGACGGCGTCCGGAAGTGCAGTGAGCTGAGTGAGTCGGGGCGCATGGTTGCGGCGATCGGAGGGGCGGTGGTCCATGGCTACCTGTGCGGGGCGTGGAGGTCTGGAGAGCGCTCGGGAGATTTGGACTCGGAGATGCGGTCCACCATCGGCGACGACGACGGCAAGTACGTCCTTGGCACCCAGGTGGGCGACTCAGACGCGGAGCCATCGCCGTGCCAGCTCTTCGTGGAGCTGACCAATCAGCAGCAATAGTTGCAGCGGGTCGCGTCTCAGCTGGCGGGGGCCACGCGCGCGTCGCGGGCGCCGCCCGCGGGTTCGCAGACGTCGGTGTCGCCGGGCACGGGGTCGGCACAGCCCTCGGAGGCGGGGTCGCCTTGCGCAGCCTCCGCCGGCGCCGCGATCGACGACTTTGTCGCGACGCTGAAGAAGCACGGGAGCGCAGTCAAGCAGGATTCCACGAGTGCTTCCGCGGGGTCAGGGCCCCCAGCTCGTTCGACCGACAGCTTCGGGTCGCAGGGGCCCATCGGCCAGGGCGCCGAACTGCGGGGCCGCATCCAGCTGCTCCTGGACGAGAGCCGCAGACCCCGCGACTGTCTGCTGGCCGCCCTCGAACAATTCAAGGTGTCACGGATAGCCCCCCGTGGGAGGGGTCAGGACGAGGGCCGCCCTGGCGGTCCGGCGCAAGCTGTGCCGGTCTGGCCGCACGGCGGATGTGGGGCTGAGCGGGTTGCTCAGGTCGAAGGATTTGTTGAACGCGGGCGCGAGCAGTGAGGTCACGATGCTGGCCATGGTTTTTGATCGCATGATGTTGAAGGGCGCCTGCGAGCAGCTCGTCAACATCCGAGCGGCTGAAATGGCCTGCCTGAGGTCTACTCGATCTGGAAGGCCAGAGAGAACGCGAGGTGTCTCAGCGACCGGCAGCGCCCGCAGAACCAGCAAGCGGAGGGCAACCATCGTGAAGCAAGTGCAGGGCACCAAGGACGGCCACGACGCGGGTCAAGAAAATCGCGATTAGGTTGCGGCTGGGGCTCCCGTGGTAAACCCTGGTCAAGCGCAGGCGCGAAGCGCAAGACCACAATGTGGGATCGCCAAGTGGGCACCTTGGCTCCTGCCACTCTTGTGGGAGCTCGCGGTCCTACGAGGCAGCGGGCTGGCGCCTCGCCGCGTCCCAATTAGCGTTTGCCTAGTGTGCCTATTGTAGTGGCCTCCGGCCAGTTCCGCCGATCCGGGGCATTCCGGATGATGATGATGATGATGATGATGATGATGATGATGATGATGATGATGATGATGAGGAGGAGGACGATGATGATGATGATGATGATGATGATGATGTTGATGTTGATGTTGATGTTGATGTTGATGTTGATGCTGATGTTGATGCTGATGATGATGATGATGCTGATGATGATGACGATGATGATGATGATGATGGTGATGGTGATGATGATGTTGATGCTGATGCTGCTGATGATTGTGATCTTGATGCTGATGATGAGGATGATGATGATGATGATACTGATGATGATGATGCTGATGCTGATGATGATGACGATGTTGATGCTGATGCTGGATGCTGATGATGCTGATGATGATGACGATGATGATGATGATATGATGATGATGATGATGATGGTGATGATGATGCTGATGCTGCTGCTGATGATGCTGATGCTGATGATGATGGCGATGATGATGATGATGATGATGGTGATACTGCGGATGATGATGATGATGATGATGATGATGATGCGCATGATGATGCCGATGATGATGCTGATGATGACGATGCTGATGCTGATGCTGATGCTGATGATGATGACGATGATGATGATTATGATGATGGTGATGGTGATGGTGATGATGATGCAGATGCTGATGCTGCTGATGCTGCTGATGCTGATGACGATGATGATGATGATGATGATGCTGATGCTGATGCTGATGCTGATGCTGATGATGACGACGATGATGATGATGATGATGATGATGATGATGAAGATGATGATGATGATGATGATGATGATGATGCTGATGATTATGATGATGATGATGATGATGATGATGATGATGATGATGATGATGATGATGATGTTGATGATGATGATGATGAGCAGCAGGAGGAGGAGGAGGATGATGGTGATGTGACGATGGTGATGGTGATGGAGATGGTGATGATCCCGCCCCCCCCCCCTTCCTCCCCTCTTTTCTCCTGTCCCCCCCCTCTTTCCTGTCCCCCCCCGCCCCGCCATTTCTCCTTTCCCCCCCCCCCTTCCCCCCGTCTCTCCTGTCCCCCCCCTGTCTCCTGTCGCCCCCCCCCCCTCCCTTCCCCCCTCTCTCCTGTCCCCCCCCCTCTCTCCTGTCCCCTCCCCCTCTTTCTTGTCCCCCCCCCCCACTCTCTCCTTTACAAGTACTCAATATGAATACTACTCTCCCTCTTCCCCTGATGACGGCCTGGGAGTGTCCGACCCCCCCCCGCGTTGGGTTTTCGCCTGCATTGTTTTCCAAAATGCTGCTCTCGCTGAGGCGCCGGCCTCATTTTCGGGCCCCGCTCGTTCCGAATCGTGCTCCCGCTGCAGCGCTGGCCTCATTTCCGTGCTTCCGCTCGTTCTGAATCGTGCTCCCGCTGCAGCGTTGGCCTCATTCCCGCGCTTCCCCTCGTTTCGACTCGTGCTCCCGCTGCAGCGTTGGCGTCATTTCCCGTGCCATAACACGGCATGCAATGCAATGTTAGGTTGATGCTACGCTTTGCGGTGCTCTTCTACGCCATGCCATGCCGTGCTCTACAATGCATCGCGTACCCTTTCGGGATCATTGCCCTGCTCGACATCCGACTGTGCGAGTAGAGAGGGGATCTGCGCCATGGTAAGAGATAGGAGGGAGGGGTAGGATGTCAGATATGACGCGAGCCCACATAGCTTGCCCCCCCCTCTCCCGTCCCCCCTCCCTCCCCTCTCTCCCCTGTTCCCCCCCCCTCTCTCCTGTCCATTCCCCCCCCCCTCTCCTGTCCACAACCATTCAATATGAATACTACTCTCCCTCTTCTCCTGATGACGCCCTGGGAGTGTCCGACCCCCCCCCCGCGTATTGTTTTTTACACACAGGTTTCCCCGGAGTTGGGTTTTCGCCTGCATTTGTTTCCAAAATGCTGCTCCCGCTGAGGCGCCGGCCTCATTTTCGGGCCCCGCTCGTTCCGAATCGTGCTCCCGCTGCAGCGCTGGCCTCATTTCCGTGCTTCCGCTCGTTCCGATTCGTGCTCCCGCTGCAGCGCTGGCCTCATTTCCGCGCTTCCGCTCGTTTCGACTCGTGCTCCCGCTGCAGCGCTGGCGTCATTTCCCGTGCCATGCCACGGCGTGCAATGCAATGCTACGTTGCTAGGTTGATTCTACGCTTTGCGGTGCTCTTCTGCGCCATGCCACGCCGTGCTCTACAATGCATCGCGTACCCTTTCGGGATCATTGCCTTGCTCGACATCCGACTGTGCGAGTAGAGAGGGGATCTGCGCCATGGTAAGGGATGGGAGGGAGGGGTAGGATGTCAGATATGACGCGAGCGCGCCTAGCTTGCCCCTCCCCCCATCTCTCCTTTCCCCCCCCCCTCTCCCGTCCCCCCCCCCCTCCATCTCTCCCGTCCACCCCCTTCCCTCTCCTCCCCCTCTCTCCTGACCCCCCCTCTATCCTGTCCCCCCTCCCCCCTGCCTCCTGTCCCCCCCCTCTCCTGCCGTCACCCTTGCAGAGCAAAACTCCGGGGGGGGGGGGGGAGGCGAAATCGAGCGGGGGGGCTGGCAGGGGGGGGGGGGAGCACTGAATTCGTCAGTTAATGAGGTCCCCCCCCTCCCTCCCCTTCCCAAGCAGAGCTAAAGCTCATACTGAAGCAGGGCTTCAGCTGAGACTTCTTAAACTCGCACGCCGGATCGGCGGATTTCTTCAGGTCGGTGTCGGACATCGACGACAACGACCTCTCGGACAGCGGTGCGTTTTCCCGCGTCGAGGTGCAGGGCGCCCGGTGTTCCCAACCAGCACGGACGATGGCCACGACCACGGTGATGATTATGGCGGTGGTGGTGGTGGCGATGGTCGTCACGATGGGAGCTGACGGCGGTCAAAAAGGGATTTCAGTAGTGGTGGCGGGGGTGGTCATGATGATTTTTCGTGGTGATGGTTTTGTTGGCGGCGGTGGTGACGATGATGATGATGAAGAGGAAAAGGAGGCGGAGGAGGAGGACGACGACGATAACGGAGTGGAATATGGTGGGAGACTCCAGAGGCCAAGCGACAATGTTTTGGAAACCTCCGAATATCCCCGCACACCCCTCTCCCTCCAGCCAGATTCCTCCCTTTTCCCAGAGATTTCGAAGACCTTTTGTGCCGCTGTAGTTTCGTTCCGCTGTCAGTCTGGACAAGAGCCGCTTCGGCAAGAACTCAGCAATAGCACCAAACCGTTCTAGCATGGAGATGCCGCTAGTGCCCTCTCGTGCTGTGAGGTGCCGAGCAGCTACGCGTCAGGGGATCCCCCAACTCCTCCCCAGTTCGCCGAAGAAGGAGCTGCACAAACATAAACTTCCGGAGCTCCGCGCGGACTTCTTGGGCTTTCGCCAGACCCCCCGAGGCAGCGGTTCTGGCGCCGCCCTTGGCGCGCCCCGCGCGCCAGGGAGAAGGCTACAGCGCAGATCCAGAAGTCAGCGCGGAGCTCCGAAAGTCAAGGGATCCCACGAGGGCGCGAAGTTATTCGCGCTCCGCGGTCCTCGTTCCTTCTCCCCCTCCTTCTCGTCCTCCTTCTCTCCCTTTGGGGGGGGCGGCGCGAGAGCGCGAAGTTGTTCGTACTTCGCGCTTCGCGCAGCGCGAAGCGCGAAGTTGGGAGCCCTTGGAAAGTTCATGCGTCTGCAGTTTCTCCTTTTCTCTGCACGTTAGACCCGCATCGGACCCCTGTGGCGCGCCGCCGCCGCCGCCGCCTACCGACCCCCGTCTGCTCACTCTTGAGTCTTGCCTGCCCCTCCACAGAAGGAATCTGCAGGATGATTTTTCCGGTATATTTAGGAATACTTGTTTTTGTTTGCGTATGTTTGGGAATTCTTACTTTTCCGGCCAAAGTCCGCCTGTAGGAGGACGCGCCCGACCCAGGCCTGCTCCCTCCCCGAGGGAGGGGGGGGGGGGAACGCCGCAGCAGGGCGGGGGAGCTGGGGGGGGGGAAGGGGGGGGGCATGTCCCTCCCCGATCACTGCTCGGGGTGAAGAGACCCTCCGTGAATCCTGGGGAGGACTATCTCGCGCTGCATCTCCCGTTTTCTCTCTCTCTCTCTCTCGACACTCTCGTTGTAAATCGGGCCTGTCCCCCTACAGGGGGATTTTCGACGAAACATATAAAACATGCCCCAAAGATGCCCCGAAAAGGTCAAATAATATTCAAAAATAGCCCCCAGACTATTTATGGACTATTGCTTGAATTTTGTGGGGGCATTTTTTATTTTTCGTCGAAAATGCCCCTGTGGGGGGACAGGCCCGACTTAACTCTCGTTCTCTCTCCCTCTCTCCCTCTCCGCCCGCCGCCCACCCCCCCGTGGGCGGGCAGGCGGCGACCTTCCCCGCTGCAGCGATGAAGCTGTGCGACGCCGAGGCCCCCTTCGTGGGCTGCTGCGGCGAGTCGCCCCGTCGCCGCCTACCAGGGGCGAGGGAGAGAGAAAGAGAGAGAGAGAGAGAGAAAGAGAGAGAGGCAGAGGGAAAGGGGGGGGGGGGCGAAGGAGGGAGAGAGGGAGGGGGAGGCAGGGAGAGAGGCAGAGGAAGCCAAGAAGGAGCCAGTTCCTCCCTCCTCCTCCTCCTCCTCCGCTCCTCCTCCTCCTCCTCCTCCTCCTCCTCCTCCCTCCTCCTCCTCGCTCCCCCTCCTCCCCCCCCCCGCGCCTCATCTGTGCCCTTTGCCACCTTCCCCCTGCCCCGCCGCACCTCCTCCCTACACCGTCCCGTCGCCGCGGCTGAGCCAGTGAGCGCCCCTACCTCGGGCAGCCTCGTGTTCCAATTGCTCTGCCTAGCTACACCTGCTGCTGGCTACCCACTGCCCCTAGCTAGCTGTGACTTTGCAGCTGCTGTTTGCTGCATATTCTAGTTTTCATGTTTACTATATATATTACAGAACACAAGACATCCATACTTATATACATACATATATATATATATATATATCCTACCATTCGAGATGCACTGGAGCTGTGGTAGGCCTACTGGCTGGCGGGGCCTGCGGGGGGGGGGGGCTTGAAATTCTGCGCGACGCTCTGCCCCGCGACGACGACACCAGCGCTGCTGCAGACTCGGCAGGGAGCAGAACGGGATGGGGAGGGCGATCAGGAGCAGGGGGGGAGCGGAAGAGGAGGGGCCTTGTCACGTCCTTTTTCTCTTCCCCTCCCTGCACCCACCCTCCTCCTTCCCAGCCCTCCTCCTCCATCCTTCCCTGCCCTCCTCCTCCATCCTCCTCGCTGGTACACCTTCTCGCCCGTCAGGGCATTCTCCTGCTTGTGCTAAGTCGGGCTTGTCCCTCTACATGGGGGATATTCAAAAATAGTAAAAAAATACTCTGTGGACGATTTTTTGTTTTTTATACACGTTTGACTATTTGGGCGCATGTTTGAAGTATTTTTCCGTTTTCGTCTAAAATCCCCTTGTAGGGGGACAGGCCCGACCTAATGCTTGTGGTCTCCGCTTTCCGATGCTGGTCGGTGCGCGTGCCATGCCCGCTGCAAGAGCCTCGCCAGGTCGGAAGACGAGGACTTCCCGCGCGGGCGGCCCGCTATACAGCCGGGGCGCTGAATAAGGAACCCTTTTCGTTTGGGAGGGGCCCCGTGTTCCTTAGTTGTTTCACAGTCTACCTTAGGTGTTCCTTCGGCTTTCGATGGGGAATCGAAGTTTGACTTATGGAAAAAAAGGGGCCTCGTTCCTTGTCGATCGTTCCTTAGGTCAACGCCCCAGCTGTACCGAGCCGGTCTCTGGCTGCAGGGCTCCGCCCCTCGCAGAGAGCGGTCCGTCCCGTGGGAGCAGGGGGGCGTCGTTGGCAGAGCCGATGCGCAAGCGCGATCGGGTCTTGACCACGTTTTGGGGCAAGTTGCGGGAGCAATGGCGCTCCGAGATCATGGGGCAAGAATGCATACGAGAATAATGGTAAAGAGAAGGGAAGAACAGATGATATAAGAGAAGAGGAGAGAACATGAGAGAAGATACTATACTATAGTATAAGGGTCGAGAAGAGAATATAAGAGAAGGTACGAGAAGATAAGAGAATATACTATAGTATCATAGTCGAGAAGAGACGAGTCGAGATGATAATATAAGAGGCGATACGAGAAGAGAAGAGAAGAGGAGAAAAGAAATGAGAAGGGAAGGGAAGAGAAGAGGACGACGAGGAGAAACAAGGGACGGGAAGGAGGACGAGGATTAGAAGAGGAGGGAAGGGGATGATGATGACGAGCAGGAGGAGGAGGAGGAGGAACAGGATTCGAGTTGCAGCAGGACAGGGATGCAGGGGGGTCCTCATCTGTTCTCTTGCTCGTTCCCCCTTTCTTGTCCTGCTGCTTCTGCTCATGTTCCTTCATCACTATCCCTGCTCCTTCTCCGTCTCCATCGCATCAATATCCTCGTATGTTCTCGTTCCTGTCCCTCCTGTTTTCTCTTTCTTGGCCTTCCTCCTATTTCTATGGTCTCGAGCCAGGTCGTGCTACTGCTTCTGTATTCGCTTCCATTGTCATCC
>CAUYUJ010010890.1:1247399-1273609 GCA_963575745.1 Prorocentrum cordatum | reverse complement strand
GAGGAGTCCCAGGGGGGGGCGTCGTATCTGACCCGGGGGGGGGTCGACACCCCCCCCCCCTCCCGGCGGGGGAGGGATCAAAGGGAAGGGGCTTCCCTTCGACTCAATTACGAGGTTGCTCAAGGTCGGCTTGGCTGGAGCCCAGGGGAAGAGGTCTCCCAGGGAAAGGGAAGGACAGAGACGACGAGTACAAAGAATGACGGAGATGACGGCTCGAACGGAAAAGCCCCTCACACACGGAATATTCCAACATAATTATGTTTAAGCATACTCTGGGGACAATGTTTTGTCTATATTCGAACGTTCTGCGGTATTTGGGATTATATTTTATTTGGGGACATGCATCGGGTTAAGTCGGGCGTGTCCTTCTACAGGAGGATACGTTCGGGGTAAATTGGCAGGTCGGCCCTGCAGAAATAAAGGTTACTCTTGTGTCCTGTCCATCCTTTCTCATGTCCTCTGCATGTTCAGACGAAGTGTACCCTTGTGTCCTGTCATTTTCGCAGACGTTTGGTCCACATCGGCGGCGTGCCAGGCGCGTCGCGCCATGGGGAGGTCGCTCCTCTGGGCAAGGGTACCCTCGCGTCCTCTCGGGTTTGGGGTCGCTTCGGTCTCGACTTCGGAGTTTCGATTATCGGCGCCGTGCCCGCGGCGTCGCGGCGTACTCAAAAATAGTCAAAAAATGTTCTGGGGACGATGCTTTGACTATTTTTGAACATGTGGGAGTATTTTGGACTATGTTTTTTTTGTCGCCCCAAATCCGCTTGTAGGAGGACATGGCCGACCGAAACATCGGGGGGGGGGGGTGCGTCGACCCTCAATCGCCCAATGATCGCTGACAGGGGTCTGACAGCCCCACCACGCCCGGGAACGCACGGATGTGCCATCGGGGGCCCCACCGCCGATGTGTTGGCGCTGTGTTGCCGATTCCAGGTCGATGCTTCCCCCTCCAATTATGCCAGTCCCCCCTGGTGTTGACCCTCAGCCTCCGCCACGAAGAGGAAAGCGTCCCGAGGGGCACGGTCCCTGAGGTTTCTCGTCGCTCTCGGGCTTCTTGCGGCTTTCTCTCGAAGGAGAAAAGGCATGACAAACCTGAATTTTCAGTGGTCTGCGCGGATTTCTTGGATCGGCGTTGGACCCATCCGGCGGCGCTTCTGGCGCCTTCCTTGGCGCGCTCCTCTTGCCATGGAGGGGGGCCAGGCGCCGATCGAAGAAGTTCATGCGGTCCTCGGGAAGTTCATGATTACAGTGGAAGCCCATGCCAAGAAACTCCCTGCTCTCCTCCAGGGTGCCCTGGATTTCGTGGGTTTCGATGGTCCTGCCATGGAGAGCGTGACGTTCCCATACCGAAATCGGTGGACATCCTGGGGTCTCAGGGTTGGGCTTCTCGTCGAAGGTTACTTGCGGTCGGGCCTCCACTGTATGTATGTTCTGCTCGTGTATCCTCGTGTTCTTGGTTTCAGAACTCAAAGAACGGTCTTTATTTAAAGACAACGATGTTTTCAATTCCAAAGCCAGTTCATCCTCCTCCTCCTCCTCCTCCTCCTCCTCCTCATCCCCCTCGTCCTCCTCCTCGTCGTCCTCCTCCTCCTCCTCCTCCTCCTCCCCTCCTCCCCTCCTCCTCCCCCTCCTCTTCTTCTCCTCCTCCTCCTCATCCTCCTCCTCCTCCTCCCCTCCCTCCCCCCCCTCCTCCTCCTCCTCCTACCCTCCTCCTCCCCTCCTCCTCCGCCCTCCTCCTCCTTCCTCCTCCTCCCTCCTCCTTCCTCCTCCTCCTCCTCCTCCATCTGCCTCCTTCTCCTCCTCCCCCTCCCCCTCCTCCTCCTCCTCCTCCTCCTCCTCCTCCTCCTCCTCCTCCTCCTTCTTCCCTAAGTCCTCCTCCTCCTCCTCCTCCTCCTCCTCCCCTCCTCCTCCTCCTCCTCCTCCCCTCCTCCTCCTCCTCCTCCTCCGCCTCCTCCTCCTCCCCTCCTCCTCCCTCCCGGGGGAGGCGCCTCGAACGCGCCGCCCTGGAACCTCCGCGCGCCAGGGGGGGGGGGAGGACTCCCCAGCGCCGATCCAAGAGATCCGCGCGGACCTGAGAGCAAGAGTAGGGGAACAAGAGTGGCGTAAACATAAAGACCTCGGAGGTCCGCGCGGATTTCTCGGATCGGCGCTGGGGCCCCCGGCGGCGCCTCCGGCGCCGCCACTGGCGCGCTCCGCGCGCCAGGGAGGGGGGTCCAGCGCCGATCCGAGAAATCCGCGCGGACCTCCGAGTTTTTTTGTTTTTGTCATTTTTTGTTCCCCTAAAGAGGTCATCATAATCGTTCCACTCTGTTTTTTTTATGAATCGTCATCCTGCATTTGTGATACTTCCCGAGGGTTCCAAGATTCCCGGGGCTTCAGGGTCGTCTCGTGCTCCCCACGGGCCGCAGAAAAACGCGGGCCGCCAGATGCTCTGGAGAATTCCTGGAACGCATCCTACGTCAAGCGTATCCTAGCCCCCTTGGCCTGCCCTTCTCCCCCCCCCGCGCGCAGCCCTCGATGATGATCATGTTCCCGCTGCCAGACGTCAGGCGGCCGCCGCCGCCCCCCAAAACTGGGGAACCACACCGGTGCTTGGCCGAGCAGCTCGCTTTCAAAACGCAGGCGGCTGGCCTGCCCGAGGCAAGGGCCAGGCCCAGAGACGCATCCCAGAGGAGGGCCAGTCGAGATAACATGAGATTTCAGTCGGGCCTGTCCCTCTACAGGAGGAGTATTCAAAATCGTAAAAATTGATATAAGGGGCCGATGTTTTGAGTATTTTTGAGCAGATCGAAAAATATGTCTGCATTATTTGTTGTTTCTCGTCCACCGTCCGCCTGCAGGAGGTCACGCCCGACCCGACATGAGATGATGGCGGCCCAGCCTGGGGCTTCCTGTCTTCCTGCCTCCTGGACGCTCCTCGTCGCCACCGGCTGGCTCCGTGTCGAACATCGCGTCGGGATGGAGCCCCGGGCGGGTGGGGTGGTCCAGGGCCGGAGTGGAGCGGACGCGTGGGCAGGGCGGGGGAGCCGCCGTTGGCTGCTCGAGTGGCCGGCGTCCGACGGGCGCAGCCGTCGCGCAGTGGCGAGGCGTCGCGGCCTTGTCCTGCAGGCCCAGCAGAGAAGGGTCTGAGGAGGTTCTGATCGGGGGCGGCAGGGAGGGGGGTGATGACCAGGGTGGGGTGGATCTCACGGCGTGGGCCATGATATTTCCCCAGAGTTCATGGCGCCTCTTCTCATGTCACTGCGTCCCTGGCCCCCCCCTTGGGCCGCGCACGTGCCGCCAGCCATGATTTGCCCCCCCCCCCCCCTCTCCTCGTGGACGCCCCCCTCTTGGCCGCCCCCGATCTGAGGCTTGCACGACATTTCTGGCTCATGCTGTCTTGTTGTAACACGTCGGGCTTATGCTCTCAGAGGCTTGCTTTTGCATGCTGTCTTGTTGTAGCACGTCGTGCGTATGCTCTAAGAGCCTCGTTGTTGTTCTTAGGGCATGTTTGAGTTCTAAGAAATGTCGTGGTGGGCCTATGGGAATGCCGGGACGGAGGGTCCCTGCGCAAATCAGGGCCTTTGA
Source organism: Prorocentrum cordatum (assembly GCA_963575745.1). Taxonomy (NCBI): domain Eukaryota; class Dinophyceae; order Prorocentrales; family Prorocentraceae; genus Prorocentrum; species Prorocentrum cordatum. The sequence goes on along the minus strand of CAUYUJ010010890.1, from coordinate 1,270,042 downwards.
GGCGAGGACATTGCAAACCCGGATCTCGAACTTCCTAGCTCGTGAGAGCGAAGATGCTTCCAGGCCTCCCGATAGCTTCCCAATGCATCGCCGACGTCGCCGATGCATCGCCGATTGCATCGGTCGATGCGGCGCAATTCCTCCGACCCCATCTACTCGGTCTCCACTCGGGAGGCCCCCGAGAATGAAGACTGCTCCGACACACGGCGGCAGCTTCCTCGGGCGTGCCAACCATAGGGAGCCCCACCGAATGACCCAGAGGCGACGTTCGCGCGCGTTCGCGCCATCCAGTACATCGCTCCGTAGCCCCATAGGGAGCTCCATTGAAGGCTCCAGACGCGACGTTCGCATGGCTCCTCGCCACCCGAATCTCTTCGTTGCCCCATAGAGAGCTCCACCAGAAGATTCAGCAACCGCGGCCGCATGCATCTCGCCACCCAGTACAGCGTTCCGTGGCCCACTTTGGAGATCAACCTGAGGCCACAGTGACCGCGGCCGCATGCATCCGCGCCACCAAGCACAGCGCTTCGGGGCCCCTTAGCGAACTCCACCGAAGGCCCCAGTGGCTGCGGCCGCATGCGTCCGCACCCCACGATGCAGTGCCTCGTGGCCCCATATGGGGGGGCTCCACCGCAGGCTCCAGTGGCCGCGGCCGCATGCGTCTCTCCCGCCCGGCACACCTTCTCTTGCCACCGAGGGCCCCAGGGGCCGCGCCCGCGTGCGCCCCCCGGGCCAATACAGCGCTTCGTGGCCCCATGGGGAGCTCCACCAGACGCTCCTTGTGGCCGCGGCCGAGTGATGGGTCCCGCACCCATCACCCGACGCCCCTCACTTGCTTCGTGGCCCTGTGGGGAGCTTTATCGAAGTGGTACCAACAGCGCTGCATTCTCAACTACATACGCTTGGGCACTTCGCCAGGATCATGTTGGCCTGTTCGTGCCATCCTGGAGTACCTCCTGAACGCCTCTGGAGCCGTCTTGAAAGGTTCTTGGGGGCCTCTTGGGAAGTCTTCGGCCACGGTGAGGCCACCTTAGGCCGTCGGAGGAGCACCCTGGGCCGTCTTGGAGAGATCGTGCGGCCATCCTGGGCTCTCTTGGGGCCTGCTTGGCCGTCTCGGAGGGCACCTTAGCCGCAAGTCGGGCGTGCTCCTCTACAGGAGGAATATTCCAAAATAGTCGCACAATAGTTGTGGGACGATGTTTGGATTATGTTTTGACTACTTTTGAGTATCTTTCGTGCGTCTTTTTTTTGTTCGTCCAAGATCCGCCTGTAGGAGGACATGCCCGACCTAATCTTCGCCGTCTTGGAGGCCGTCTTGGCGCCACCCGGAGAGGACAGACCCTTGCGTGCCACCCCCTCCGCGAGGAGGCCGGCTGGCCCGATCGGTCGAGGCCCACAGGGGGGGGGCCTCGGACGACGCAGGACCAGCAGCGGAGGAACGTCTGGCTGGCACGGCCACGGGAGGCGGCGGATGTACAGCGGAGTCAAGCAGTGGCGAAGCGTCTTGGCTCGCCCACAGGCCTACCAAGCAATGTTGTAAGAAAACCTTTTGGGGGTTCCACGGAATGTTCTTAGGACGTTTCTGGCTGGGACGGTCTTGTTACAACACATCGGATGCATGTTCGAAGAATTTCGTTTTTGTCATTAGAACATGTTGGGGTTCCAAGAACACTTCTTGGTAGGCCTACAGGAATGCCGGGACGGTCGGTCCCTGCTCAACAGAAGGCGGCGGATGCACAGTGGAGACCCATGCCAAGAAACACCCTGCTTGCCTCTAGGGTGCCCTGGGTATCTTGGGTTCCGATGGTCTTGCGATGGAAAAAGCGTGACCTTCCCGGACCAGAAATCCATGGACGTCCTGGTGTCTCGGGGTTTGGTTTCTTGTGGGAGGTGTCTTGCGGACTGGCCACCACTGTAGTGGCATTCGGCCCATCCCTGTGTTTTAGGTCCTGGGCGTCCTGGATGCCTGTGGGGATCTCTTGGGGGGCTTCCTGGAAGCATGTTGGAGGCGGTTCTGGGGTGTCTTGGGGGCCTCTCGGGGGCCTCTCGAGGGCCTGGTTTGGGCCTCTTTGGGGCCTCCGGAGCTTCTGGGGGGCCTTCTGAGGGCCTGCTGGCTGTCTCGAGAGTTATCTTTGGGCTGAGGGCTCGAAGTGTCAGTTCGTGTTCCCCCTTGGGGGCCTCTCTTGGATCGTCTTGGGGTCCTCTTGGGCCGTCTTTTGGGGCCCTTCTGGGCCGTCTGGGGGGCATCTTGAGGGCCTCTTGGGCCGTCCTTGGGCGAACTCGGGGTTCCCCTGGCGTGCGCATCCTCGGCTTTCGCGCTAGCATGCTTGGGTTATTTGAGGGTCGGCCCGTTTTGTTCATGTCGTCGCGTTCCAGGGGTCTTGGAGCCCGTTTCTTTATTGCTTGGGGCATGACGGGCGTCATGGCCCCCGCTCCCCGCCCCCATGACGTAACGCTCCCTCCCCCAGTGCGCTTCGGGCACTGCCGCCGTGCGCATTGGGATCCGCGTAGGTGTCCGCGTAGGAGTCCGCATAGGAGTCTGGTCCGCAGTCGTCGGTCGTCATCGTCGTCGTCGTCTTCGTCGTCGTGGTCGTCGTCGTCGTCGCTCGTGGCTCGTCGCTCGTCGCTCATCGTCGTCGTGCGCGCGGACGCGGCTGGAGATTTTTTTGTATTAATTCCGGGCCGATGACGGTAATCATCTGTGGGGGGGTGGAGGGGGTCGATGGCGTCACGTTGCGCGCCGGCGGCGTCTGGGAATTCTTAGGAATGACGGAGGACGGGTATCGGGTATGGCCAGGACCCCAGGTAAGGGGACCCGGTTAGTGGTAGGGCCCCAGAGCCTTTGAAGTGGCCAGAATCACTGAACCAGTTTTGCCATAGCTGGTGTTTTTTTCGGGTGACGGCAGTTCCGGTTAGTGGAAATGGGACTGGGGGGCGCCCCCAGTACAAATCACTAAACCAGGTTCCACTAAACCCAGTTCTGCCAACGCCCGAGGGTAACACCAGCATGTATGTGGCGATCTGCACCACAACGCTTGTGTACACCACAGTGCCTGCGTGCACCACAACGCCCGTGTACACCACACCGCCTATGTACACCACAGCAGCCGCGTGCAACACAGCGTCAGGTTGTGCCACCGTGCCTGCGGGCACAACAGCTCTTGTGTACACCACAGCGCCTGCGTACACCACATCAGCCGTGCGCAACACATCACCAGTCTACACCACAATGCTTGCGTGCATTGCAGTGCTTGTGTACACCACGGCGCCTGCGTGCACCACAGCAACCGTGCGCAACACAGCACCACTGTTGTATATAGAATGTTAGAAGGAATCCTTACGAATGAATGCAACGCTTGCGGATTCCACAGCAAACGATACAAAATAATCCTTCTGGACAAAGGAGCGCCGCTGGAATCTACGAGTCCTCCCGAGTCCGCCCGCATCACCCTAACTCCTCCCATCTGCGTCCAGGAGGCTCCAGCTAAATTGGCCGTCCGAGAACCAAGTGGACCGATTCAACGGACCATTCTGCGGTGCACGGTGAGATGCGCACGTGCACTGTAGCGCCAGTCCACACGACAGGGGGCAAGGAGAAGGAAGAGGAGGAGGAGGAGGAGTTGGATGAGGAGGAGGAGGAGGAGGAGGAGGAGAAAAGGAGGAAGAAGAGTTGGAGGAGGAGGAGGAGGAGGAGGTGGAGAGGAGGGAAAGCGTCGCCTTCGATTATCAGCACTTTCCTGGCGTGGCGTTTGGTTTTCCGCAGCTGATCCTCACGTACATGCTCCTTCTACCTGTCCTTCAGGCATTGTGGTGTACACTAGCGCTGCGTTGCACGCGGATGCTGTGGTGTAGACAGGCGTTGTGGCGTGCACAGGCGTTGCGGTGCACGCGAACATTGTGGTATACACAGGCGATGTGTTGCACATTGTTGCTGCGGTGTGCACATGTACACTTGCGCAGTAATGCATGCAAGCATTATGGTGTACACAGGCGGTGCGTTGCACACGGTTGTTCCGGTGTGCGCCTGCGCTGTGGTGTACACTCGTGCTGTGGTGCACGTGATCGTTGTGGTGTACACAGGCGCAGTGGGGCAGATCGCCACCTGCATGCTGCTCGCGTCGTCGTCGTCGTCGCTCGTCGCTCGTCGCGTCGTGCGCGCGGGCGCGGCTGTGGTGCCGGAGCCACGGCGGGGGGAGGCGTTACGTCATACCGCCCCCGCCCCCCCCATGACGCCCGTCATCGCCGAACATAAAGAAACGCGCTCTTGCATCCCCTCTCCCCAGCCTTATCGCTGATTTTGACCGCAATCTCGCTCAGCCCTGGAGATCTCGCCGGTGGTTCAAAAATGGGGTCCTGAGGGACGGGGTCGTAAGGTTAGGAAGGTATCCGAGGGTGGATTTACATTTTTGAGGCACCTCATCCTTAGGACCCCATCCTTAGGGACCCCATCTTTGAATCACCGATGTAGAGGCCTGCCCGCAGCGCGCTTTGGGACGGTAGCCGCGATAGGTTTTCAATAACCCCCAAATGTATAATTGCGAAGCTCATCATTGTTTGCGTGGGCTTACTGACGAATTGGGACCCCAACGCCAATGCGAAGCTAATCGTTCCCCCGCGACGGCCACCCGCGGCGATCACTGCGGATGATCGCGGGGGAGACGAAGGCCCCTGGTGGTGACGAGGATGACGAGGGCAAGGGCGAGGGGGAGAGGGACGAACTACAATGCCAGGCGAGAGCTTTGGGGGGGCCGGGAGGTGTTCATTGAAGACCACTTGCGGTTAGACTTAAGCCGGGCGTGTCCCTCTGCATGAGGGATCTTCAAAAATAGTCAAAACATATTTCCCCAGGCCGAAAGAATTTGCCTCTTGCATGGGAACGCATGGATCCATTTGGATTCAATTACGTGTGTGCGAGAGTCACGTGGATCCAATTTCCGTGTCTTCTGGATCGTATTTGTTGGCGTGGAACTTTCGTGGATCCAATTTCTTTGCTGGAGTAATTTGATCAAATTTCCGTGTCTTCTGGATCCATCTTTTTGGTGTGGGAGCTTCGTTGATCAAATTCTTTTGTTAGAATATATATATATATATATATATATATACATATATACATATATAAACAAATGATAATAATAATGGATACAAGGAGCCCAAGGGAAATGGATCCACGGAGCCTTGGACCTGCAGACCAAGCTATGATTCTACGGGGGAGGGGTTTCGCGACCGAGAGACACAAAACACGGGGACGAGTAGGGAAACACAAACCAGGGGCGGGCGAAGAGGAAGATGAAGGAGGAAGGACGGAAAGGAGGGGGAGGACGACGACGAGGATGAAGAGGAGAGACGCTCGAGCGCCACAGCGGGCCTGGCCACCTCCTCCGAGCCCCTCCCATAACATGTCGCTGGTCGAGCGCCACAGCTGCCCCGGCCAACTCCCGCAGCCTCCATAACACTTGGGTGCTCGAGCGCCGCAGCGGGCCTGGCCAACTCCCGCCACCTCCCATAACATATGCCGCACCCCACCTCGACGCGAGCGCGATATGATCGCTGCGGCCGCATCCGCTAAAGCCAACGACGCTTCGCATTTGTCATGCGGGCCTCAAGAGGAAAATTCTTCGGCCCGCTCAAGTAGTCTGGGGACGATTTCCGGGGAGTCTCGACTATTTAGAAAATTGCCGGACTACTTCTTATGTTTCGTCCAAAAACCGGCTGTAGGAGGACGTGCCCGACCTGAGTTTGGACAGGAGCGGGTCCGCAGCCACTTTGGCTCGAGCGGTCCACGAGTGGTGGCGGGCGGCGGCGCGCCGGAGCGCGCCGGCGCGAGCGGGCGCGCCGATGGAGAGGACCTCCTCCTCCTCCTCCTCCTCCTCGTCCTCCTCCTCCTCCTCCTCCTCCTCCTCCTTTTCCTCCTCCTCCTCTTCCTCCTCCTCCTCCTCCTCCTCCTCCTCCTCCTCCTCCTCCTCCTCCTCCTCCTCCCCCTCCTCCTCCTTTCCCCCCCTCCTCATCCTCCCTCTTTCCTCCTCCTCCTCCTCCTCCTCCTCCTCCTCCTCCTCCTCCTCCCCTCCTCCTCCTCCTCCTCCTCCTCCGTCCTCCTCCTCCTCCTCCTCCTCCCCCCCTCCTCTCCTCCTCCTCCTCTCCTCCTCCTCTCCTCCCTCCCCTCCCTCCTCCCCTCCTCCTCCTCCTCCTCCCCTCCTCTCCTTCCTCCTCTCCTCCTCCTCCTCCGCCCTCCTCCTCTCCTCCTCCACCTCCTCCTCCTCCTCCTCCTCCTCCTCCTCCCCCTCCTCCTCGTCCTCCTCCTCCTCCTCCTCCTCCCCCCCTCCTCCTCCCCTCCTCCTTCTCCTCCTCCTCCTCCCCTCCTCCCTCCTCCTCCCCTCCTCCTCCTCCTCCTCCTCCTCCACCTCTCCTCCTCCTCCTCTCTCCTCCTCCTCCTCCTCCTCTTGCTCCTCCTCCTCCTCCTCCTCCTCCTCCTCCTCCTCCTTCCTTCCCCCCCTCCTCCCCTCCATCCCTCCTCCTCCTCCCTCCTCCTCCTCCTCCTCCTCCTCCTCCTCCTCCTCCTCCTCTCCTCCTCCTCCTTCCTCCTCCTCCTCTCCCCTCCGTATCTCTTCTTCTTCTTCTCCTCCTTCCTCCTCCTCCTCCTCCTCTCCTCCCTCCACCTCCTCCCTCCTCCTCCTCTCCCCCTCCTCCTCCTCCTCTCCTCCCCCTCCTCCTCCTCCTCCTCCTCCTCCTCCTCCTCCTCCTCCTCCTCCCTCCTCCTCCTCGACCCTCCTCCTCTCTCCTCCTCCCTCCTCCTCCTCCTCCTCCTCCTCCTCCCCTCCTCCTCCTCCCTCCTTCTCCTCCTCCTCCTCATCCTCCTCCTCCTCCTTCTCCTCCTCCTCCTCCTCCTCCTCCTCCTCCTCCTCCTGGGTCCCCTTCCACTTCAGGGCTCCCTTCCCAGAGGAGGATGAGGCACCCATGCCGCGATTGCGTTTTTCCTCTTTGGGCCTCCTGGGGGACCCCCGTCGCTAGCGGCATCGGTAATTTCATCGTTTCCCCAAGTTGTATGGCTTCCGATTCCGATGCGGTTCTACTTCGGATTCCGATTTGGATTCCGATGTCTTATTGGAGATCTATTAGTTTGCCGATTTCCGCCGATCCGAATTCTCCCGACTTGGCTGCCGATTTTTGCGAATCCGATTCATTTCGATCGCCGATCCGGCTTATCGATTCGATGCTGGGCTCTCTTGCCCTCCTCTTCTCTGTTCGAAGAAGGAAGTGCGGCATAAGCATGAGCTTTCGAGGGCCCGTGGAAGGGAGGGGGTCCATCACAGGTCGAAGAACTCCGCGCGGGCACTCGAAAAAGTTTACGTTTGCGCCAGTTGTTCTTCTTCTGTCTTCCCCATCCTCATGTATCCCCTCCCCCGGGGTCCAGAGGAGAGTCAGATGCAGATGCCGCAACATATGCGTGTGCATCGCCGCCACGGCCAGGATTCGCCCCGCAATCCTGGTCAGGCGCACGTGCCCCGATGGCGGCCGTAGGTGTCTCACGATGATCCTCAGAACGTGTGTTGGCGCCAGCGTGTGCTGCTGCGCCGCAGCCCCTCGATACAGTCGGGCCGAGGTACAAGATCGAGGTCGGTTACCCTAGTGTTCTTCGTGTGTGAGTGTGTGTGTGTGTGTTGGATGTTCTTGTGCATCATGGGGAGGGTGCCCTTGGACGTTCTGTTTGTTTTGGCCGGAGGAAGGCCTCCTGCTCTTGAAGGATGTTCTCCTGGCCCAGGGGCCGACTGCAGCGCCAACGTGCGCTCTCGTCCGCCGCAGCACTCCGCACGACGGCGGCGATGTGGTGAGAGCCAGGACCGGGCTGCGCGTGCTCGGCGGAATGGAGCGTGGCCCACACACTGCGCCGACACACATCCTGAGGATCCCAGGATCGTGGAATTCCTGTGCTGCCCCGGGGGGGGGGGCCGAATCTCGCTGTCGCCCGTGGCCACTCCTTGGCTGCCCCGCGCGAGGAACGCCTCGGCGCCCGCCGTGGGGCCGGGGGCCGGGCGGCCCAAGTACAACATCAAGCAATTCAGAGGGATTCTTGATGAGGTCAGTCTTGAGTCGGGCCTGTCCCTCTACAGGAGGAGTCTTCAAACATTGTCACACAAATTCTCCGGGGACGGTTATTCCAGTATGTTTGAGAGTTTTTGTGGCGTGTGTTTTGCGTGTTTTTTTTTTTTGCTAAAATCCGCCTGTAGGGGGACACACCCGACCTACAGCGCCGTTTTCAATACGTGCTCCGCGTGCGGATCACGTATTACACGTGCAGGGGCTTAGTAGTAAAAACAACGAGGAGTTCATGCATACATTTATTCATACATTAATCATGTATGAAACAATCCGACGTTTTTTTATTTTTAAAAAAAAAAAAAAAAAAAAAAAAAAAAAAAAAAAAAAAAAAAAAAGCTGCCCTGTGAGGTCAGCCTGGCGAAGAGCGTGGTGGAGCAGGAGCGCGCGCAGGCCCTCGAGCAGGCGGGGCACGTGGACCGGCTCTTCCGGGAGCGCGACGCCGAGGCGCAGCTCATCCAGAAGGAGCTCTCCGTGCAGCTGAGGCCCGGCCTCAAACGACACGAAGATCGGGACAAAATCGGATCGGGATAACTCGAAATCTCTGAGAATCGGCGGGTTTGGAGGATGTATTGGGCGCCGCGGCCGCTCCAGAGCGTTCCGGAACGCTCTGAGAGCGCTCCAGAACGCTCTGGAGCGATTTATTCCGATCCTAGCCCTGTTTTACAGCCACGCTCGGGCCGGACCAAAAGGGGGGGATTGGGAAGCCCTGGCTCCAGATCCGCCCTACTTTGGCTCTTTTTCCACCTCAGAATTGCGTCGGAAATCCACCCATAAGAGGCCGAAAAAGTGGGGCGGAAAGTTCTGCACCCAACCTACAGTAGGGCGGAAATCCACAGAAGTGGGGCGGAAACAGCAGCAGAAAAGTAGGGCGGAAATTGGCACCAGCGGGGCCTGAAAAATAAGGCGGACATTCCAAGCCCTACTTACGAATTTCCCCAAAGTAGGGCGGATCCGGAGTCAGGGAGGGGGGGGGGGTTGGGAAATGTGCTGCATGCAGCTGGTTCCGGCCCCACCGAGGGGCCCATTCCTCGAGACAGGGGCGCCTCCGGCGCCGGGGAGGCGCCGGGAAAATCAGCTGCGTGAGCTGATTCTCAATCCCCCCCTGCTATCCCCCCCTTTCGCCCGACCCGACACGCGCAGGGGGGAGGGGGGGGGAGGCTTCTTAGAAGCGCTAATGATTATTGGAGGGCGCGGGCCTTGTCTATGCAGGTGTGGGGCCAGATGTAGGGCCGGCGCCTTCTGAGAGGCAGCCTCCCTCTAAGAAGCCTTCCACCCTTCCCCTTGACCCCCCTGTGCGGTGACGACGCGAGGTGCGCCGGGCGCTCCTACCAGCAGATCCTGGACGCCAACAGGCAGATCTCGGAGGACCTCCAGGCCGAGGCCGAGAGGATCGGGGGCGGAAAAGAGGGGGGTGATGACTAGGGGGGGGGGATATCATGGCGTGGGCCATGATATCTCCCCAGATTTCATGGCGCCTCTTCTTGTTTCATTACGTCCCCGGCCCCCCCGCCGGGCCGCGCACATGCCGCCGGTCATGATTTGCACCCCCCCCTCTTGGACACCCCCCTCTTGGCCGCTCCCGAGAGGAGGAGAGCGGAGGTCTCCGCCCTGGAGCAGCAGGTGCAGGAGCTGACCGCCAAGGTCGAGTCCTCGGTGAGGCCGTGGAAGGAGGAGGTGAGCAAGCGCGACCTCAGGATCCTCAAGATGCAGGAGTCTGGGGGCCATTTTGCAGGCTTTAAGTGGCCCGGCACGGGTTCCGGCCAGCAGAAGGTGGGGGGGAAAGGGGCCTTCTCGTCGCCACGGCTGGACGCGGCTCGAAGAATGAGTCAGTTTCGATCCCAGGGGGGTCCGCGGACGGATGTTGAGCGAAATTGGGCAGCCGCCTCCAGCAGGAGTCCGCCGTTGACTTGGACAAGCAGCTCCGCGAGGCTCTGCTCGCGCTGCCGCGCGAGCGGGAGAGGCTGACTTCCGAGATAGACACGATCCGGAAGGCCCGGGACGAGACGGTCAGGGAGTTCGGGGCCCTGAAGGGGCAGCTGGACTCCATCGAGGAGACGCACGCCAACGAGAAGGAAGAGGTCAGGCTGCAGGCCAGGAAGGACGTTGTTGAGCTGCAGTGCAGGATGGATGAGGTCGAGAGAGCGACAGAGGAGCAGAAGAAGCGCGATGCCGAGGAGATCCATCGCCTGAACCTGCAAATCAAGGGCCTCCTCCAGGAGAGGCAGGCGGACAAGCGCGAGCACGAGAGGTACGACAGGAAGCTGGAGATGAAGGAGGACGGCTTCCAGAAGATGGTTCACGATTGGAAGGTGAAGACCGACAGCACCCACGAGCAGGCCGAACAGATGCGCGCCAACTACGAGAGAACCATCACGAGGATGGACGAGCAGCTCCAGGAGGCCGAGCGCGAGACTCAGCGCAAGCTGAAGCCCTGGCAGGAGCTGGCGGAGAAGAACGGCCGCGAGATCAAGAGCCTGCGGGACAAATACAACGAGGGCGCGAAGGAGTGCGACAGACTCCGGCAGCGCGAGCAGCAGCTGGAGGAGGAGCTCGAGAAGCGGCTGGCAGCCGCCAACGGCGCCCTCGAGCTCGCGCAACTCGAGACCTACAAGCTGAAGAGGACGGTCGAGAAGCAGGAGGAGGAGGCCAAAGATCAGGACCGGGGGGACAGGAAGCGCCTGGTCATTCTCGAGACCAAGTTGCTGGACGTCGTGGAGCAGACCCAAACCCTCCTTGCCAAGAGGGACATCGAGCTGCAGGAGAAGGTTCAGATGATCCAGAACCTCCAGCAGAAGGTCCGCTCGCAGGCCCTGCACGAGGGCGAGCACGAGAAGCTCTGGGACGAGAGGGTACAGGCGAAGGAGGAGGGCTACGGCGCCGTCGTTGCGCAGCTCAAGTTCGCGGAGGGTCAGATCGAGGAGGAGCGGGGGCGGACAATGAACGCCATCAAGATGGTGCGGAAGCGCGAGCGCAGCATCGAGCGCCTCAAGGCCGAGCACACGGAGGAGCTTCAGACTCGCACTGCGGAGCACGAGGCGCTGCTGCTCCAGAACCAGGAGTGGGCGGGCATGATCGACAACCTCGAGGCGGAGAGGGAGGCCTCCGAGCGGCGGTGGGAGGCGCTGATGGAAGCGAGAGACAAGCGCCAGGACGACCGGGAGGCCGACTTGCGGATCGAGATGCTGCATCGAGACGAGGCTGTGGCGGAGATGGAGAAGACGCTCCAGGGCAACAAGGAGCACTTCGACAAGTCCAAGTCCTCCTGGGAGGACAAGGAGAGAGAACTGGAGATGATGCTCCGGAGCAGGGACAGAGCAATCACTGGCCTGAAGAACGAGATAGAGTTCATCCACGAGTCGTGGGAGCTGAAGTACAACAGGCTCATGGATCTGTTCGATAAGCTGCAGCAGAAGTTCGAAGACGGGGTGGGGAACGGCGGAGTCGTGGAGGCCCACCGCCGCGCCGAGGCGCTCAAGAGGGAGAATCAAGAGCTCAGCACCCAGATCAAGCAGCTCAAGGAGGGCATCAAAAAACAGAAGAAGCAGATCCGGGACCTGCACATCGACATCGACATGGTCACGAAGGAGACTGCGGACGTCTTGGTAGGGAAGGACGCGGCGATGGCAGAGCTCGTTGGCGAAAACGTCAACCTGCAGAAGCAGCTTCAGGCCGCCCACGAGGAGAGGGAAGCGGTCATCAGGGAGCTGAAGGGCGAGCAGATCAGCTTGGCGGAGTCCTTCCAGGACCGTGTCGTGCAGCTGGAGCAGCTGGTGGAGGCCATGCGCTTCACGGACCGCCAGGCCCTGGTCGACAAGATCGACGTCTGGAAGCGCGCCTACGAGCGTTGTGCAATCGCCCGCGACGATCAAGAAGAAGAGTACAAGGCGCTGGTGGACACAAAGGACCTGCAAATCGGCGCCGTGGCGGAGGAGTACAGGGAAGTGCTGAACAAAATGGACCGAATGCAGATGCAGGCCGACGAGGAGCTGGAAGCCGTGAACAAGAAGTGGAAACAGGATCAGGCGAGCTGGAAGATGGAGCGCTTAAAGCTTCAGCAGGAGGCCATGAAGCTGCAGCTGCAGCTCGAGAAGGCCGAGCAAGCAAAGGCCCCCTATCTCCTTCTCTTTCCCCTCCTCTCCCGCTCCTTCCTACACCCCCTCCGACGGCAGAACCAGGTGAGCATGGTCCAGGTGGAGATGCAGGGCTCTGCCGTGAGCAGCGCGGAGACCGACGCGCTGAAGGCCAAGGTCCAGCGGCAGAAGGTCAAGAAGAAGGCGCTGAAGGCGGGGGTGCAGGAGCTCATCACGGAGAACACGGACTGGCGGGCCAAGTGCGCGGCCCTGGAGGAGCAGATCGTTGTTGGGGCCGAGAACCTCGAGAAGTTCACCAAGTGGCGCGACGAGCGCTACGAGGCGATGAAGAAAGAGTACGAGGCCATGAAGGCCATCCTGGAGAAGGAAATGAACACGGCCCAGGACACCTGCAAGGACATCGAGGAGCAGGTGCGCGAGTTCCCGAGCCCGTTCGAGGTCGAGCTCCAGGAGTTGAAGGACAGGTACGCGCAGACGCAGGCTGGGATACTGACCATGTCGCTAGAGAACGCGAAGCTGCGCGAGGACCTGAAGGCGCAGCAGGACTCGTACAACAAGCAGATGGAGGAACTCGAAAAAGAAACAACAATTGCATGAACGTAGATTGCCGGAGCTCGGCGCGCATCTCCCGGATCGGCGCTGGGCCTCGCTGGCGGCGGCGCCTCCGGCGCCGCCCTTGGCGCGCTCCGCGCACCGGGGAGGGGCGCCCAGCGCCGATCCGAGAAGTCCGCGAGGACCTCCAGGCGCCTACGCCTGTGCCGTCTTCTGCTGCCCCAGGAGCTGGAGGCCAACCTCAAGCTGGCCCACTTCCTCCTGAAGGAGGTGGGGTCCGTCGGGGACCTCAAGAAGCTGGGGCAGGGACAGGCCGCTGCGTCGGCGACTCCCGCGGGCTAGGCGCCGGCCGCGCGACTCCCCTGCTCGTCAGGTTGGATCCGCCCGTCGCCGCCGGCGCTCGACGTGGTTGTCGAGCTTCCCGCCCAGTCGAGGTGGTAAAAACGCCCTAAACATAGACTTTCGACGCTCCGCGCGAACCTCTCGGATCCGCGCTGGGCCCCCCCTGACGGCGCCTCCGGCGCCGCCCCTGGCGCGCTCCGCGCGCCAGGGAGGGGGGTCCAGCGCGGATCCAAGAAATCCGCGCGGAGCGCCAAAATCTGCCGTTTTTCTTCTTCTACTATCGGTAGCGGACAAAGAACGGCACAGAGTATGGTAGGTTCGTGTCGAGCCGACGCGCTTGTGACCCCGCCGCGGGCGTTCAGGACTGAGCGCCGCCTGTGGCCCAGAGCCGGCCACTGGAACGGTTTGGCGATCGAAAAGCCGCTGATCGTTCAGGGTGAAACTGTCCACGCGGTGTCAGAGACCAGCCACGGGGTGGTGGCGGCACCATCCTGCCGCACATTTTGTCCGCCTTCGGGGGCACTTGTCCGAGGGCGGCTGGGGAGTCTGCGTCCACGCCTGCTGCCGTGGAGGTCTAGATTTTTCACTCGCGTTGCCAGGGCCCACTGTGGTCCGAATCAAAATCGATTTTCCAGTCCGCTCGGCCCGATCTCGATGTCGAGATCCCTGCGATGCGAGGTGGCCCGATGCTCGCACGGCGCTGTGGTGCATCCCGGCGCGGCCGATCCGATCCGACGCGGTGCCGATGTGGCCCGATTCGATGCTCTTTCCCCGATTCGATGGTGACTGATATTTACCAGCCTGGAACATGGGCATCTCCTCATCACGATGACAATCTCAGGGATTCCTTTATTTTTCCCTTCTTTTTTGAGGGCGAATCCCTAAGATTGTCATCGCCTTTTGGCGTGTCAATCTTAGGGATAGGGATACGTTCGAGGCTGGTTAGATATCGGCGGTGGGACAGGCCTCCCCGATGGCGGACAAGTTTCTGTTGCACCTTCTTTCCTCCGCTCATCTCAGAACACATGTTTCCGACCGCGGCTCTGCCGAACGGCAAAGCCACAGCTCGTCTTCCGAGCGTCACGCCCCACCGCCGAGCTGCCTTTCGAGGAGGGGTAGGTGTTTCACGTCATGCAGCTCGAGGCCTGCGAGCGCGTGCTTGTAAAAGCATAGGATATCAAATTACGCCGCCGCGCAGATCCGCCACCCCGCCGTGTGCCTGTGTGTGCGCGCGCGTGTGTGTGTGTGTGTGTGTGTGTGTGTGTGTGTGTGTGTGTGTGTGTGTATGTGTGTGTGTGTGTGGGTGTGCGTGTGTGTATGTTTGTGTGTGTTTGTGTGTGCGTGTGTGTGTGTGTGCGTGTGTGTGTTTGTGTGCGTGTGTCTGAGTGTGCGTGTGTGTGTGTGTTTGTGTGTGTGTGTGTGTGTTCGGGTGTGTTCAGGTGTGTTCGTGCGCGTGCGTGTGTGTCTTTGTGTGTGTGTGTTTGTGTGTGTGTTCGTGTGTGTTCATGTGTGCGTGTGTGTGTATGTGTGTATGTGTGTGTGCTTGTGTGTGTGTGCTTGTGTGTGTGGTGTGTCTGTGTGTGTGTGCGTGCGTGCGTGCGTGCGTGCCTGCGTGCCTGCGTGCCTGCGTGCCTGCGTGCCTGCGTGCCTGCGTGCCTGCGTGCCTGCGTGCGTGCGTGCGTGCGTTCGTGTGGTGGGGGTCGCCAATGCGCGCATCTGGGCCCATCGCTCAGCTGCGCTACTTCACAAGGATGTTAGTGGTTTTGAGCGTGTAGCTGACCGTTGTGACTGCCCGCCGATAGGATCCATCGGCGCGTCGGAGGGAAACAGTGTGCGTGAGACGGGGGTTGGGCGGGGGGGTCCTGGGGGGAAGGCCACGAATCCCCACAACGTGAGTACTGCTCCTGGTCGTATTTCTGCCAACGCTTCCTGTGGAGTTGTGCACAAGCTCTCCCTCCGCTGCGCCGCGTGCGCGCGCCTCCCGCCCCATGCTGTCTTCTCCTTGCCCCTGCTGCTGCTCTGCCTGCTGCCGCATGCTGCCTGCTGCCCCTGCCGCTGCCGACGCAGCCGCTGCGGGCCTCTCCCGCTGCCGCCGCCGAGCCCGACAGCAGCCACGGCCTCGCAGGGGCCATGACGAGAACGAGGGCCTCGACGCACGCTGGCCGCGGTACGGCGCGGTGGCGGGTGATCAGGGGGTTGGCTCCCCCCGTTCGTTGGCTCACTGGTGGAAAAATGACGCGGCGCTTCGGATATGTTGTTTTTGTTGTGTTTTTTTTTCTCTCTCTCTCTCTCTCTTCCCTCTCCTCGCGCCCAGTTGCCCTAAGCGCCCTTCCGGCCGCTGCTGATGTCGCCCTCCACCCTCGTCAGCCTCGTCCTCCTTCACCTCGTCGCCGTCCTGCTCATCCTGCCCCTCCTTGTGTCTGCGGTCCCCGTCTGACATCGGCCTGCTGCTGGTCTGGCCGTTTGTGAGCCCCTCGCCTGGAGGCCCTTTCCGCACATCACACGGCCATGGGACGTCGCAGGTTGGGCACAGCAGCTGCCACCGAGTGGTGGCCATCAGTGCCGCGAGCGCGCTGCAGCTGCCACAAGCGCAGGGCACGGTTCGGGCCCGACGCCCGAGAGGCCGGAAGCGGAAGCGGAGGCGGAAGGTCGTCATCGTCCACGGGCAGCCCGGTGGCGGACGACGGGCGCGCTTGGCGCGCAGGTCTCCCCAGAGGACCAGAGGACTAGCCCATAGATTGTGAGGGTAGCCGGTAAAACCGTACAGCGTCCGTTCGATGTCCAAGGGCACGTGATTCACGCACTTGGCACGTATGTTGCCACATCTTGTGCAGGAGGGGCCACCTGGATAGCATCCTCTGAAGCTGAGAGTGACACCCTACTTCCAGGTTTAACCGATCCCCATCCCCGTCCCCTTAGAGACCCCCACCAAATTACCACCCCAGTTGGGGATAGACCCCTCGAAACCCGAAGAAAACTACCTATACCCCCATCTAGGGGCGGCCAGCGGGGCCCAGGCCACGCCGCTGGGGATGGGGATCGGTTAAACGATACTCATACATGCAGGCAAGACGCGGAAAGAAGGAGCGAGTTCGGAAGGGGCGCGCGGCTCCTTCAGGTCCTCTCCTCGCGCACTCGGGCGCCTGCGGGGATAGGGGGCCAAGGGAGGGGCGTCGCTCTCCTCACTGCGAGCGCCTTCTGGTGGCAGTCTCCCTGTATGCACGCTTCTGCGGCGCATTCGTGGCCGCGCCCCCCCCCCCCCCCCCCCACACACACACACACACACACACACACACACACACACACACACACACACACACACACACACACACACACACACACACACACACACACACACACACACACACACACACACACACACACACACACACACACACACACCCACACACACACACACACACCACACACACACACACACACACACACACACACACACACACACACACACACACACACACACACAACACACACACACCACACACACACACACACACAGACACAGACACAGAGAGACACAGGACACAGACACAGACACAGACACAGACACACACACACACACAGCCACACAGCACACAGACACACAGACACACAGACACACAGACACACAGACACACAGACACACAGACACACAGACACACAGACACACAGACACACAGACACACACACACACACACAGACACACACACACACAGACACACACACACACACACACACACAGACACACTTGTGGCTCGTGCCCGCGCCCTGTCCCGTCAGGCCACCGTCGGACCGAGGGGTCGGCTCGGGGAGGCTGCCCCGACGCTCTCCGCGCCTGCTGGATGCTCTCGTGCACCCTGGGGGAGGGCACGCTCGGATGCTCCGTGTGCTGTGTGGCCGACGGAGGGCCCGATGTCCTCGAGGGACGCTCCGCTGGCCCAAGCCCGACGGCACAGTCCAGAGGAGACGCGCGAGATCCCCCCACCTCGCCTGGGCCTCCCGCCACCTCGCCTGGGCCTCCCGCCACCTCGCCTGATCCTCCCCCCACCTCGCCTGGGCCTCCCGCCACCTCGCCGACGGCGCAGTCCAGAGGAGACGGCGTTCCGAGCGGCGGCCTGGGCCTCCCGCCGCCTCGCCGCGAGCCGAGCCCCCCCCCCCCCCCTGGCGAGGAGGTCGGGCCTGCAGGCCGTCCCCCGGGACTGTCTCTCGCCGCTCGGGGGCCAGTCCTTCTCCTCGATCCTCCTCCTCCTCGATCCTCCACCGTCCATCGGCCCTTCCCCTCGCCTCCCTAGGACCGCCCTCGCTCCTCCTCCTCCTCCGGCCTCCTCCTCGCCCCGCTCGCCCTCTCGGCCCTCCTCGCCCCGGCCTCTCCGCCTGCGCGCCTCCTCCCTCGGGAGCACCCTCCTCGCCCCCTCCCCGCCCCCGCTCTCCGCCGCCCCCCCCGGCTCCGCCTCTGGCGCCTCGGAGCCTCCGCCCCGGAGCTGCAGGCCGAGCTTCGAGAGCCAGCCGCTGGAGTACGTCCGCTACGCGCCGGCCTCGGGGCGCCACGCGAGGATGCCGCGAGGATGCCGCGAGGAAGCCGCGAGGATGCCGCGCAAGGGCGCGGAGTGGTCGCAGGTGCGTGTGCGTGCGCGTGTGCGTGTGCGTGCGCGTGCGCGTGCGCGTGTGCGTGTGCGCGTGCGCGTGTGCGTGCGCGTGCGCGTGTGCGTGTGCGTGTGCGTGTGCGCGTGCGCGTGTGCGTGCGCGTGTGCGTGCGCGTGCGCGTGCGCGTGTGCGTGTGCGTGTGTGTGTGTGTGTGTGTGTGTGTGTGTGTGTGTGTGTGTGTGTGTGTGTGTGTGTGTGTGTGTGTGTGTGTGTGTGTGTGTGTGTGTGTGTGTGTGTGTGTGTGTGTGTGTGTGTGTGTGTGTGTGTGTGTGTTGTGTTTTATGTGTGTGTGTGTGTGTGTGTGTGGTTGTGTGTGTTGTGTGCGTGTGCGTGTGCGTGTGTGTGCTGTGAGTGTGTGTGTGGTGTGGTGTGTTGTGTGTGTGTGTCTGTGTCTGTGTCTGTGTCTGTGTCTGTGTCTGTGTCTGTGTCTGCGTCTATTCGCTCCCCCTGAGTGGTATTCCGCCACGCATGTAATCGAAACGGAGGATGTTCGCTGGATCCCATGGCGTTGCCGATGCGCCCGCGCTTGCACATCACACACGGAAGCGCAGCGACAGGAAGCGGACCACGCTCGCCCATCGGTCAGGATCGGCCAGCCTGAGCAGTCGACTGTCCGAGCGCCAGCACCAGCACCAGCTCCCATCATCTCGCTGCAGCTGGTCGTCTTTCCGATTCCAGTTTCCATCTTGATATTTCTCCGACTCCGGCGCCCATGTCAGACTTCTGCCCCCAGCACGCCTCCTGCGGGCTCTGGCTCCCCCGCGCTGCCCTCCGAGGGCCGGTCCCGCCGGACCGACAGCGCGCGCTCGCCCGCTCGCCAAGCTTCGCGCAACAGCGGGCAAGACCAAGGGCACCAGAGACAGTACAGCCGGGGCGCTGAAGGAGGAACCCTTTTCGCTGGGGAGGGGCTCGGTGTTCCCTGATTGTTTTACAGTCTGCCTCGGGTTTTTCCTCAGCTTTTCCACTGGACATCGAAGCCGAACTTCTGGGGAAAGGGGGCCTCCTTCCTGATTCGGGATTCCTTGGGTCAACGCCCCGACCGTAGGTGCGTCGAGCACGAAGCCAGCCTTCCGGCAGGTGCCCCACGGGACGCCTCTCTTGGCATCGCTCGGACGTGTGCATTTTTCTTCCGGGGAGGACCATCGAGGAGCATCCTTGATCCTTTGGCGAAACAACCACGCACGAAACCTAAAAAAAAACACTGGGAATGGACGTCCGAGCGATGGCCAGTTCTCTGCACCCGATGTCCCCGGGGTGCTCGCGGCTGCCCTGCACGGGGCACCTCCGGGGGGCCCCACGGCTCGACGCAGAGGCGCGTCCCCGGATCCCCTGCGCGGCAGGATCTCTTATGGTGGCTGCGCCTGCTGCAGGTGAGTTCAGGTCCGGCAGGTCCCTCTGCAGGCCCTGACTCGGGATCCGCCCTACTTTGGCTTTTTTTCCAAGTTAGAATTGCGTCGGAAATCCACCTATAAGAGGCCGAAATAGAGTAGGGCGGAAATTGCTGCGCCCAACATAAAAATAGGGCGAATATCCACAGAAATAGCAACAGAAAAGTAGGGCGGAAATTGGCATCAGCGGGGCTTGAAAAGTAAGGCGGAAATTCCAAGCCCTACTCACGAATTTCCCCAAAGTAGGGCGGATCCGGAGTCAGGGTGCAGGTGAGTTCAGGTCCGGCAGGTCCCTCTGCAGGAGGCATGGTCTGACATAGTAAAAACTGCAGTCAACGCGGACAGCAAGGGCAAACGACTTTTTCAAGGGTGCCCTTGGGTCCTTGCCTGCCTGAGCCTCTGCGGCCCGTCCCTAGCAATCGTCGCAGGCCAGTTTCTCAGGTTCCCTGGGGGTTTGGCCGCCTGCCGCCCAGAATACTCAGCTCCGGCCTCCATGGGTCCTGCGTCCTTACCACGCGTCCTTATTATACGCTTTCACTGTAGTCGGGGGACGATGTTTGGACTATTGCTGGCGATTTGGGAGTATTTGTTGTGCATGTTTCCTTCTCCGTCAAATCCCGCCTGTAGTGGGACGCGCTCGACCTAAAAAAACATGTCTGCCTCGCGCTGCCCTGCCGGCCCGCGCAGATCCGGCGGCAGCCCTTCGGGCACGACGGGGCCGCCGTGCCGTTGTCGGGCTGAAGACGCTAAAGCAATGTCTAAAAACGCCAAAACAACGCATCCTCATCCTCCTCCTCCTCCTCCTCCTCCTCCTCCTCATCATCATCATCGTCATCATCTCCCCTCCTCCTCCTTCCCCTCCTCCTCCCTCCTCCTCTCCTTCCTCCTCCTCCTCCTCCGCCTCCTCCTCCTCCTCCTCCTCCTCCTCCTCCTCCTCCTCCTATTCCTCCTCCTCCTCATTAGCGTTGTCATTTGTTCTGCTGAGACCCGATGGCGCGAAAATGGTGATTTCCAAGACGTCGAGCTGAACACGCTAAACAAGAACAAAAAACGCCCTGGGCATATAGTCGAGGCGAGCCGAGCCTGGGGGAAGGCCTCGGCCGCGGGCCCTCTCGAGCGGCCGCCCGGGGCCCTCTGCACAAGGGAAGCGCCGCCTGTGCGCTGGCGGTGACGGCTCCTGGCCCGCGGCATGTTTCTCGGGGGCAGGAGCAGGACGTCGGGCACGTCCCTCTATACAGGGGGGGAGCATTCAGAGCTAGTGAGAAAATCGTCAGGGGACTATGTTTGGAGTATTGTACTCTGGGGCACGTTTCGAACATGTTCTGACCGCCTTTGAGCTTTCGTCCGCAATCCGCCTGCAGAAGGACACGCCCGACCTAACCGGAGCATGACTTTGAGACCTGTGCTCCCGAAGAAGAAGAAGAAGCAGAAGAAGAAGAAGAAAAAGAAAAAGCGCCATAAACACAAAATTGGTGGCGGTCCGCGCGAATTTCTTGGATCCGCGCTGCGCGCTCCGTGCGGTCCGGCGCAGATCCAAGCATTCGCGCGGAGCGGCGCCAAAAGTTTATATTTGTGCAGTCTGTGTATGTCTTTTGCGCTGCTCGCAGCTGCCATCGCAAGCAGTGCAGTGGCCAGTATTGGGGGCAGGTCTGCTGGTGTGAGGCTTTCAACAAACTGCGTGCGCGATGTTTCGAGCAAAGGCCCGCATGCCTTGGTGTACACGTGAGCGGTTCCTACAGTCGGCTGGCCGTGGCTTGCAGCAGCGGTGGGCGAGCTGCCGGCCCGCCGGGAGAGGGCCTCACGTTTGACGGCTCCAAGGGCTGGCCAAGCGTTCTCCGGTGTGACCTTCCGGAAGTACAGCACGGGGCCCTCGTGTTCTCGTCCGCCGGCCGCAGCGAAGTGCTCGGCGGAAGCCCACGGAAGCGTCGATCGCAGGCGGTGGCTCGACCCCCTTCCCCGAGCTCACCCGACAGGAACTGGCCGTGCTGAGAAGAAGGGAGACTTGTCAATCTCAAGGCCACGGGCCCAGCGAAGCTCTCAAGCCCAAGAGATCGACAGGAACTGGCCGCAAGCGTGTATATGACGTCATCAGAACATGAACGCTCCCAGGCCTGAGTCGGGCGTGCCCCTCTGCAGGAGGCACCTTCAGCAGTTGCCCAAAAATGGTTCTGGGACGAGCTTCCCTGCATTCGCTCCACCATTTTTGGCTCTGTTTTGACCGTGGCTGATTTTTCGTCCAGGATCCGCCTGCAGGGGGACGTGCCCGACCCAGCCGCAAGCGCAGGGCGTCCCCAGAGAGAGGAGCGCCCCCCCTCCCCCCCGGGCCCGCTTCGCTCGCCTCCGGGCGCGCTCCGATCGGGGGCCGCAGGCCGGGGCCCAGAGTCGGGCGTGTCCCTCTGCAGGAGGGGCGTTTTTGAAATAGTCATCTGAACAGATGGTCTGGGAAAGATGTTGGATTTTTAATCAAAAGTCCACCATACATAGTGCAACAATAGTACCTCATGTTTTAAATCATGATCCAAACAATGCATTCAAACATAGTCCAAGAAAAAGAGAGTAATAATGCGGACGGTTTGTTTTGACTATGTTTGAATATGTTCTGCCTACTTTCTACGATTCGAACAACATGCGCCTGCAGGGGGGCATGCCCGACCTAGTCTTGGCGTTCTTCGTTCAAAAAATCCGCCTGTGGGGGGGATATACTCCCGAGCTGACCCTGCAGGCAGATCGGGATCCCGTTGCCGGCGAGACGTGAGGCTCCGGGGTTCGCCGGAGGTCCGGTATGCTGGCGCTTTCTGGCTGGCCCCTTCTGGATCTGTCGGTCCCGCTTTTGCGGGATGTTTGCTGCGGTCGCTCGCGTCAAATGTCTGACTGTGTCTCGTCATTGTTCTGACGGCCCCCCTCATGCCATGTCGCGCCCTCCAGGCTCGAGCTGTACAGCGGACATCCACAGCAAGGACGGGTAACCTTCCCGAGGGCACCCTTGCGTCCTTCGATTTGTTCGGCAGTGCGCCGCCAGGAAAGAAGCTTCAACTGGGGCATCCAAGGATCGTCCGAGGGTCTTGCGTCGTTTCCGCACGGCCTCACTACAGATTTCGATGGCACGTCTCCCCGACACGGGGAAGGCGTTGCGATCTGCTCCGGCGGGCTCCCCGGGCGCACGCCCTTCGGCGGTGGCCGCGCCCACCCTGCCGTGCATCCCCGAGCTGGGCCCAAGATTTTCGGTGCCGTCGAGAGTGATGGGCTTGTTTTCCACCACCACCACCACAGGTTGGAGGGGGCGAGGGTCCTCCTCCTCCTCCTCCTCCTCCTCCTCCTCCTCCTCCTCCTCCTCCTCCTCTTCCTCCTCCTCCTCTTCTTCGTCCTCCTCCTCCTCCACCTCCTTCCCCCTCCAACTTCTGGTGGTGGTGGTGGTGGAAAATAGGCCCATCAGAGAGCTCCACGAAGGCGGGGAGTGGGGCCGCCGCGTCTTTGGTGCCCCAAGGAGGGGCACGGAAGGGGCCCTCCCCGGGGCCACTAGGTGCACGAGAGGTGC
>CAUYUJ010010890.1:1206531-1244031 GCA_963575745.1 Prorocentrum cordatum | reverse complement strand
GGGGAGGAAGGAGGAGGAGAGGCGGAGGTAGGAGAGAAGGAGGAGAGGAGGAGGAGGAGAGGATGGGGAGAGGAGGGGAGGGAGGAGGGGGAGGGAGGAGGAAAGAGGAGGAGGAGAGGAGAGGAGGAGGAGGAGGAGGGAGAGAGGCGGAGGAGGAGGAGGAAGGAGGAGGGCGGGCGGAGGAGGATGAGAAGAGAACGAGGAGGAGGAGGAAGAAGGAGTATTGAGGAAGGAGGAGGAGGCCTGAGGAAGGAGGAGGAGACGAGGAGGAGCGAGGAGGAGGAGGCGCCGCCAGCCGCCGCCGAGGTGCTTGGCTACGGGGGGCCCCGCTCCCTGTCCGTGGTGCTGCGCGACACCCTAGGGCCGCCCCGCCCCGCCGCCTGCTTCGGGGCCTCCGGCGCTCGGCGGGGGGGGGGGGGCGGGCGCGTGCAGAGAGCGTGCCGCCGGCTGCTCGAGTCGGGTACGTCCCTCCACAGGAGGAGTGCTCAAGAGCAGTCAAGAAAAATAGTCTGAGATCGACTTTTCGACGATTTGTTGTTTTTATGTTTTACTGTGTTTGATGCTTCGTGCCAAATGCTATGTCGTATTATGTTTTACTATGTATACTCAAGAACAGTCAAGAAATAGGCTGGAGCATGTTTGACTCAACACAGCCCAACCATATTCCAACATATTCAAAAAATAGTCGACACGTCACCAGACTATGGTTTGACTATTCTTTGATACTCCTCATGTAAAGGGACGTGCCCGACTCAAGTGTACATCGAACCCCCCCCACCCTCTCCGGCAGGATGATTGATGTGCGGAGGATCGGGCTGCCGAGGTGGAGGGGGCGAGAACCAGAAGATCACGAGGCCGACGCGTGCCAGGGTCTGATGCACTCTGTTGCCTGTTGCCCCGCGCGGGCGTCCAGGAAGGAGGGCCGCCAGGTGCTCTGGAGGTCCGTGCGCGCATCCTGAGCCAATCGCATCGGCGGTTCAAGGGTGGGAGGTGGGACCCTGAGGGACGGTGCCCTGAGGACGTGGGGCCTCCAGCAATGCAGTGACGGACGGAACGGGACGCTTGCAGGCGAACACCACCAGGATCGGGGATCGCTTCTATCGGAGGAGGCCGACCCACGATGTCTGGGTTGTTGATATCTTCAATGCTCAAAGGTCTGGGGGGGCCAAGATTTGCCACCAACGCCAGAAGTGGCGGTCACTTTCCCTTGCTGGATATTGAGGTGGCCCCCCATTCAAATGGTGGTGCCCACTTGTAGTTTTCCGATCTGGGAAGGTTGGCGGGGTGGAGAGGAGGGGAGGTGAAGCGACGGTCGTTGACAGCTCCTCTGCTCGCGGTCGTTGGCGGCTTCTGTCCTAAGCACTTGTCACTCACCCCCTGAGCGTGCTCCCTCTCTCCGGGCTCTATGGACCCTGGTGGGTGGAGCAGACAAACTCGTCTGCGAGAGGTTGCCAGTAGGTCCAGCCGGTTGCACCTCCCTCCTCCTCCTCCTCCTCCTCCTCCTCCTCCTCCTCCTCCTCCTCTTCCTCTTCCCTCCTCCTCCTCCTCTCCTCTTTCTCCGCCTCCTCCTCCTCCTCCTCCACAATTACACAATATGAAAATACTCTCCCACTTCCCCTGATGGCGTCCCGAAGATATCCGACCCCCCCCCGCGTATTGTTTTTTACACAGGATTCCCGGGAAACGGGGTTTCGCGTGCGTTTTTTTTTTGTTTGATTTTTTTTTTTTTTTTCAAATGCTGCTCTCGCTGAGGCGCCGGCCTCATTTCTGCTCCCGAATCGTTCCGAATCGTGCTCCCGCTGCAGCGTGGGCCTCATTTTCGGATGGGTGTTTGGCCTCCGTCGTTCAGGATGGCGTGCTCGCCCCAGCGCGGGCCTCTTTCTCGCGCGCCCATCCGCCCGCCACCACCACCACCACCACCACCACCACCACCACCACCACCACCACCACCCCCACCACCACCACCACCACCACCACCACCACCACCACCACCACCACCACCACCACCACCACCACCACCACCACCACCACCACCACCACCACCACCACCACCAACCCACCACCACCACCACGCAACACACGCAGCACGCATCAGCACGCATCAGCCACCACACACCCACTACGCACCGCGCGCGGAGGCCAACAGGTCCGCGTACGGACACGCGCCGCGGATAGAGAAAATCAGCGCCAATGGTAAGGGATGGGAGGGAGGGGTAGGTAGGACGTCAGATATGACGCGAACGCACCTAGCTTGTCTCCTCCCCCTCCCCATCCTCCCCCCTTCTCCTCCTCCTCCTCCTCTTCCTCCTCTTCCTCCTCCTCCTCCTCCTCCTCCTCCTCATCCTCCTCCTCCTCCCCCTCCCTCCTCCTCCTCCTCCTCTTCCTCCTCCTCCTCCTCCGTAGCCATTTTGGCTCAAGGTCCCAATGTTGCTTGGCATAGCGCCAAGAGGCTTTCATGGCATACCCTTGTTCCAGGGCCAGCTCAGGAGTGTCTTTTTTTCTGCTCTCCTTACATATCCACGCGGGATTGATTGACCGTGGTGCCGCGGCCACTTCCATATTGACGGTCGAGTATCCAGACCCATCGGTCTGCTGCGAGCTCTCAGCATGCCCGGGACGTGTGACCTGGCCACCATTCGTGATCGGCGAGAACGTAGCCCTCGGAGTAACAAAGATCCATGGCAGGACGCCGCACATAAGGAACGACTTGAACTATGCCGCGCTGAGATCGAGAAACACCTGGCCATGCAAGTTGCCGATGCGGCTGAACAGTTCAAGGCCACTGCAGAGAAAGTCGCCGCCTCATCTCAAGCCAGTTTCATCACGCACACCACCAACATCACAGCCAAGCTCACCGAACGCCAGGACCACGTTGAGAACGACATCGTCTCCCTCAAACAGCGCGTCTCCGCCTCCGAAGTGGAGTCGAAGAACCTCAACGACGCGGTGGACAAGATCAAGACCGCCATCGCCCATGCAGAAGCTCAAGTTCCTTCGCTCGACGTCAGCAACATCGGCTCTTGGGACAGGGCCCCACACATCGGCACCTTTTGGATCGCCTCCACCGTGGACATCACACAAGCATCTCTCAAAACGGCCATCGCCGAGTGGTTTGCAGCTGCCAGCATTGATGTATCTATGGTTCGCTACAACAACTCCGCCCCCGCCAAGCGGGTCTCCATCACCGTACTCGGAGCCGATGCTGTCGCCGTGCCGCGTGCTCAAGCTCTTCACCACCACCTCCGTATTGGACGTGAATGGCGTACCTTCACGATCGGCGGCGCCCCTTGCTACGTCAGCGCTGACAAGAGCCCCAAGCTCATCAGGCAGGAGATCCAGCTCAAGAAGCTCGCAAGGATCATCAACAACGCCAAGCAGGACCTCAACCCCAAGATCCACCGCACTGACGGCTACCTCTCCATCGGCAATGTGCCCATCGTCCGCATTCAAGTGGGCTCCCGTCCCGAGATGGCGACCAAGATTCAATGGTCTGATGCTGCTGAGGGAGTCGGCCTTACATCTGCGATGCGGTCTTCGTGCGCTGACGCCCTTGCCGCAGCCTTCGCGGACGCGACCACTTCAGTGTCGTGGATTTAACAGCAAATGGACTCCATGGAACGCGACCTCCTCGTCATCTCTGACTGAGTGCTCGGTGGTCAGCTGGAACGTTCAGGCGCTGGTGCACTCGAACATCGTCAAGCGCGACGCCAAACTCTCCATCCTCAAGCCCTACCTCGCCAAGCGCATACTCATTGCCATTCAGGAGACTCACGGCAACGCGCAGATGATTCACAGCCTCATCAACTCCACGGGCGCAACGTACGACGTCTACCACAGCGGCATCCCCGACTCCAATGCGGCGGGCGGCGTCGCCTTCCCCATCCCGAAGTTCATTCCCTGCGGCGACCAGGGCAACTCCAAGCCGATGATCAACTTCTCTGCGGTCATCCCTGGACGAGTCGCCGAACTGCGAATCCGCGACCCCAGCCTGAAGTACCTCCATACCTACCTCAACATTCATAACCATGATCTATCTGCTGACGACCGGAGACGGATCAAGGCCACGTGGCAAGTGGCGATGAATGATGCAAACAGCGACCCTGAGCACGTTATGTTCTTCATGCTCGGCGACTTCAATTTCTCTGAACTACCTGCCCGCAGCTTACTGCGTCCTGTCGAAGTGCCTGCTCATGAACGGTACCAGTTCCAGCCCACCTTCTGGAAGCAGCTCTTCCGGCCGCTGGTCGAGATCTGCACGCCATCTACCACCCGCCGATGCTACGCGAACAACGCTGAGTCTAGCATTGATCGTTTCTTCACATCCTTCCAGGCACATAATCTCACCCACATCGAGACGATCATGGTGGCCGACGACTCGCCACTTGAACGAGAAGGGACACCTGCCAGTGACCATAAACTCCTTCATGTCCGATTTCGCCCCCGAGCTCAACGACCCCATGCTGAACGAGGCATCCCTGCCTTCCTCTTCAACTCCGACTTCTACAAGTTCTTCATTCACAAGCTCTCCGCCGACACCGAGTACGACTCGCTCACGCCCATCATCAAGTGGCGCACGCTGAAAGCCAACATGACGAACGCTGCGAAGGCCACGCGAGATGCTCTTGCGCGGCTACCGCCTGAAGTCCTTGCACGTGACCGTCTGTCGATCTCCAAGGAAGTCAACTCAATGACCATGAGGAGCATCTCCCGCGCGGTCTGGTTCCAGGACATCAAGCTTGCGCGCCTCCTCATCGACACTACCCATCTGGGCTCCAAGCACTTGCAGATCATCACCGACAACTCTACCGACATCCCCACGAGCAAGGTTTGCCTTAGCAACGACAGCGCCTTCGCTGATGCTGCTGCTGAAGCTCATGCTGCTGTCGCTGAAGAACGTCGCGCACTCGCCGCCGCACGTGCCCGTGATGCGTACCAACGTCTACAGCGTCAACAGGGGGACAGGTGGCGGAAACGAGCCTGTGCCACTCGCAGACTGGGAGAGCTTTGGAAGCCCTTCTCCAAGCGGCTGGTGCTCGCGGGCATCCGTATTTCGCATGGCGACTCATCCGTCATCGCCAAGACACCGTCGGACATGCACGACGCCATTCTTGCGCACTGGGGCCCGATATTCGCAGACAAGCCTGTAAACACTACCAACATGAATGCCTGCCTGGACTCCGTCTTTCCTCAACGTGACCAGGTTGCGCTGGAACTCCCCAACGCTGAAGAGCTTCAAGAAGCAGCAAAACGAGCGCATGACTCCGCCGCAGGTCCAGATGGCCTTCCCTACAAAGTATGGACTTCCACCCCCAACAGCTTCGAGATCTTGGAAGAGCTCGTGGCTAACATCTCAGCCAACAACACCATCCCGCACGATTGGAACCACGCTCTACTACCCATGCTACCAAAAGGTGATGCGCCTGCTGGACATGCTGAATGTTATCGGTCGCCAGACCAACTCCGCCCTCTCGCGATGAAGAACACTGGCGTAAAGATTGCCGCTTCCGCCATGAATCGCAAGCTACACCCGATTGTCAAGCAAGTGTCGAGTATCCAACGAGGGTTCGTACCTGGCCGCCAATTCCTCAACAACATAGTCGAAGCCGACGCGTGCAGCCGCATCTACAGCACCATGGACAACGCCATCGAGCACATGCCGTGCTTCCTCAGCATGGACATCGCCGCCGCCTTCCCAAGCTTGCTTCACGATTGGTTATGGGAAGTGATTCGCAGATGGGGGATTGCTGGCCGCGCCCGTCGCCTCCTCCAGTCCTTCTACGCCTCGCCCATCGGCTTCCTGGAACTGGGAGGCACACGTCGGCCATTACTCGTTGCAGCCAGCGGAGTAGCTCAGGGCTGCCCGCTCAGCGGCACCATCTGGGCCCTGGTGTTCGACCCAATATTATGCGGAATCCAACGCCACGTTCTCCAGATAGGCCGTGGCATGGCCAGTGCTTGTGCCGATGACATAGGCTGCGTCTTAGCACACTTGCGTGACATGCAAGGCATCCCCCCGCATACCGAGGCGGCCCTTTCTTTCGCAGGACTGTTGCTCCAACCTCGGAAGTGCGTGCTTGTTCCAGCATGGACCAACAGCTTCGAAGACGTTGACAACACCATGCGTGACACGCTCAGGGAGATCAACCCCGCCTGGGCCCAGTTCAAGATCGACGGCAAAGCCAAATACCTCGGAGTCTACATCGGTCCTTGTGCTGATGACCGCGCTCAATGGGCCGCCCCAGCTGCCAAGTGGTACCACCGTGCACAGATCTTGGGCGACGCCTCCGCGGCCATTCAGTTGAACGTGTCGCTGTGCAACACTTCCGCGATCACCTGCCTTACCTACGTCGGACAATTGTTTCTTGCTCCAGAACTCGTTCTTTCCAAAGAAATTCATGCCCTTCATAAAGTTATCAGATCTGCTCCGCCAGCATTCACCAAGCTCGACATCCTCGGCGTGACAAGCTGGGCGGGCTGCGCCATCCCCATTGGTGTCGAAGTCTTGCTTGCGGCCACGCTGTGGCGCTCTGCCACTTCCACCATCAACGCCTGGCCCCAGCTTCTCGAACTTCACCATCAAGCCGCACTCGATCAGATTCCGCTCGTCCGAGTTGCCCAGGGTCTCTGGACCGCTCCGTGCTGGGCCTCCGCTACTTCGATCGCGCAACACCTGCGGGCAGCCAAGTTCGGCGACAACTACTCCACCCACAAGGGCACCATCTTCAAGATCATCAAGCGCAGCCGCCATCACGATCATCTGGCTCACCGTCAATTGCGCCAAGCTCATGAACTCGCCCGTGTCGATGCTCTCCGTGTCATGGACAAACTTCGCCGTGCTGATGATGACCCTCCCAAGAAATCACCACAGACCACTTACATGATTACACTGCAGCGTTCGCTCTATGAAGACTCCTTCGACGCCACCATCGCCGCCCGCCTGCGGGCCTGGTTTCCCACTCTCCCGTCGGCGCCATCTACAGCCTATTCCGACCCAGGACGCCTCCAACGATTTCCACCACTTCATCTACAAGTTCCCAATACGCCTGATGATGATGACCACGACATGCGTAATGCAGCCACCGAGCTCGGGACCATCGCCGAATGCCTGCAACACTGGGCCTCCGACTGGCTTCCATCGATTTACCTCGCTCAACCGCCACATGAATGGGACGTCGACGATTGGCACGAATGGTGTGAAACCTTTATTCTTCGTCTTCTCCGTCGTGACGGACTTCAAGTCCTATTTCGTGGCCAAACTGATGCTCAGCTTCGTCGGCGTGCTGTTCGTATTTGTACGCAGGCGTGGCAGTCAACTGCGGCATCAAGACTCCAGACCTCCGCTGCGTTGAACACTCCCCGTACCTCCGAGCTACAGATGAGGTTCGAACGCGCAGCTAATGAACACCACGCTCGGCGCCGCTGGATTCTCGACGCCGATTTCCAGAGCAATGATTCGGATTCTACCCCCATGATCACCAACGACCTCACCAAAGAATACGCGGATGACAATGATATGACATCTCTCATCCAGCTACCGTTCAACGTGAAGACCGCGTGGAACCGCATCCGCCCGAAGATCGCCGAGCTGCCGCCTTCGCGCTTTTGGCCAGTCATGAAGACGCTCTCGGGCGGGTGGGCCACTTCATACCGCATGCACGTTCAGCCCGTCCTTCGTGGTTGTGTTCTCGGCAGCAATCCAAAGTTTCACCCCGACACATTCAGTCACTACCTGGTCTGCAAGCGCTTGTGGCACCACGCCGCGCTGCCTCGTGGACAACTTCACAAATGTGTTCTCGCCAGGCTTGGCCTACACGACATCAACTTCGACCCGCATGGGGCCGACGACGACAAGATCGACCACGTGCTCACCCGTCTGGCAGTGGTCTACAGGTTTTACCATACGATCAAGATCGATGGCAACGCCGACAACTCGTACAACACCCACAAGAACTACATGCTGGCCTCCCGCCTCTCCCTGAGGCTCGGCCCGAGCGCGCACGGCGGCGCGCGCCCATTATAGATAGACGCGCCTCTCCCAGGGGTTCGTTCGCTCCTCCTCCTCCTCCTCCTCCTCCTCCCCCTCCCTCCTCCTCCTCCTCCTCCTTCTCCTCTTCCTCCTCCTCCTCCTCCTCCTCCTCCTCCTGATCCTCATCCCCCTTCATCCTCCTCCACCTCCTCCTCCTCCCTCCTCCTCCTCCTCCTCCTCCTCCTCTCCACCTCCTCCTCTTCCTCCTCCTCCACCTCCTCCTCCTCCTCCACCTCCTCCTCCGTCTTCCTCCTCCTCCTCCGCCTCCCCCTCCCTCCACCTCCTCTCTCTCCTCCCTCCTCCTACCTCCTCCTCTCCCTTCCTCCCTACCCTCCCTCCCTCCCTCCATCCTCCCTCCCCTCCCTCCCTCCCTCCCTCCCTCTCCTCCTTCCCTCCCTCCTCCTCCCTCCTCCCCCCGCCCCCCCCCTCCTCCTCCTCCTCCTCCGCCTCCTCCTCCTTCTCCTCCTCCCTCTCCTCCTCCTCCTCACTCCTCCTCCTCCATCTCCTCCCTCCCCCTCCTCCACCTCTCCTCTTCCCTCCCCACCCTCCTCCTCCTTCACTCCACCCTCCTCCTCCCTCTCCTCCTCCTCCTCCTCCTCCTCCTCCTCCTCCTCCTCCTCCTCCTCCTCCTCCTACCCCCCCTCCCCATGGGCAGGACAGGCGGCGGATGCCCACACCGCTTCCTGCGAGGCCGGCCCTGGGCCCGTGGGCCCCTCGGCCCAGGATCGGTGCAGGCTTGAGTCGGGCACGTCCCTCACAGAAGGTTTATTCAAATATAGTCAAAACATACCATTTGACAATGGTCATACATAGTCAGTATCTGCATATTCAAAAAATATCCAAGAGGAGTCAACACATAGTATTGAGACGATTGTTTCGTTCATGGTTTGCAATGTGTGTGTGTGCGTATTGTTGTGGCTATGTTTTGTTGTTCGTCCAAGGTTCGCCTGCGGGGGGACATGCCCGACCTAAGTGTAGGCCTGCCTGGCAAAGCCAGCCCAGGATTGGCCAGGCCAGGATTGGCGTAGGTGGTGTACAGGTCGCCCCCTGCACACAATGCAATGTGTCAGACGTGCTCTCCTGGGTTACCTTCACCTGCCTGGAGTTGTCGTCGTCGCCACATGGTTTGGACGATCGAGAGCTCTGTTGAGCACTGGGCCGTGTGTTTGGGGCCCGTTTTCTTGGCCAGCAGGCGCGTTGGCGATCCTCATTCTTGGAGGGTTAGCCACTACCACTGCAACTACTGCTGTGAATACTGTCCTGCTGCCACTGCTGTTGTTGCAACTGGTACGGTAACTACCCACAACCACTGCTCTTACCGAAACACCACTAACTACATCTACGATTGGTATTGGAATGTTGGCCTCTACTGCTAGAGGTTGCGCTACCAGTGGTCCGTGTATGACAGGCGCAGCTAGCAATACAAGAATGATGGCAATTCCTAGTATGTTCATTATTTGCGTTGCCCTTGTACATACTTTTGCGATGCCTACAACGATCACCGTTTCCGCCATGCTACTCTTGCGTCCATTGCGGATGCGAATGCGACTGCACACACCACATGTGTTGCTTCTGCCGACGGTACCGCTTCTACATCGACTGCCATATTCACATGTTATGTATTTCCAATACTACTGGATCTGCATTGCATCTCCGGCTACTTTTGCCTCTACTGTCCCTGCTCCTGCCAGGATAGTTGTTCCAAGTACTTCGCATGTTTAACCGACTGGTGGCCTAGCTGCATCGTCCTGCCTCTTTTCATCCGCATGGGCAAAGACTGCTGGATGCTTTGAGCCTCGCGAGTGCCTGACACTGGCGTAGGTGACATGTGCGATTGAGCACTACAGGCACTCAACTAGCCTCAGCAGCCTATGACCTGGGCAGCATAATTCCTCCCCCACTGCTTAAACATGCCACCAAGTCCTTCCCTCCGTGTCTTCCTCCTGTATATCGTCCCCTCTCGGATCACGATCGCGCGCCCCCCCCTTATCATGCTCACAAGCATGTGGTTGCGCTCGCAGGCAATTGCGGTGGCCACCCGCACTTTGCATGTTGCCGCTCGCGCACCATGCTGTTTTTCACATGCATGTTGTGGCGCGGGCCAGGGGACTACGGCGCTCGAAGGCATATTGCGGCGTCGTCGCCGCCGGGACCTTTTTGGCCCTCGTAACGCGTTGGTGTTCACAGGCATGTTGCTGGAGCTCGCAGAGGCATGCTGTGGCGCCTGCTACAGTTGTGGAATTCGAGATCGATTGTGGTACTGGCGCGCGGTCTGCTGCACTGCTGTTTCCGCGTGTGCCCCATTGTTGCTCGCATGCCCATAGTGGTGCTTACATGCGCGCTGTGCCACCCTTAGCTATGGTGATATTGGTCCGCCGTGTTGCTGTGCATATTGTAGTGATGTTGTGGTGCTGTTCTTGATCTCCGAAGACTTCCAGCGAAACTGCCGGCGGCCTGCGTGGGTCACCAGAGACCTCAATTTTCCCAGGGCCTTTGAGGGTGTCTGGAGGCGTTCAGATAACGTTCGTCGTCGTCGTCCTCGTCGCCAGTCATCGTCGTTGCCGTGGCCGTCGTCGATGACGCGCATCCGAACCTGCATCGTCGCCGCCGCCCCAACCAACCATCGCCGGCCTCCTTCGCTGCATTACCCCTCCGCTCGGACCCGCTCCCTTCCCCCCAGGCCCCCCGGGGAGCGGACGTTCCCCTCGGCGAATACAAGAACTTGATTGTTCATTCCCTCGGAGCCTGTTTTCCTTTCGATTCAGGCAAGTTCACTTGCATGGCGTTCGCCCCTCCTCCCCCTCCCCCTCCCCCCCCTCGCCCCCCTTCAATCGAATACGAGCGTGCAAGTTCCTTTCGACTTGCATGATTTCCGCACGTCAAGTCGTTTGCGACCTGCGTCAGGCTCAGCCCCCACCCCCGTCCATGCAAGCAAACTGACCCGAGTCTAAAAAACCAGGCTCTCGTCGCCACGGCGGCTTGGCGGGCCATCCAGGAGCTGACGAAGGCCACGACGATTGCTTGGAATCGCGCGCTGCTGCGGTCGCGGGCATGCGGATGGACGACTTCGCGGGTTTTCTTTTCGCGCGGAGGGCAAGCGTAGATGCATCTTGCAACGTGGGCATTGCCACGAAGATATGCCGCCCTTGCGTGTCTGCCCTGGGTGCTTGTGGGCCCTGGCCACGGCGGGGCCAGGCGGGGGGGGGCCTCCTCGGGCGCCGACCCCCCGGTGAAATGGAGCTCTCCGCGGCCCGAAGCCGAGCCCCCAGGGCTGCGGGACTCGCCTCGGAGTCCTGCCCCCCGGACGCGCCCAGGCCCAGGCCGAGGCGCCTGCCGCAGCGGCTCGTCGGCATCTCTGCAGGGGCCTGCCGCAGCGCTGCTCAGCTAGGTGTGTTGCCCTCGTGTTTCAGGAGGGGAAAAACACAGACACAATTTAACGTCCATTCCCCAGAAAGTATGGGGAACATATGGGAAGTGGGGGGGGAAGACAAAAGCCCAGAAAATATAGGAAAATCTGGGGACTGTTTTTATTTGTGTGTATTTACTTATGTGTCCTGGGGCTCCTTCAGTGTTGTCCTTCGTGTTCGCTTCGTTTTCGTGCTGTTCGTTTCTGTGTCTTAGCGCGCTTGGAGCTTGGCAGTTCTCTTTGGCGCGCGTTCCGTCGTGGGGCGGGCAGCGGGCCGACCCGCCTGGAGAGTCATATCGGGCTGCACGCCCAGGGCGTCGGCCGCTAGCCAGTTCCTGCACAGGGGGGAGGTGCCTCCTCCTCCTCCTCCTCCCTCCTGCTCCTCCTCCTCCCTTCTCCTCCTCCTCCTCCTCCCCTCCTCCTCCTCCTCTCTCCTCCTCCTCCTCCTCCCCTCCTCCCGTCCTCCTCCTCCGCCTCCATCCTCCCCTCCTCCTCTCTCCTCCTCCTAATCCTCCTCCTCCTCCTCCCTCCACCCTCCCACCCTCCTGCTCCTCCTCCTTCTCCTCCCTCTCCACCTCCCATTTCCTTTTCCTTGTGAGTAGCGTTCCCTGTCGCACCCCCGAGGCAGTTCCTGCACAGAGGGGAGATGCCTCCTCCTCGTCCTCCTCCTCGTCCTCCTCCTCGTCCTCCTCCTCGTCCTCCTCCTCCTCCTCGTCCTCCTCCTCCTCCCATTCCTTTTCCTTTTCCTTGTGAATAGCTTCTCCCTGTCGCACCCCGAGGCAGTTCCTGCACAGAGGGAGATCCTCCTCCTCGTCCTCATCTCCTCCCTGGTCCTCCTCCTCCTCCTCCTCCTCCCCTCCTCCTCCCCCATTCCTTTTCCTTTTCCTTGGAATAGCTTCTCCGTCGCACCCGAGGCAGTTCCTGCACAGGGGGAGATCCTCCTCCACCTCCTCCTCCTCCTCCTCCTCCTCCTCCTCCTCCTCCTCCTCCCCTCCGTCCTCCCCTCCTCTCCTCCACCCTCCTCCGCCTCCTCCTCCTCCTCCTCTCCTCTCCTCCTCCTCCTCCTCCTCCATTATTTTTCCTTGTACATACTTCTCCCTGTCGCACCCCGAGGCAGAGGTATGTTTGTTTTTCGGCTCCCCTCGCGCCCCGCGCGCTCTCCCAGGCTGGCCACCTCGATCGACGTGTCGGGCGACAGCAGCTCGGCCGGCAGCCTGCTCTGGCTGGAGCTGAAGCGCCGGCCCCAGAGGGGCACGAGGAGGAGGAGGAGGCGGAGGAGGAGGAGGAGGAGGAGGAGGAGGAGGAGGAGGAGGAGGAAGGGGACGACGACGACGACGACGACGACGACGACGACGACGACGGCGACGACGACGACGACGACGACGGCGACGGCGACGGCGACAACGACGACGACGACGATGACGCTGACGCTGACGACGACGACGAGTGAGAGGAGGAGGAGGACGAGGAGGAGGAGGAAGAGGAGGATGAAGAGGAGGAAGAGGAGGAAGAGGAGGAGGAGGAGGAGGAGGAGGAGGAGGAGGAGGAGGAGGACGCGGCGGAGGTGGAGTTGGGAGCTGGAGGAGGAGTGCCCGGAGGTGGCCTGGGGCATCTCGGGGCCCCTTCCGCGCCCTCTCCGCCCCCGCTCCTCCCGGCGCCCCGCGGTCGCGCCTCCCCCCGCTCCCCTCCCTGCCTCCTGCGCTCCCTCGGGGCACTGGGCTGCCCTGCGCGCCCTCCGGGCGGGCATCGTGCCCCTCCCTGCCTCGGGGCGCTGGGCTGCACGCTCGCGGCGCGGCCGGCCCCTCGCCGCCTCCCGCCCCCCCTCGGGACGCCGGGCTCTTTGCGCTCTCGGCACGGGCGGCCTCCGACCCAGCGTCTCCTTCGCGAAGGGGGCGTCGACTGCAGAACTGACGTCAAATCGGGCCAGTCCCTTGGCAGGAGGAAAATGCAAGAATGGTCGAAAGATGGTCTGGGCACGATCTCTGTCCACTATCTTCTGTTTTCGTTTCGATATCGTTCTGCGGCAAAAGCCGGAACGAAGACAGAACGACGCAAGAAGAAACCAGCACCAAAACGGAAAACAGTGCTTCGGTCGAGCCCCGAAGCATCCTGCTTTCCTCGCTCTCCCCGTGGGGGGCTGTCGGGGTCCTCGCCAGCGATGGCCCGGATCAAGGGGGTCCTGGTCCTCCTGCTCCTGCTCCTCCTGCCTGCTTGCCCGCCCACTCCCCAGAGGCCTCAGCCAGAGGCGTCAAGCTGTAAGTCGGGCACGTCCCCTCGAAAGGAGGAATGACCAAACACAGATTTTTTTCAAAAAAAGTATGGGGACGATTCCTGTACTATTTTGGCAAATCGGACCTGCCCGACCTAAGTCGAGCTCAGAGAGAAAGAGAGAGAGAGAGAGGGACAGAGGCAGCGAGAGAGAGAGAGAGAGAGCGGTGGCTGGAGGGAGCAGGGCCCGAGTCCTGCCGTCTCGGCCTCCAGGGCTCTTCCCTCCACGCGCGAGGCGGAGGACGAGGAGTTGAGCGGGGAGGAAGAGCAAGAGGAGGAGCAAGAGGAGCGGAGGGAGGAGGCAGAGGAGGGAGGAGGAGGAGCGAGGAAAAGGAGGAGGAGGAGGAGGAGGAGGAGGAGGAGGAGGAGGAGGAGGAGGAGGGGGGGGAGGAGGAGGAGGGGGAGGAGGAGTAGGAGTAGGAGGAGGAGGAGGAGGTGGAGAGGAGGAGGAGGAGGAGGAGGAGGCCCCTCCTGCCCCAGGCTCCTGCTCCTGCTCCTCCTGCTCCTCCTGCTCCTCCTGCCCCTCCAGCTCCCAATGCAGCGGCGGAGCGGCCGCGGGGAAGGCGCACGCGCGCAGCACAGCGCAGCGCAACGCACCACCACACCACGCAGCGCAACACCACCACCACACAACACTACACAGCACAACGCAACGCAACACACACACACACAATACACAGACAGCACACGACACACACAACACACGACACACACACACAGACAGACAGACAGCACACGACACACAACGCACGACACAAAGCACCGCACGCAACAGACACCACGCACACACACACATACAACACACACACACAGATAGCACACGACACACAACGCACGACACACAACACCGCACGCAAGAGATACCACGCACACACACACACACACACACACACACACACACACACACACACACACACACACACACACACACACACACACACACACACACAC
Source organism: Prorocentrum cordatum (assembly GCA_963575745.1). Taxonomy (NCBI): domain Eukaryota; class Dinophyceae; order Prorocentrales; family Prorocentraceae; genus Prorocentrum; species Prorocentrum cordatum. The sequence continues at coordinate 1,229,380 of CAUYUJ010010890.1, read as the reverse complement.
ACACACACACGCACATCTGCCTTGCGGCGAGGGAGGGCGCGTGCGCCGGGCCCGCGCCGCGCCATTCGTCGGATGTCGGCTGGACCCAGAAGGGTTCCTCCTCTTCTTCCTCCTCCCCCTCCTCCTCGTCCTCCTCCTCCTCCCTCCTCCCTCTTCCTCCTCCTCCTCCTCCTCCTCCTCCTCCTCCTCCTCCTCCTCCTCCTCCTCCTCCTCCTCCTCCTCCCTCTTCCTCCTCCTCCTCCTCCTCCTCCTCCTCCCTGCGGGGAAGGAGCAGCGACACCAACACCGCCAGGGGGCCACCTCCAGCGAAGAGGTCCGCGATGCCTCCCAGAGCTGGGAATGGGGGATAGGGAGATGTTTCGAGCGAGAGGAGGGGACTACGCCACCATGGGGGCCACCCCTGGCTCCTCGCGCTGTGGTCCCTGGTGGTGTTGGTGCATGTTATGTTCCTCCCAGAAGAGGGAGAGATGATACCGCTGCCCGCCTCGAAGTCGCGGTCAGATCGCCCCCCAGCAGAGGTAGGGGGAACACATCAGTATCGGCATCTGCTTGCTTTCCCATGGAATACCATGATGGGCCTGTTGTCCACCACCACCACCACCATAAGTTGGAGGGGGATGGGGTCCTCCTCATCCTCCTCATCCTCCTCTTCCTCCTCCTCCTCCGCTTCTTCGCCCACCTCCTCCTCCTCCTCCTCCTCTTCGTCTTCCTCCTCCTCGTCCTCCGGTACCCCTCCAACTTATGGTGGTGGTGGTCGAAAACAGGCCCATCATATAAGCCTGTGCTCTGGAACCCTCGTGCGAGATTGTCACGGTCTGAGCGTGCTCCGCCGCCCAATGTTTCCTCCCTCCCGCGCCTTACTCTGCATCTTCGGGGGACCTCTCCTGTCCTGTACGTGGCAGTCTTTACTTGTATTCCGACGTGGATTCGACACGGATTCGACGTGGATCGCGGCGCGACGAGACAGGCAAGGCCCCCCGAAGATGCATCACACACCCCTGCGCCCTCTCCTCGCTTCCCGTGTGTCCTCTTCGCCACGGACGCGTCCCGCCGTTGCTCTCACCGCGGCTTTTGGCCCGAATCGCAGCCGACGACAGAGGCCCCCCCCCGTCGCCTCTCGAGGCCTTGGCCGGAGCGCCCCCCAGAGCAGAGGCCGGGCGAGCGCACGGCCGAGACGCTGACGCAAGGACCGCTTCGGGCTCGGCGGGGGCTCGCTGTCCCTTGGGCCGTTCCGCGACTGCTCCTCCGCTCCCCGCGTGCACCCACGCGCTCGTGGATCCGCAGGAGGGGCTCCGCCTCTTGCCTGGCCTCTCCTCCGGGCAGCAGCCCCCTGACTCCAGATCCGCCCTACTTTGGCTTTTTCTCCAACTTCAAATTGCGTTGGAGATCACCTAGAAGGGGCCGAAAAAGTAGGGCGGAAATTTCTGCACCCAGTATAAAGTAGGGCGGACATCCACAGAAGTAGGGCGGAAGCAGCAGCAGAAAAGTAGGGCGGAAATGGGCACCGGCGGGGCTTGAAAGGTAAGGCGGGAATTCCAGGCCCTATTTACGAATCTCCCCAAAGTAGGGCGGATCCGGAGTCGGGGCCCGCCTGCACCAGCGTCGGCACCTGCTCGTCTCCCCACGGACGCCCTCCCGCGCCGCCGCGGCCCGGCCTCGCCCGCGGCCTCTCGCCCCTCGGGACGTAAGTCGGGCGTCCCTGACTCCGGATCCGCCCTACTTTTTTGGGAAATTTGTAAGTATCGGCGGCGAGCGAGGGGGGAAATGAGAAGGAGAAGGCCCTCTCAGAAGGCGGCGGGACTTCTCAGAAGCCCTCGCGCCTTCTTAGAAGTTGTTTCTGTCTTCGGGAAAGGCTTAGAAAACTTCTCAGAAGGCCCGGGGACTTCCGAGCCTTCTGAGAAGGCCCGCCCCTTCTCACTTCCCCCCCTCACCCGCCGCCTAAAGTAGGGCTTGGAATTTCCGCCTTACTTTTCAAGCCCCGCTGATGCCAATTTCCGCCCTACCTTTCTGCTGCCGTTTCCGGCCTGCTTCTGTGGATGTCCGCCCTACTTTATACTGGGTGCAGAAACTTCCGCCCTACTTTTTCGGCCTCTTAGAGGTGGATTTCCGACGCAATTTTAAGCTGGAGAAAACGCCAAAGTAGGGCAGATCCAAAATCCCCCTGCATAGGGGGGCGCGCCCGACTGAACCCTCGGCCCCCGACACCGCGATGGTTTCACAACGTCGACCCCCAGAGGTCTGGACCCCTTCCCTGGGACCAGTTTTGCATCCTGAGTTGTTTTTGGCGGTCCCGGGGCCCCGTCAGGGCCCCCCAGAGGCCGAAAATGGCGAAAAACCTCCCGTCGTGATTTTTGCTTCACTCCTCGAGGGGGTCGTCTGGGTCTCGCCCCCGCAGCTCCCGCCCGCCACCCGAGCCGCCCCCCGGGCGCCCCGGCGGGGATGCATCGACCCCCGATCGCCCACCGATCGCCGATCGGGGCCCGATGGCCCCAACCTGCCTAGAGGAACGTGCGGAGTCACGATCGGGGCCCTGTCGCCGACCTCTCGGGCGATGCATACCGCCGATTCCGGGTTGATGATTTTCCCCCCCTGTGCCTCTCCCCCCCCCCCCCTCCTCGTTGCTCGGGCCGGGCGAAAGGGGGGGATTGGGAAAGGGGGGGTTATACGAAATTTGCTGCATGCAGCTGGTTTCGGCCTCACCGAGGGGCCCATTCCTCGATAAATAGCCGCCTCCGGCGCTGGGAGGCACCAGGAAAATCAGCTACGTGAGCTGATTCTCAAACCCCCCCTTGCTATCCCCCCCCTTTTCGCCCGACCCGATCGTTGCCCCTCCGCGCAGCTCCCGCCCGGGCCGCCCGGGCCGCCCCCCGCGCCGCCCGCTGGCCGCCCGCCGGGCGGGCGCCCCCCCCGACGCCCGCGGGGCGGGGAGATGGCCGCCCGCTGCGGGAGGGGCGCCGCCCCGCCGGGGTGGCGGGCGCCCGCCCCCCGCGCGCCGTGCGGCCGCAGGTCGTGTCGAGCAGCGGCGGGGCGTCCCGTGCGGAGGGCTTCTCCGGAGGGCTTGGGCGACCCGTCCTCCTCCTCCTCCTCCTCCTCCTCCTCCTCCCCCCTCCTCCTCCTCCTTCCCCTCCTCCTCTCTCCTCCTCTCCTCGCCTCCCTCCTCGCTCCTCCTCCTCGCTCCCTCCTCTTCGTCCTCCTCTTTCCTCCTCCTCCTCCTCCCCTCCTCCTCTCTCCTCCTCCCGCTCTTCCTCCTCCCTCCTCTCCCCTCCCCTCCTCCTCCTCCTCCTCCTCCTCCTCCTCCTCCTCCTCCCTACCTCCTCCCTCCCTCCTCCCCTCCTCCTCCTCCTCCTCCTCCTCCTCCTCCTCCTCCTTTATTCCTGTAGAGGAGGAGGAGGAGGAGGAGGAGGAGGAGCAGCAGCAGGACATTTAGCCCGATCATGGCACGCAGGCAGATGTATAAGACATAATACGGTATATCCATACAAGTTCATCATCCCTACTTCATGTACATGTGCACCGTGCGGCATGGAGTACCCCACGTACGAGACCCTCCGTAGTCATATATGCTCGCACCTGCCGTCGACGCAGGAGGGTGTATCCATATCAGTGGTCGAGCCGAGACCTCCACCTACTTAGCCGCGGCCCCCGCGGCCCAAGCCCCTTCCGAGAGCCACCTCGCAGCCAGCCGTGCCCCGACTTCGAGGAAGCGACATTCGAACAGCTTAAGGCCTGCTGGTGAAGACACGTACTCCTGCGGGGGCCTGTGATGCGGGCGTGGCGCCCAGCAGCGGCCTCCTCGGCTCCGTCAGCGAATGGTGGGACCGCCTCCAGAGACGAAGATCGGAATAAGCAGGTGGGCGAGGAGGGCGGCATCCAGAGGGGCGCTGCCAAGGAGGGGACGGGGAGCAAACCGCGAGTGCGAAGAGGAGGGCGTCGTCGTGCCGAAGCGAAGGAGCGCAAGCTCAGCACGAAGGACGCGGGCCTTAATGAGCTGGTCGTTCTACTATCGACGCAGGTGTCCCAGCTCACTCCGAAGTCGAGGGCGATGTAGGGAGCAGTCGCTCGTACGGTGCTGATCGAGACCTCGCACGCCGTGGTGGTAGCCATCCAGGAGGAGAACAGAGGTTCGCGGCCAGAGCAGCAGACCTACGTGCTCAGGGTGGCAAGCTCAAGGACCAAGCGAAGGCTGCGAGGGGTACCGACAAAGCAGCGGAGGAGAAGGCCAACAAGGAGGCGAACGACGTACCAGACGAATTGCGAGGATTGGGCCCACCGTACCCTGCAGCTTACGCAGCGATGATCGAGTCCTTGGCAGCGCAGAAGGTCGGCAAGCAGAATCGCGAGAAGATGGAGGCCTGGGCAGCGGAGATGGAGGCATATCCCCTGCTGTACGTACGCACATGCAAGCTGGAGTCGTGCAGGAGCGAGGATCGGGTGAAGATCGTGTTCTCCCTGGACAATCCGACCCGCGAGTCTATCCTGACGCACGTTTTCCCCAGCCTAGGCGCGACAGTGACGACGGGAGCGGCACCCAGCTGCTATCTAGAGGAGGAGATCAGCGCATGGGTAGATATGCTGAAGAGTTGGGTGGGTCCCAACCGTGGGCCCCGTTGCCAAGTGCTTGCAGCCTCGAGTTCGGACGCTTCGCTATCGAGGATAACGAGGACGAGATAGTGGACGTCGAGGCTTCTCCTTTTGTGCTGGGTGAGCATGTGTGTGTGTGTGTGTTCTGTACTGGCGTTCGCACGCACTGTGCTTGCATCTTTTGAGCTGTAGATTGCGCGGTCGTGTGCGTCTGGTCATGAGTAGCGTTGCGGCGCGGACAGCGGACATAGCGCATGCGCGCGTAGTTTTGGTCCGCTCCCACCTCGTGTCGCCTCCTTCCTGCCTCGTCCGTCGCCTGTGGTCCCTCGCTCGCCCTTGGCCCCGCTTGCCTGGCTGCGGTCGGTCCCTGCGTCCGTTCGGCTGGCATGTGCTTGGGAACGTGCACGTAGTAGGGGTTTCACTATTTTGTATACGCACGAGTACGTCATAGCTGTACATACCCGTAAGCTATGTAGAGAAGTTGAGATGTTGGCACTCATATTGTCCCACAGGTGCGTACGACTACTCCTCCTCCACCTCCTCCTCCTCCTCCTCCACCTCCCCCTCCTACCTCCTCCTCCTCTTCTTCCTCCCTCCTCCTTCCCCATCTCCTCCCCCTCCTCCTCCTCTTCCACCTCCCCTCCTCTTCCCCCCCTCCTCCGCCCCCTCCTCCTCCTCCTCCTCCTCCTCCTCCTCCTCCTCCTCCTCCTCCTCCTCCTCCTCCTCCTCCTCCTACCTCTCCTGCATGTGGCGACGGTGGTGGCTCATAACATGGGTTTCCTATAGGCCCACCGGAGAATGCTACCATAATCTTTTGTGCGTTGCACGAGATGCTCTTGGAGCATGTTCTGGCTGCGACGGTCTTGATGTGTCACGTCGGGCTTATGTTATGAGAGTGCTTTTTTGTTCTTAGAACATTTGCTGGTTGTAAGGACGTGTCGTGGTAGGGTAGGCCTACAGGAATGCTGGGATGGTCGGTCCTTGCTCAAGGCATGGGAGCCCTGATCGGGGCTGCGATCGGTTCAAGATTGAACGATCGCCGCGGTGTCAATAACCTTTGCGCGCGCCGACGCCGCACACACCTACTGTGTTTGCTGGCGTGCAACAAGATCCATTCCTGTGTCTGGCCTCGCCGTGTCCCGGTGCCGATCTCAGGAAGCCCCTCAGCTTCTGAGGGCACATTCCTAATATTGGTACGGCCTTTGAGCTTGTCGACCTAGAGATAGGGATAAGCTCGAGGCTGGTTACGCATGTCTTTGCAACTCCCGTTTCAGATTGCACTCGCGCGGGCTAGCGTCTGGCAGTCGAGGACGTAACGGCGATTTAGCGTCGATTCGTGTCGCCTAGCGTCGATTGGCGCCGATTTGCGTCGATGAGTCTCGATTGGCTCACGGTATCAGCTGGGAGGCTCCCACGAGTTGCCGCAGAACCGTGCGCGGCCAGGCTTTTTCGAAGGCGGCGGGGTTCTCCCGAGCGTCGGGGGGGGAGGGGGGGAGCAGGAGAGGAAGGAGGACGAGGAAGAGTTTCGGAACCCGCCCGTCCGCTTGAATGTCTCGCCCGCCCGTCCCCGCGCCTGTTGACATCCGCCCGCCCGACCTTCCTGGCGAATGCCCGCCCGCCCGATTCGATTGTCAGACGCTGTCGATGTTTACCCATGGCCTGGCACGGAAGGAAAGAGCTCCTCAACGCGGGCACGTCCACTGGAGTCGAGGACTCTGGCTCTGCACGCTGAAAGGTATACGCCAGTGTGGGCACTGCGAGTCTTCTCCGGGGTCGTCCCGTTGGCGTTGCTCCTCCCGCACCCCGCGGCGCAGCGCCCTGAAGGGAGGATGAGGATGAACGGGGTAGGCGGAGGCAGAAGTCCTCCTCCTCCTCCCCCTCCTCCTCCTCCTCCTCCTCCTCCTCCTCCTCCCCCTCCTCCTCCTCCTCCTCCTCCTCCTCCTCCGCCTCCTCCTATGGGGAGGACGATGCTGGTGGTGATGAGTCGAGCAATGGCGAGGCGTCCCGGCTTTCCTGGAGGCCCACTCCAGATGGTGTTCCAATCTAACCTCTTGAGGCTTGCACGAGAGAGATAGGCTGGGACGGTCGGCCCCTGCTCGAATGACAGGAGGAGGGTAAGGAGGAGGAGGAGGAGGAGGAGGAGGAGGAGGAGGAGGAGACGGTGGAGGAGGAGGTGGAGGAGGCGGAGGAGGAGTGGAGGTGGAGGAGGTGGAGGACGTGGATGACAGGAGGAGGAGGAGGAGGAGAAAGGGAGGAGGAGGTTGAGGAGGTGGAGAAGGAGGAGGAGGAGGAGGAGGAGGAGGAGGAGGAGGTGGAGGTGGAGGTGGAGGTGGTGGTGGTGGAGGTGGAGGTGGTGGAGGAGGTGGATGACAGGAGAAGGAGGTGGAGGTGGAGGAGGCGGAGGAGGAGGAATGCCGGCGATGGTCAGAAGGAGGGCCAACGAAGGCGCCAGCGAAAACCGCCCTGCAGCTCGAGGCTCGAGGCGAGGTGGGGGAGGACGACTGTCGAAGAAGCGGACGGCGTCGCGCCTGCAGGGAGGGAAGGCAGAAGGGGCGGGCCTGCTCGGAAGGCTCAGGAGGCCTCCTGCCTTCTGAGCAGCTTCCTGAATCTTTCTAGGCCTCCTACATGGGGTCGGAGTAGATGGGGTCGGAGGATCGCACCGCATCGCCGATGCATCGCCGATGCGGCTCGATGTGGAGCCCGATTTGCTTTACGTCGACGTCGCCGGTGCATCGCCGACGTCGACGATGCATTCACGATGCGGCGCGATCCTCCGACCCCATCTGGGAGGCCTCTAGCCTTCTCTGCCTTCTGCGAGCAGGTCTGCCCTCTCTCATTTCATCGGTCGCAGATCATGGGGGCCTTGTGTACCCTCGCAGTTCCGCTCTTGAACGCACTCGAGTCGGTGGGCGTCTGGTCATCGATGAGATAGCGCCGATTGAGCGTCGATTCGCCTCGACTAGGGTCGACTGGCGTCGATTTAGCGTCGACTCGCGTCGATTGGCGCCGATATCGCAGGAACTTAGCTGCTTCGATACGAAATCTTTGGAAACGCAGCACACACAGTGCTCAAGACATCCGTGCCGATCTGTTGTGTGCTGCCTCAACGTATTGGCCAACGTTTTGGCGAGCCTATCGCGCCAGGCCTACGTGTTCAGTCCCCGGCGGAGCTGCGTACCAGTGCTCTACGTGCTGCGTGCTGCGCATCGGGGCCGCCAACAGCGCAGGAAGGCCCCAGGCGAGACGGGAGGCGCCGATCCCACGAGTCTCGCCATCGCTCGGGGGCGGGCGTTCTCTCTCCCTCGGCGAGGGCCGTCGAGGCGCCTCCCGGGTCGGCGAGCAGCCCCCCTCCCCCCAGCAACAAAAAATAGCACGCACGACAGCGAGCAGTGCCGCGGGGCAGGGACGCCCCAGCGATGGCAGGCGGGTCGCCCCCTCCTGCGAGGCGGGGGGGGCGATCCACCTCCGCCGCCTGGGAGCCGACGCCCTGGTGCCCTGGATCTCGGCCCCCGGGGGCCCGGAGATGTCCATCATCCACCGCCCGCCGAGGCTCCGAACACTGGCCCTCCAGGCGGCGGTCATGTACAGATTCCCGAGCCGCCCCCTCATCTTCTTCCTCCTCCTCCTCCTCCTCCTCCCCCTCCTCTCCTCCTCCTCCTCCTCCTCCTCCTCCCTCTTCCTCCTCCTCCTCCTCCTCCTCCTCCTCCTCCTCCTCCTCCTCCTCCTCCTCCTCCTCCTCCTCCCCCTCGGCGCCTCTCGGCGCGCCGCTGGGCAGAGCACGGGCCGAGGGGGCCACCCCGGGGGCGCGGCGCCGCTCGGGGCGCGGCGATGGCGTGGCTCGACGGGGGCGCGGCCGCGGAGGTCGAGGACCTCGCGCGCCTCCTCCTCCTCCTCCTCCTCCTCCTCCTCCTCCGCCGCCGCCGCCGCCGCCGCCGCCGCCGCCGCCGCCGCCGCCGCCGCCCTGGGCTGTTCCTGCCGTGCCCTCCAATCTGGGGCGCGAGGGGCGGGGGCCAGTGCAAATGGTCGGGGGCGGTCAAGAGGGGGGCGATGACCAGGGGTGGGGGGTGGGTGTCATGGCGGGGGCCATGACATCTCCCCAGATTTCATGGCGACGCTTCTTGTGTCACTACGTCCCCAGGTCCCCCCTGGGCCGCGCACATGCCGACGGGCATGATTTGAGCTCCCCCCCTCTTGGACGCCCCACTAATTATTGGACGCCCCCGAAATGGGGTTCTGAGAGCTGTCGAGCAATGCAAAAGCAAACACGCAGAACGCAGAACTACGCGGACAGCAGCAAGTCTCCTGTTCTGACCAGGATTCCAGGCGAATCCAGCCATGGCGACGACATTGGCAACTGTCTTCTTACTTCAGGAGGTCTTTGAACCTTCCCCCCAGTAGTGGGGAAATGATTATTCGTTCAGGGGCCTAATTGAGGGTCGCCGACACCCAACAAGAATCGGCAAATACAGATTCCGCCGCTGCCGCCGTCGCCGTCGTCGTCGTCGTTGTCGTCGACGTCCTCCTGCTCCCAATCCGACCCCGAATCCTAGGACAGGGCGAACTGAGGGACTCGGAGCGTTCATGGGCCGCCAAGGTCGTCGGGGAAGGGTGGGCCGGCTGGACCAGGGACCTCCGAAGGGTTGCCACCCCTGCTCTTCGGGTGGCCTTTTGAGCCGCTTGCAGTTGCACTTGAGGTAGTTATTGGCTGCAGTGCCGCTTCCGCAGCCTGCCGCCGCTCAGCGGCGGCAGGACGAGAGCTTCAGGCCTACAGTCGTGTCTTATCTTATCCCAAGCGAGTCAGCGGCGCGCTCGGGGCGAAGGTGAGAGGGGGCGGGCCTTCTCAGAAGGCTCGGAAGTCCCCGGGCCTTCTGGGAAGTTTTCTAAGCCTTCCCCGAAGATACTAAAGACCTCTCAGACGGCGCGAGGGCTTCTGAGAAGCCCCGCCGCCACCTGCGAGGGCCTTCTCCTTCTCACTTCCCCCCCTCGCCCGCCGTCGATGATCCCATCTCCTGAGAACTGTGGGCCCCTGCTCCCCTCGATGACTCTCAGGACGTGTGTTCGCCCACTGTGCGCCTGCACCGTTCGGCCTTGGCCGGCCATCGCTACACCACGTTCGTCTCGCTCAAGGGCTGCGGTGGGCCAGCACACGTTGGTTTAAGTCGGGCCTGTCCCTCTACAGGAGACATGTTCAAAAAAATAGTATGAGAATAGTCTGGGGACGATTTTTCAAATATTTGCTTGACCATCTCTGGCTATTTCTTAAGTATTTTGAATGTTTTGCCCACAATTCCCCTGTGGCGGGACAGGCCCGACCTAAACGTTGGCGCCAAAGCACGCCTGGAGGATCCTGATCCTCGGGTGTCGCGCGTTCGGTAATGGGGGGGCGGAACGGGGGGGCGTCCAGGGTTGCACGAAAGGGGCCCTGAAGGAGCCCTGAAGGAGCCTCCTGGGGCCCCGAAGGGGTACGAAAGGTGCACGAAAGGTGCACCTTTCTTACCCCCCCCCATCTATCGCCCCCCCATTTGCGAACGCCCGAAGGGGGCCGCAGGCTCCTCGCCCCGCGGCGCCGCGCCCCGCGGCGCGCGCGAGGGCTTCGCGCACCGCTGGGGCCTGCCCGCGCGGGAGACGTCCGAGCTGCTGGGCGGCCTGGCGCCGGAGGTGCGGGCCAGGATCCTCAGGCCGCCCGCGCGGCCCCCGCAGGGCTCGCCTCGGTGCCTCCGTTGCGGCTCGATCCGGCTTCGACGGCCCAAGACCCCCTCGAGCATAGAAAAATCATGACGGGAGGTTTTTCGCAATTTTTGGCCCATGGCCCATTTTTAAGTAGCCTACTTGGGCATGAAGCATCGCGCGGGCTCGCATGTTTTCGCAATCGGATAGTTGCGCTTCTACCAACGCTACGCCACTCATTCTTGGTCGAAATCGTTTATTTGTTGATTGGCGTTTTGTCGCCGAAAACTTCGCCAGTAGAATGTCATTACTGACATGGGGGCCCTTGCCGGGCCTCAGGACCGGCAAAGAACGGCTCGGGAAGAAAAGCTGGTCCCAGGGAACAGGTCGAGACCTCTGGGGGTCGACGTCATGAAAAAGTCATGACGTCGGGGGTCGGGGTCCGATGCGATTCGATCCGGCTTCGACGGCCCCAGGATTCTGAGTCGATTCCGCTCGGGGTGCCGACGTGGGCTCCGAGTTCTCGCGGAGGGCCCTGGTGCTCCGCCGAGCTCCGCCGATGCGGCGCCTCCCGGCTCGGCTGCCTCTTGTCGCTCCGCCAATGCCGATGCATTTTTCGATCACTCCGCGTTGTCGATCCGATTCCGAGCTTGCCCGCTCGAGGCGGGAAGGGGGAGGCGTCAGGGTCAGGATGAGGTGGAGCATGCACAGCACCTCGCGTTGAGTCGGGCCTGTCCCCTCTACAGGGGGAAAATTCAGAAATAGTCAAAAAATCGGGGCGCTCATTTTCTTTATATTTATGTATATATAGATGTATATATATACATATATATATATATATGTATGTCTGTATCTTTTGGGGTTTTGTTTTGCGTATTGTAGCGGCCTCCGGCCAGTGCCGCCGATCCGGGGTGCTACCGATTCTGCTTGCAACGGATGACCTTGTATGTTTAAAAGTAGAGCACTCGCTCGAGACATCCTCATAATATCGGAGGTGAGGGGGTGAGATCGAAGTGGAACGGAGAGCACCCCTACTGGGAAATCGGTTTCGGTTTCGTGTTCGTGCGTGCCGTGCGTGCGGGCGAGGCGAAGCTGCGTGGGCGGGCGAGAAGAAAGTCTCCTCCCGCTGAGGCGCGGCCGGACCAAATGATTCTTTTCTGGGGGCCGGTGGCCCGCGGTGTCCCGCCGGTGTCCTGCCTCCGGCTGAGGCGCGGCCGGACCGAATGATTCCTTTCCGGGGGCCGGTGGCCCGCGGTGTCCCGCCAGTGTCCCGCCGGTGTCCCGTCGGTGTCCCGATGATGATGATGATGATGATGATGATGATGATGATGATGATGATGATGATGATGATGATGATGATGATGATGATGATGATGATGATGATGATGATGATGATGATCGATGATGTTGATGATGATGATGATGGTGATGGTGATGATGATGGTGTCCCGATGATGATATTGACGATATTGTTGATGATGATGATGGTGATGGTGGTGATGATGATGGTGTCCCGATGATGATGTTCATGATGATGATGTTGCTTCTTGATGGTGATGATGATGATGATGATGATGATGGTGTCCCGATTATGATGATGTTGATGATCATGGCGATGTTGATGATGATGATATGATGATGGGATGATGATGCTGATAAGGATGATGATGGTGCCCGATGATGATAATGAGGTTGATGATGGTTATGTTGATGATGATGGTGATGATGATGGTGTCCCGATGATGATGTTTTCGATGATGACGATGATTGTGTCCCGATGATGATGATGTTGATGATGAGGATGATGCTGGGGTGTTGATCAAGGTTTTGATGATGGTGGCCCGATTATGGTGATGATGATGCTGCTGATGTTGATGATGATGGTGTCCCGATGATAATGATGGTCATGATGATGATAGTGACAATGATGATGGTGTCCCGATGATGATGATGTTGATGATGGTGATGTTGCTGGTGATGGTGATGGTGTCCCGATGATGATGATGATGATGATGATGATGATGATGATGCTGATGATGATGATGATGATGTTGATGCTATTGTTCATGATGATGAGAGGCTGATGATGGTGGTGTTTCGATGATGATGGTGATGATGATGATGGTGTCCCGATGATGATGAGGATGATGTTGATGATGGTGATGTTGACGATGATGGTGGCCCGATGATGGTGATGGTGGCGGTGATGATGTTGATGATGATGGTGATGAGGTGATGCTGATGATGGTGTCCCGTTGATAATGATGATTATGATGATGTTGATGACGGTGATGTTGTTGATGATGATGCTGATGATGATGACGCTGCTTGTGAGATCGATTGTGATATCGATAGTGAGATCGATAGTGAGACCGAATGTGAGATCGATTGTGAGATCGATAGTGAGATCGATTGTGAGATCGATAGCCAGATCGATTGTGAGATCGATCGAATGAAATAGATCGAGTGAGATCGATTGCGAGAACGATCGAGCGAGACCAATCGAGCGAGACCGATCGTGAGATCGATAGTGAGATCGATAGTGAGACCGATCGAGTGAGACGTTGGTTCTCCCCCCGAAACTCCTTATCACCCGAAGGGTGGTCGTATAGGTAGAGATGGTGAACTCGCTTGGGCAACCTTCGGATATTCGAAAGCCAAACTCATGGGATGTCCCCTCCCACCTTCCAGGCTTGAATGGCTTCAGCCATGGCGTCAGCTCCCGCCCCATCCCGACTCCCCCGTCCCGTGCGTGAATGGCGTCAGCCATGGCGTCACCCCCCCCCTCCCCCCTCCCCCCCCTGGGCTTGAATGGCGTCAGCTATGGCGTCAGCCGCCTCCCCCCCGACAGAGCGAAGCTTGAGCGAGCTCCCCCCGCCTCCCCCTTCCCGGGTTTGAATGGCGTCAGCCATGGCGTCAGCTTCCCCCCCCTGACACTTTCCTTCAGGCCTGAATCCCCCCCCCTCCCCCTTCCTGGGCTTGAATGGCGTCAGCTATGGCGTCAGCCGCCTCCCCCCCGACAGAGCGAAGCTTGAGCGAGCTCCCCCCCTCCCCTCTCCCGGGCCTGAATTGCGTCAGCCATGGCGTTAGCTGCCCCCCCCCCCCACTCCCTCTTTCCGGGCATGAATCTCCCCCCCCCTCTCCCCCAGCCTGAATGGCGTCAGCTGTAGCGTCAGCCCCCTCCCCCCCCAACAGAGCGAAGCTTGAGCGAGCTCCATCCCCCCTTCCGCCCTCCCGGGCAGGAATGGCGTCAGCCATGTCTTCGGTCCCCCCCCGGACATCCTCCTCCTGGGCCTGAATGGCGTGGCGTCAGCCATGGCGTTCCCTCCCCTCCTCCCGTCCTCCTCTCGATGGCGTTCCCCCCCCCCCTTCCGCCCTCCTGGGCCGTGGGCCGGAATGGCGTCAGCCATGGCGTGAGCCCCCCCCCCCCCCCCTATTTCCTCACCCCGATTTGCTCCTCCGGGGCCCGAATGGCGTCAGCCATGGCGTTCCCCCCTCTTTCCCCCCCTCCCGTCTCCCGGGCCTGAATGGCGTCAGCCATGGCGTCAGCTCCCTCCCCCCCCCAGATCCCCTTCCACTCCCAGGCTTGAATGGCGTCAGCCATGGCGTCAGCTCCCCCCCCTCCCCCCGACTTCCTCCTCCCTGGCCTGAATATGGCGTCAGCCATGGCGTCCCCCCCCCCCTCCCCATGGCGTTCCCCGCCCCCCCCCCCCCACTCCCCCCTCTCGGGCTTGAATGGCGTCACCTCCCCCCTTCCCCCCCTCCTCCCTCCAGGCCCGAATGGCGTCAGTCCCCCCCCCCCCCTCCTCCTCAGCCCCCCCCCCGTCCTCCCGTTCGGGCCTGAATGGCATCAACCTCCTCCCCCCTCTCCCTCCCGGGCCTGCATGGCGTTCAGCCCCCACCCCCTCAGCCCCCCCCCCCTCCCTCCTCGGGCCTGAATGGCCCCCCCCCCTCCCCCTCCCCTCCTGAGGGCCCGTCAGCCCCCTCCCCCCCCGACAGATCGAAGCCCCCTCCCCCCCACCTCTCCTCCTCCCTCTGGGGCCTGAATGGCGTCAGCTCCCCCCCCCTCTCCTCCCTCCTGGGCTTGAATGGCGTCAGCCCCCTCCTGAAGGGCGTCAGCCCCCCCCCCCCCCCCCCCGACACAACGAAGCCCCCCCCTCTCCTCCCTCCCGGGCCTGAATGGCGTCAGCCCCTCCTGAAGGGCGTCAGCCCCCCCCCCCCCCCGACACAACGAAGCTTGAGCGAGCTCGAGCCCACGCTCGCAGAAACTCACACGCCGGATCGGCGGATTTCGTTTAAAATTCCCCTGCAGGAGGACATGCCCGACTTGATGCTATCAGGCCTCTGTGTCGAAGAAGATGGAACGCCAGAAACATAAACGTTTGGCGCTCCGCGCGGATTTCTTGGATCCGCGCTGGGCCCCTCCCCTCAGCGGCGCCTCCGGCGCCGCCCCTGGCGCGCTCCGCGCGCCAGGGGTCCGGCGCAGATCCAAGAAATCGCGCGGAGCGCCAAAAGTTCATGTTTGTGTCATTTTTTCTCCCTAGAGGAGGAGCAGGATAGAGGCGAGTCTGGGTCCGGCGTCGCCCGCCAGGGAGGGGGGTCCAGCGCAGATCCAGGGAGTCCATGCGGAGCGCCAAGCGTTTTTGTATCCAGAACCCCTTCTGCTGCCTCTCCCGTGGGCCACCCCTGGCTCCCCGCCTTGGGCCTCGGTCGAGGCCTCTCTCCTGCGCCCTTCCTTCCTGCGCCCTCTTTCAGAGCCCCGAATCTTCAGGGGTAACTCGGGTCAGGGTTAACTCGGGTTCGTTTTTCGGGAATCCGTACCCGAGTTACCCCGGACCCGAGTTACCCCGGATAATTCTGGCATCCAGAGCCCCACATCATCAGGGGTAACTCGGGTCAGGGCTAACTCGGGTTCCTTTTTCGGGAATCCAAGCCCGAGTTACCCCGGACCCGAGTTACCCCGCATAACTCGGGCGCTCAATTCCTCCAGTCCCGGGCCCCTTCCGCGGGCGGTGCCCCGGGGCCGCGTCAAGGTCGCTGCGCTCGGCAGCTCTGGCCCACTGCGCGCGCGCTGCCTCGCCCCGCGGCACGGGGCGGGCCGCGCTCCTGCCGGCGCGGATGTGTGCGGGCCAGGTCGGCCCGACGGCTTGGCCGAAGGAGCAGCGCGAGCCTGGCATCGCTCGGACGCGTGCCTGTGATTCATCGGCGCGGACCGTCGAGCAGCATCTTGGATCATCCTCCCTAGGAGTTGGAGCCCCTAGGAAAGCAGCATTAGTAGTAACAGTAAAGCTAAGCTAAAGCTAAGCTAAAGCTAAGCTAAAGCTAAGCTAAAGCTAAGCTAAAACTGCTAAAGCTAAAGCTCCCAGGGGACTGGGGGAACCGCTCCCAGGGGACTGGGGGAACCGCCCGGGGCGGGTTACACTGCCCGGCCCCTTTAAGCGAACAGAGTAAGAACCTTTTTAGGCAGAGCCTAGGTAGGGAAAAAGCATGCACGACAGACATCGGAAGCTGCACTGGGAGTGGACGTCCGAGCGGTGGCGAGTGAGCAGGCACAGGCATTGGCCTCATTGTGGTCGCTTTCTTTCGTTGTGTTGCCGAGCGGTGCGGGCTCTCGCACCCCCTCCCCCCCCCATGGAGCAGATCTTGGCTGTCGTTGGCGCTTGTTTCGAGCGGGTGGAGTCTCCCCCGCAGGACGCATTGTTGCAACCAGTCGCATTGAGCAGAGGTCCAGAGTCAGACCCCCCTCCCTCCCCCTTCCGCCCAACGTCGAAACGCCGAAAAAGACAACGTTCACATTTCGGTAGGAAGTCATGTGAGCCTTGTGTAACCCAGTAGTTCCGTCTTTGGAGTGCATTCGCGTCGGCCAGCGTCTAGTGGTCGATGAAAGCGTCGGTTAGCGCAGATTTCGCGTCGGCTGGCATCGACCAGCGCCGATCACTGCGCCGATCCGCAAGAGCCAACAGGATGGCACGGGAGTCTCGTGTGAGTTGACACAGCATGGAGGGGTCAGGATCAGGACGAGGTCGAGCAGGAACAGGGATCGGGCACGGCTGCACGACGGCGTCAGTGAACGTGAGCTGCCCTGTGGCTTGCTGGCGTGCTGGCCGCTCGGCCGCACTCGAAGCCTCGGGTGCAATGCACCGGTCAGGGCGATCCAGGCCGGACCTCCCCGGTGGCACTGGTGGGGCTGAGGAGCAAGACGCTCCTGCGTGAGCTCCGCTTGCAGGGCAACCGCGGAGACAGATCCACGAGTCCCACAGGTCCGGAGCACGAATGCGTGAGATGCTTCCAGGTTGCGCCGGATTCGTGAGCCCAGCCCCCAGCCAGATGCAGCTCTCGCCCGCCCCCGAGAGGAGATTCTGCCATCGACGTGCTCTGACGGGAGACAGCACGCCATTCGTGAAGGGTGGTTTTGAATCGGCGTCGAGCGAGGGGGGGAGGTGAAGGAGAAGGCCTTCTCAGAAAGTGGCGGGGCTTCGCCGGAGGCCGGGGGACTTCCGAGCCTGCTGGGAAGGCCTGACCCTCTCACTTCCCTCCAAGCTCGCCGCCGACTGATCGCAGTGCTATGACAACCGGTGCCTCTAAGTCCACACTCGCTAGGCTGTGCGCTCAGCTATACAGAGTTAAACTCAGCAGCGGCCGGAGGGGGGAGGAGTCGGACGGGGCTAGGACGAGGACGATTCCGTTCCAGAGCGTCCCGGAACGCTCCCAGAGCGTTCTGGAACGCTCTGAGAAGACCGCGGCGACCGAGGCATCTTCCCAAACCGCCAGATCTCAGAGAATTCCGATTTATCCTCGTCCAAGTTTATCCTCGCCTTGTTTTTGTTCCTCAAGGAGGCGGAGGCAGGGGCCCAGGGAGCACCAGCTACGGCATCGGGCGCGGAGACCTTCGCCTTTTCGCGCTCTGCTGCAGCGGGCTCGAAGGTGGCCCCCAAAGACGCCCACGCGGCTCAGGGAGGAGGAGGCGGAGCAGGGAGGAGGAGGAGGAGGAGAAGGAGGAGGACGGGGATGATATCGCTGCCCTGCCGGGCGGCCCTCGTCGCCAAAGCTGGAGTCTTCTCGCAAATTCTGCTCAGAGCGCACCCCTGGAGAGGTCAGGGGGGTAGCCGTATAGGCAGTATTTGTATCATTTCGTCTCCAGGTTTTCTGATAAGTTTCGACCTGAGTATGTGTCATACGTGCATGCACTAGTCTAGCAATACTCTTGAGGGGTGTGTTCTTGATTTCCATCGATGCGTGTTTTTCGTTACTGCATGAGTCACGCCGTTCCCGCAAGCGGGACGAGACGTCTTAGGGCGCCCGATCGGACGCTCTGCGTTCTGCGTCCACAGGAGCGGCATCGGCATATTCCAAGCTTTGGGCCCCTAAGAGCGCAGGGCGCTTCCAGGGCACCGTGACAGGCCACGCGATCAGCCCCGAGAGCGCCAGTGAGCTCCCAGGAATGCCGCCCGAAGCTCATGAAGAGCATTTGCAGTTCTCAGCGCGGAGAACTCGAAGGGCCGTGAGGAGACTCTACTTCACGGCTCATCACTCAGAAGCCAGGCCAAGGCTGGCAAACCCGCGGCTGCTAAAACGGAGCTCCAGGAAATTGTTTTTCTTCAGGGAAGCAGTCCGTGTACTATTTAGCGCGCTGAGTTTTATTCGGGGAAATTGTGCTTTCTTGTGGGAAGATCGTTTTAGCAGCCACGGAATCGCTCGCTCTCGCCCTCCACATCATGTGTTGAGCGAAGCCCCATCTGACGCACAGCTTCACTCTTGAATGGTCGTTGGTTGAGCACAGACTGATCTAGGAACAGATAGGCATCAATGAAGACCTGCATGCTCGTTTTGGCGTGCTCGCGTGTCTTTGAGTCGCTTGAGGGGCACAGATGGCTAGATCTCCTCACCGGCGACGTCGGTTTGCGTCAAAGTGCTTCGGAGATCACATCATGAGTTTTGTTGATGTGAATGGCTCGGTTCGGCCTTGTGGTCTAGTTGACCTGGTCACATGAGCAGGCTTTGGTGGACGTGCAACCAATGTATGTGATGATATCCGTTGCCATGCAGTGGGTTGCGAATGACTGCGCAGTCGGCGGGACATTGATTGGACCACCCCGCCAGGGACTTCAACGGGGGTGGCACCAAGGACGGCAATGTCTTCGGCCGCTTGCAGGAGCGACTCGTTGCGTCCCGAGTTGTGCTCTCATGTGCTGTCCGTGGAAACGTGCGCGGGTGGCCCGCAGGGTAATACGTAGCACCCCGCAGATGCGGATAGGAGTGAGGGGGCGTGCGCGGGTTGGGTCGTCGGTGTGTCGCGGGTGGGTCGCGGGGTGGGTCGCGGGTGGGTCGCGGTCGGGTCGCGGGGTGGGTCGCGGGTGGGTCGCGGGCTGGTCGCGGGGTGGGTCGCGGGTGGGTCGCGAAGTGGGTCGCGGGTGGGTCGCGGGGTGAGTCGCGGGTGGGTCGCGGGCGGGTCGCGGGTGGTTTGCGGGCGGGTTTGTCGTCGTAGTTGGGCCTCCACCAATTTGACTGAATCACGAGAAAGTCTCGAGCGAGAGCGCCGCTCCTGATCTCGAGGGCCTTCCTGGCCAGGGGCTCTCGGAGTAAATCAGAGGAAGTATCATGCAGGAGCCCTTGTCGTCGTGGCTGGGCCTCCGCCAACTTGACTGGATTGCGAGGAAGTCTCGAGCGAGAGCGCCGTCCCTGAGTTCGGAGGCCTCTTTGGCCAGGGTGTCTCGGGGTAAACTGTGAGGAAGTATCGAGCGGGAGCTGTTGTCGTTGTAGACGGGCCTCCACGGGCCCACATTTACATTCAAGTCAACGCTCGCGCCAGAGCCTCGTCTTCAGAGAAAATGTCGCCAGCGTCGAGGCGAGAGCGCGCAGAACCGCTTCCGGATATCAGCAATAATTATTCTAGAAATGAGTATTCAGCAACAGCACCACCAACAACACCATCACCAACCACAACACCAACCGCAACAACCACAGCAACAACAACAACCATCACAATACCAACCAACAACAGCACCAAGTATAACGACAACGCCAACAACAAAACCAGCAGCAACAACAACAGTAACAGCAGCAACAACCAACAACCAGCATAATCAGCGCCGCCGAGCCCCACTTCAGCCACGCGCCTAGGGACAATGAATGACGTTCGGCCCCCTCGCTCTGATGTGCCAGAATTGTCGGATGCGCCATGATTGTTGCATTGTTTCGGCATGCGCGCGCGTATATAGCCCGCACTTTTTCGCTTGACAGGATGGCTCACCAAACAAATGGTGGCGGCATGTGTTCATCGAGTGCGAGCGCAGAAATATTTGAGAATCTCAGTGGACTACAAATCGTCTTTGACATGGTCCGTTTGAAATAGAATTGAACCACACGGTGTCGGACGGACCTTGACATGTGCGCATGCAGCCTGTATTGTATGACTTGGTCGGTGAGCTGTCAGCTCCCGTCCCGCTACAGCGGAGGCCCATGTCAAGAAACACCCTGCTTGCCTCCAGGGTGCCCTGGGTTTCTTGGACTTCGATGGTTTTGCTAGGGAAGGCGTGACGACCCCAACCAACAAATCCATGGACGTCCTGGGGTCTCAGGGTCGGGTCTCTTGTGGAAGGTTTCTTGTGGATTGGCCTACACTGTGCCGTGATCTCATACGTCGCTCTTGGCTCAGTTGATCGCTACGCTCCCCCGCTTCCCCCCCTCCCATTCGTCTTCCTCCCCTCCCTCCCCCCCTCCGCCGCCCAGGCCTTCGCTGCCTCCCTGCAGCACAAGTGGGGCGACGCACCGTCGGAGGCAGGATCGGGAGGTGGAGGGAGGGAGGGAGGTATACGGGCGACCGGAGGGGATATTGGCATCCAATCTCGTACCCTTCCTCCATTCTCTCCCTTTCTCCCCCCTCCTCATCCTCCTCGTCCCAGTCGTAATCGTCCTTATCCTCCTCTTTCCCTTTCTCCTCCTCCTCCTCCTCATCTCCCATCTTCCTCATCCTTGTTCTCCCCCCTGCGTCTTTCGGAATGCTTGGTCGCATGGGTTTCGGATTCCCCGACCACTGGAAATTTGGAAACTTTCAGGAGTGGCAAGAATGTTTGAACGGTGTGGTAATTATCAATTTTTGGTTTCGAGCGTTTCACATAAACTGGTTGGTCTGGAGTTTTCAGGATTCTTGGTCGCCTGGGCTTCGGATGTGCCATCCAATTGGAATGTTAAATGTTTGTATATGGCGATGTTTTCCAACGCGTTGGAACTGCTTGCAATTGCTAAAAGTCTTGCCAATTAGAAAACTTGCGGTTTGGGAGATGTAGAGATGTTTGGTCGCTTAGGTTTCTGATTCCTTGACCCATGGAATTTGTGAAATGCTGACAGTCTCCGAGCTTTTTCCCAACCCTCCTATGGTTGGGTACTCGTTTTCAATAGAGCAGTGTGGTCGCCCCGTCCTCCTCCTCCTCCTCCCCCCTCCTCCCCTCCTCCTTTCTCCTGTTTCCGTCGTGCCGTCGGGCTGCGATCTGCGCAATTGTCGCCACTTTCGTGGGCTCCTGGGAGGCCCAGCGGAGGTAGGTCCCACGCGGATCACCACGGGACCTCGCCGCCCCCTGGGGGGCTTGCGATCTGCGCAATTGTCGCCACTTTCGTGGGCTCCTGGGAGGCCCAGCGGAGGTGGGTCCCACGCGGATCACCACGGGATCTCGCCACCCCCTGGGGGGCTTGCGATCTGCGCAATTGTCGCCACTTTCGTGGGCTCCTGGGAGGCCCAGCGGAGGTAGGTCCCACGCGGATCACCTCGGTACCTCGCCGCCCCCTGGGGGGCTTGCGATCTGCGCAATTGTCGCCACTTTCGTGGGCTCCTGGGAGGCCCAGCCCACGCGGATCACCTCGGTACCTCGCCACCCCTGGGGGGCTTGCGATCTGCGCAACTGTCGCCACTTATCGTGGGCTCCTGGGAGGCCCAGCGGAGGTGGGTCCCACGCGGATCACCTCGGTACCTCGCCACCCCCTGGGGGGCTTGCGATCTGCGCAACTGTCGCCACTTATCGTGGGCTCCTGGGAGGCCCAGCGGAGGTGGGTCCCACGCGGATCACCTCGGTACCTCGCCGCCCCCTGGGGGGCTTGCGATCTGCGCAACTGTCGCCACTTATCGTGGGCTCCTGGGAGGCCCAGCGGAGGTGGGTCCCACGCGGATCACCACGGGATCTCGCCACCCCCTGGGGGACTTGCGATCTGCGCAATTGTCGCCACTTTCGTGGGCTCCTGGCAGGCCCAGCAGAGGTGGGTCCCACGCGGATCACCTCGGTACCTCGCCGTGGCTGCGATCTGCGCAATTGTCGCTGGGCTCCTGGGAGGCCCAGCGGAGGTACGTCATACGCGGATCACCACGGGACCTCGCCGCCCATGGGGGGCTTGCGATCTGCGCAATTGTCGCCACTTTCGTGGGCTCCTGGGAGGCCCAGCGGAGGTACGTCGTACGCGGATCACCACGGGACCTCGCCGCCCGGGGGGGGGTGCGATTTGCGCAATTGTCGCCACTTTCGTGGGCTCCTGGGAGGCCCAGCGGAGGTGGGTCCCACGCGGATCACCTCGGGACCTCGCCGCCCGGGGGGGGGCTTGCGATCTGCGCAATTGTCGCCACTTTCGTGGCTGGGAGGCCCAGCGGAGGTACGTCATACGCGGATCACGGGACCTCGCCGCCCCCTGGGGGGCTTGCGATCTGCGCAATTGTCGCCACTTTCGTGGGCTCCTGGGAGGCCCAGCGGAGGTACGTCATACGCGGATCACCACGGGACCTCGCCGCCCATGAGGGGTGCGATTTGCGCAATAGTCGCCATTTTCGTGGGCTCCTGGGAGGCCCAGCGGAGGTACGTCATACGCGGGTCACCACGTGACTTCGCCGCCCCTGGGGGTCTGCGATCTGCGCAATTGTCGGTACTTTCGTGGGCTCCTGGGAGGCTAAGCGGAGGTACGTCATACGCGGATCACCACGGGATTTCTTGTTGCGCTCTTCTGAAAGCACTGCTGGGTGCTCTTTCAGCGCACTGCGGGTCCTTCAGAATGCCAGTCAGCATTGAGGGGTCCTGAGCAGAATCGCCACATGTATAGAACGGGTTGGGTACGTCACAGGGTAATTTGAAGTATTCTAGCAGTTTGGACGTTTAGCAAATGTTTGAACTTCTGGGGATCTGGAGGTTTTGGGAATCCCTGGTCGCCGGGGTTTTGGATCCCCTGGCCCCATGGATCTTCCTGAAATTTCAAAGCGTTGACAGGTTCAAGCGTTTGGGAACTTGTGCTAATGTCTGGAATTGGTGAAGCGTTCAGCTTTCTCGCAGTCGGGAGATTTCGGATTCCCTGGTCGCCTGATTTTAGACCCGCTGGCTCATTGAGATTTTCATTCTTCTTGGTTTCAGAAAGTTGCAATCCTTGGAGGAGGAGGGGGAGGTGGAAGAGGAGTTGGAGGAGGACGAGGATGGATAAGGGAGGTGGGAGCTGGATGAAGACCATGCGGATGATGCTGACGACGACGATGACGATGATTATGATGATGTTGATGATGCTCATGAAGAGGAGGAGGGGGAGGATGAGGATGAGGATGAGGACAAGGATGGCGATGATGAGGAAGGAGGAGGAG
>CAUYUJ010010890.1:1156531-1204031 GCA_963575745.1 Prorocentrum cordatum | reverse complement strand
GCGCAGATCCAAGAAATCCGCGCGGAGCGTCAAACGTTCATGGTTATGGCGTTTTTTCTTTTTCTAGCGAAGAAGGACAAACTCAGGGGTGGGACAAAAACACACCGACACAGATAGTCGTCGTTATCCTATTCATTGTTTTGCCGATCGGCGCGGGCCCTCGCACCCCTCTCCCCCATTGAGTACATGTTGGCTGCTCTGGGCGCATGTTTCAAGCAGGTGGAGCCTGTGGGAGACGTCCCAGGCCACGCCGGTGGCGACACCTGCAGTCTCCTCTTTTCTCTCCTTGTGCTGTGCGTGACCCTCATGGCGCACGCGTCTCTGTGGAGTGTCCTGCGGCCGCGTGCCCCATGCAGGCGCCATTCCACAGGGGGTTGGGTAGCAGATTGGTGGTATTGCCCGATCATGCCTTTCACCGGCTATCAGCCGATTTGCCAGAGTTGCGAGACCGACGCTCGCAGTCCTTGAGGGCATTTGCTACGTCATTTCTTTATGTGGCCTTCTCAACCAGCACCTCTGCTGGACGGCTTCAGATGATGTGACGACTTTCTTTTCCCATCTCCTGTGCGTTTTGTGATCCATCGTTGATTGTCGGTGTTGGCGTCGCCCTCGTCGCCTTGGCTGGACGCTGCTACACCTTGTTTTCGGTGCTCCCAACGCGAAACAGATTTTTCGACCTGCCCCCCATTGCTAAGGTTCCTCTTCTTTCTTTCCTTTCATGCCATCTTGAATCGGGGGGGGCGCGATATCGGTGCTCCAGGCGAACCCTGTGGGCAGTTGAGCCCTACGGAGTTCTGTTTGTCTAGCAGCCCCTTGTTTCGTAATACCCGAAGGTGCAGAGGAGTAAGCCGAGGTGCGGGGGGCACGTGGTGTCGAGCTCGAATTGTCCTGCCTCCCCACAGGTGCACGACGACGCCCTCCTCTCCATGCCAGTCCATGTTTGCCGTCTCCCTTCCCATCCACGTGTCCAACCCCTCTGTCTCTTTCCCGCATATGATTGTGCACGTTGCCGCCGCACTCACGCAGGACAGATTTCGGAACGATGGCTGACCGCAGCGCAATGCCGAACGGTTTTCTTTCCCTCGAACGCCCGTTTCCTTTCTCCCTTGCGCCTCTGTGTGTGCGCGCGCGCGGAATCCCAGCGCCCTGGCAGAGCTGCGCGGACCGCGGGCCCTGACCTGCAGGCTGGCGATCCCGACTTCGGCCTGATTTCGCCTCCCTCGAATGGACGGCGGCAGGCCCCGTGCAAGATTAGCGTTCCCCTGTTCGTGAAGAGTAGGACACTGACCGGGGGCAATTGTTGCGCGTCACCGCTCCCGGCGCCCATGCAGAGACAACGAGTCGCATCTTGGATAGCGCTGCCCGATCAGCGTCCAGAAGTCAGCCGGCTTTTCGTGTTTTTCTTCTCCGCGCGCGATGGACTACCCCACGCGCGGGCGCAACGGCACAACCCTTTGTAGGCGCTCGCCGCTGAATCCTGAGCTTTTGATATTTCGCTCGTGGATGATGGTCGTCACAGCCTCGCTATGAACATGGCGGAGTTTTCCTTCCCGCGGATCCTTCTTCGTTGGCCCCTTTCGGTACCTTATTGATCCTTTCGTTGCTGACGGACGCGCGCGGGCGCCCCCCATCGTGCGACGGGCTACCTCGCGCGTTCGTTCTCCATTCCTTTGTTTTTCCCCATGTCCAAAAGCTGGGGTTCTTGTCGTTCTCCGAACGCGCCGGACCGCCCATGCCATGATGATGACCGCGGTATGGTGAAAGTTGCGATGTGAGTATGATGGTGATGGTGAATGCTGGATGAGCGTGATGATGATGGCGATGACGATGAGCAGATGAGGAGGATGCCTCGAGCGGGTTGCTGGTTTTCGCATTCCTTCTGGGGGGGCCGCCGACGGTATTCCGTGGCCTCCGTTCGCGCCCAAATGGCGGGGATGTCTTAAGCGGTTTGCCTGTTTTGGTGCCCGACATCTTCCGCTTTCGGAACAGATTTGGAGGATGTCTCGTACGAGGCGCCTCATGATGGGGCGGCCGCCAGGGGTACTGCACGGCTTCCGCTCGCGCCAAAAAGGCAGGAATGTCTCGAGCGGTTTGCCTGTTCTGGTGCCCGACATCCTCCGCTTTCGGAGCAGATTTGGAGGATGGTTCGAACGAGGCGTTCACTTTCACCCCCCAGGTGGGCCAGATTTTGAACATGTCTCGATCGGTTTGCTTGTGTCGGTGGCCAGACTCGTGGGCACAGATTCTCTTCAGGATGCCACAGGGGGCTCCAACAGGCCCCAGGAGGCCACATGAGGTCCCAGGAGGCAGCAGGAGGCGACAGAAATATTCAAGAGGCCACAAGATGTTTTAAGCGGCGCCAGGGGGCTTCGGGAAACCCCAGGACGCAACAGGAGGGCACATAAAGCGCCACAAGGCATCGGAAGGCAACGGGAGACCCCGAGAAGCCCCCCAGGAACAGGAAACCTCATAAGGCAACGGGACCGGCTCCAATCCCATGTGCCTTACGTATGTTCCTATATATTGGGCCTCGCCTGGAGCACGAATCCTTGATGTTCCACGTATGTTGCTATATATTGTCCCTCTCTTGTGTACACAATCCGAGCTGTGTTTACTTATGTTCGTAAAGATTGGGTTTTCCCGGGGCATGAATCCTTTCTGTGTTTTACGCATGCTCCTATAGATTGCCCTTTTCCTGTGGCTCCACTCCGCGATGTTTTATGTACGTCTGTTGCTATAGATTGGGCCTCCCTTGGGGCACGAATCTTCCCGAGGAGGTCCCAGGACGCCCAAGAGGTTCCTGGAAGCCCGAAGCCCCAGTAGGTTTCAGGAGGCCCCAGGAGGCCCCAGGCTCATGCGCAGAGACGCGCTCGTACCACTGAGGCTCATTCACACCCCAATTTATTCGCAGTTCGATTCATGACCAGACCGTCGCAATTCAAATCCGTTTGTATTAGAAAACTCTTGCGCCTAGACACTCACGGCGGACAGGTCCATGCGAATAAATGCACATATGGGGAGCTCCACGAAGTGAATATGTTTTTCTTCCTTTTTCTGGTCCCGCAGCCTCCGGCCGTCGTGGGAGTTCCTCCCCGCGTCGGCCTGGGGTCGGGTCAAGTTTCTCATTTGTGTATTTGTTTTGTTCCCCCTCGTTTTTGTTTCCTTTTTTTCTTCGCTTCTGCTTCAGAAACCTCTGCAGGGGGTCACAGCCCCGCAAGAAACCTTTGCGGGGGGGTCACAGCCTTGCAAACTGGCAGTTCCGACAAAGGAGCACAATATGCTCGCGGTGGCCAGAGCCCAGCTCTGATCGATAAGAGCAGCCCATGTTGGGCGGAGCCGGCGCCCGTGATCGACAAGAGCAGCCAATTTTGGGCGGGGGGCAACGCATTTGTCTCTCTCCTTTCTTTCTGTGTTTTCTTCTCTCTCTTTCCTCGTCTCGTATCGGGGGGGGGCCGCTCTGTCGGTGCTCCAGGACCTGTGGGCAGCTGAGCCCTACGGACTTGTGTCGAGCTCGCATTGATCCGCCTCCCCACAGGTACACATCGTATCGTCTCGTGTCGGGGGGGCCTCTCTGTTGGTGCCCCAGGACTTGTGGGCAGTTGAGCCCTACGGACTTGTATCGAGCTCATATTGATCCGCCTCCCCGCAGGTCCACCTTTTGTACAGTGCATGACACATGCCCTCACCAACTTGAGCGTTCTCGGAGCGTCTGCCCACTATCGGCGGGCGCATATTGAGCAACCATTTTGGCCTCATGGGCGGCGTTTGTGTCGCTCGCGCGCTGCGCCAGCCTAGTGCCAGCTGCGTGCTCGGCCGCGTAGTGCGCGGGGAGAGGTTGGCTTCGCAGTTTCGGTACGCATCGACATGTTCTTCGTAATGTTTCATTCGATTTTTCTCTACTCCTGTTCTTCCTTCTCACAGGTGTCAGTCGACAGACCCACTCTCAGTCTTGCTTCCTTTCCCTGTCGTTTGCTGTCGGGCGCATGGCATGTTCTTCTCCTACGAGTGGTCGCGGCCCACTATCCATCCCGCCCTTGCATGTCGTGCCCTGCGCAACGCTACTCTCCGACCGCCTTTTTCAGGAACGTTGTCGCTGCGAGTTCTGCCCTGCCAGGTCTGCGCCATCTCCTGTTCGACTTCCCCCACCCGATGATGCGCATGATCGCGTCAGGGGGGGCGTCCCAGGCCAGGCTGGTGGCGACCTGCAGTTTCCTCCTCTCCCCTCGCGCGTGACCCTCGAGGCGCGCGCGCCTCTGCGGGGCGTCATGCGGCCGCGCGCCCCGCGCAGGCGCCATTCCACAGGGGGCGGGTGAAACAGATAGGAGGCGTTGCCCGATCGTGTTTTTCACAGAGTCCCCCCCGTAGGACGCACTGTTGCACGCAGTCGCTTTCAGCAGAGGTCGGGAGCCCCCCCCCCCTCTTTCCGCCTGGCGTCGGAACGCCGGAGAAGACAACGTTCACGTGATCGCCGCTTCCCGGGAACGCGGGAGATATGTAGCTGAATCGGAGGAGGAGACGGGTCTTTTGAAACGATGGGGCATGCGGGGAGCGCTCGGGCTTTTTGTCAATACTTGTGCGCGCGTGCGCGCGTCCCTGGGCCCCTTCCAAAACGGCGCGCAGTCGAGACGGTGGAAGAACGGCCGCTTCGGGCGCAGGAGGGGCTCGGGGGCCTCGGGCTGTGGGGCCGCCAATGAGATCTGCGCTGTGGAACCTGTTTCGTGGCCGATGTAGGCGCGCCGTGGCTACAATCGCCGCTTCGTTCCTTCTAATGCTCCGTCGTATGGTACCACGATGATTGTAAACAGAATATGGTCACGGACCGTGCGGATTTCTCGTTCATGCGCGAGACCCCCTGGCCCTGGCGGCCCCGTGAAATCCGCGCGGGTTTTCGGCAGTTTCTGTTTTTGTTGGTTCCTCTCCTGAGGAAGAGACCTTCGGAGGAAGAAGCCAGTGTACGTAACCGAAAAATGACGCCCCATTTTCGCCTGGCGGTGGGATTTGTGCAGCGGCCCGCGCTTGGGCGCCAGCCTGGACGGCTGCCGGAATCTCACCCCCTCCTCCGGTCTCGGGCGGGCGGCAATGGGATGCCCCACGTGGGGGGTGAGGGGCCCTTTGAGGCCCCTTTGGGGCACCAGCTGGCTCCAAAAGGGGCCCTGAAGGACCTCGTACGGGTTTTTTCTTCACCCGTCATTGGGGCCACCACTCATTAATTACCGCCCGCCCGATGGTCCCAGTATAACGCCTGCGAAAGATTACCGCTAGTGCCGCCGTCGGGGATGGGGGTGTCATCTTGGGCCATCACAGTATACAGATATCGCCGCTCCTCTGGGAGTGCCCTTGTCGCCACGCTTGGGTTCTTTCTGAAACTCTGGTCGGAACGCGCCCAGGGAAAAGGCCTGGGGACTGGCAGCATCGAGCATCGAGAGCAGTTTGGTTCCCCAGGGGACACGCAGATCTCCGACTGCTTCTGTTTTTTCCGTGTGCGTTGTTTTGGTTGGGCCACGACCTGCAGGGCCCAGTGTCGGGTTGGGCTAGGACGAGGATCGATCCGTTCCAGAGCTTCCTGGAACGCTCCCAGAGCGTTCTGCAGGTGGGCTTCAGAAGGGGTCCAGCGAAAAGAGGATGGTGCAATAGATTTGGTGCAATCGATTTGTGGGATTGCACTAGATTTGGGGCTCGAAACACGTTATATACAATACAATGCAATTCATGTATCCGGCGCGGTACATGTGTATGTAATACAATAGCCCCAAACCAATTGCACCACCCCCTTTCAGCTGCACCCCCTTATTGGGTTAACCAAAGATGTCAGAGGTTCTTGATTGATGTTCGCCCGACTGTATCCTCGTCATGGTTTCGTCTCACTCTGTCGGGCGCCGGGGTCATCATAAGTGGGTCCTGATGAGCGGGACAGTGTGCCCCGGGGAAGTGGTCGGACGCTGTGCTGGGGCAGCACCTATGTTTGAAAAAGCTTGTCGGCGGATGTCAGCGGAGGGGATATGAGATGATCAGAAGGGGGGGAAAGGAGGAAGAGCGAAGGTGAGGAGGAGTCTAGGCCTCCCAGGTGGAGTCCGAGTAGATGGGGTCGGAGGATCGCGCCGCATCGCCGATGCATCGGCGATCTGTTTCGATGATGCGGCAGATTTTCTGCACGCCGACGGCGCCGACGAATCGCCGACGTCGCCAGCGCATGGCCCATGTATCATCGATGCATCGGCGATGCGTCGCCGATGTACGGCGATGCAGCGAGATCCTCCGACCCCATCCACTCGGACCCCATCGAGGCGGCTTCTAAAGAGGAGGAGGAGGAGGAGGACCAGTATAAACCCAACGCGCACCAACGATATTGCAATAAACCCTCCCCCCAAACTCTGTCTTCCTAGGTCCCCACAAGACATCGCTTTCTTTGCGGGAAGTGTCCGATTTGAAGGCGATCGTCTGAGAATATTCCCAGGTGCCAGACAACCGTTCCTGGGATTTCACTGCGAATCGAAGTTGCTGATGCGACCGTACAATCCCAAATCGTGCCAGAACGCCATTGGCATTCAATTTCGCGAATCAACGTGATTGTTGCGTCCTGGTAAGCCTGACTCGCGCTGGATGGCCATTTTTTGGGACTGTAGCCATACGAATATCTGGGACGATCGAAATGTGTAAAAACGAACGTGCGCGGCGTTAGAGGCGAGACCACACTTTGCAAAGGAGCCGCCCTCCAGCCTTGCAGCTGGTGCACGCTCAGTTTTGAAGACGAATGCGCTCGGCGCTGCGGGGAGGGCCACATGTTGAAAATTGCCCGCCCTCCATCCTCGAAGCTAGTGCAGCTATGAAGCTTCATGCCTCCTCCTCCTCCTCCTCCTCCTCCTGCTCCTCCTCCCTCCTCCTCCTCCTCCTCCTCCTCCTCCTCCCTCCTCCTCCTCCCTCCTCCTCCTCCTCTTCCTCCTCCTCCTCCTCCGGCCTCTGGTCCTGCAGAGCCTGGGCCTGCGAGGTCGAGATTCTTTTTTTGATGCATTCGGCCGTCAGAGGTCTGGGCCCCCTCCCGGGCCGTACCGACACGTTTTGGGGTGCGGCAGGGCGGGACCAGCTAGAAGGAGAAGGGATGAGGGACCAGAGTCAGTTCAAGACGCAACAGCGATGTTGCAAACCACCCTCTCTCAACGTTCTCTCACCTGAGGTCCCTGACGCATGCTGTCGTTGTGGGAAGCGCCCCCGTGCGATGACAACCGCTTGAGGATCGAGAACCCTGTCAGGACACAACTTCTGGGACTTCAGCTCCGCGAGCCGACGCGACTGTCTTGTCCTGAGAATCTTAAACCGTGCCAGAACACCGATCCCAGGACTTCAACACTGCGAATCAATGTGAATGTTGCGCCCTGACACTCTTTAGTCGTGACAGAACCCCAATCCTAGGACTTCAACACCGCGAATCAACGTAATGCTTACGTTTTGGCGATCCTAATTCGTGTCAGGACACCGTTCTTGGGACTTCAACCATACGGGCCCAAGTCTTTCAAGGCGAATGTGTGCGCGGCTTTTGCGCGCGAGACACGATCAGACAAGGCGCTGTTCCCCGCATCTGAAATGCTTGCAAGCTTTTGAAATCGCACGTGCTCGGCGCTGAGGCGAGGGCCACATTTTCAACAGGACCCGCCCTCCAGCCTGGACTTACGCGGGGCGTGTCCCTTGTACAGGCAGAGCATTCAGGAATGGTCCAACACTAGTCGGGGGACGATTGCTTGAACATTTTTGGAGATATTTTTGGACCTTTTATTAAAAGAAATCTCTTCCTAAATCCACCGGTAGGAGGACATGCCCGACCTAGTCCTTGACGCTGCTCTCTCGACCCGCTCGGCGCCTCGGCCCGTCGGGCCGCCCGGCGGGCAGCCTCGCGGCCCCGTGTGCTCCCGACGGGGCGGCGGCAGGTGGTCCCGCTCGGCGGCCGAGCGGGCTCGATCGGGATCGGTGGTGGCACCGTTCGGGGCGCCCTGACTCCAGATCCGCCCTACTTTGGCTTTGTTTCCAACTTAAACTTGCGTCGGAAATCCACCTAGAAGTGGCCGAAAAAGTAGGGCGGAAATTGCTGCACCCAGCATAACATGGGGCGAAAATCCAAAGAAGTAGGGCGGAAACAACAACAGAAAAGCAGGGCGGACATTGGCATCGGCGGGGCTTGAAAAGGAAGGCGGGAATTCCAAGCCCTACTTACGAATTTCCCCAAAGTAGGGCGGATCCGGGGTCCCCCTCCCTCCTCCCCCTCCTCCTCCTCCTCCTCTTCCTCCTCCTCCTCCTCCTCCTCCTCCTCCTCCTCCCTCCCTCGGGCTCGATCGGGATCGGTGGTGGCACCGCTCGGGGCGGGCGGGGGACCGAGGCATCGGGCGTCACGAGAAACGCGGGGCGCTTTTTTTTTGTTGGCGTCGTCGGCCTTCCGTGGCCCCCACCGGGCCTCGGGGCCGTCGGCCACAAGGCGACCCTCGAGGAGAGAGGCGGGTCCCAGGGCAGTGGTGTCCTCCTCCTCCTCCTCCTCCTCCTCCTCCTCCTCCTCCTCCTCCTCCTCCTCCTCCTCCTCCTCTCCTCCCCCTCCATCTTCTCTTCCAATTGCGTGCCTACTGCGATTGTCCTGACAGGTCGCGCCTCGAAACAAGCAATCGAGACGCCAGATGTCTGGGGATAGGCTCCGGGGGGGGCGCACGCATCGACCCCCGATCGCCCTCTCCTCGCCGAAGTAGAGGCCCGAAAGCCCGCCCCTGCCCAGGACCGTGGGGCTGCGCTGTCGGGGGCCGAGAGCCATCCGCGATGCCTCGCGGACTCCGGCTCGATATGTCTCCCCCCCGTGAGCCGGTGCCCCCTTTTGAGGCTCCGCCTCCCCAGACCTTCGGCGTCGCGACTTTTTGCGCAGCGTGGACCCCCAGAGGTCTGGACCCTTTCGGGGGAGGGTTTTTTTATGCCGGGTCGCTTTCTGAGGCGAGGACCCTGAGAGGCCACAAATCACCCAAATTTCCGCCGCGATTTCTTCACGATGCGAGAAAGGGAGCTTGGGTCCCCCTAACGTCCTCCCTCACTGGAGAGGGGAGCTGAGCTGCCCTGATACGCCCGTTCTGAAACGCAGCACGTGCGCGTTCCAAGCGTCCGTGTGAACACGGTGCGTGTGTTGGCTCCACGTGCTGTCCCACGCCCTGGCGAACGCATCGCGCCAAGCGCGCGTTTTCAGTCTGCGCGTCGAGCTCCGTGGCAGCACGCTGCGGATTGCGCGTTGCGTGTCGGGGCGGCTGAGGGCGGGGGAGGCCTCCCCCCCGGGGGGTCCCGCGCAGCGCGCCCAGGCAGCCGCCGCCGCAGCGCTGGGCCGCGCAGCCCGCCCCGGGCGTGGAGCAGGCGGACCCCTACGAGTGGTCGCGGATCATCGGCCTCGGGGAGGAGGACGCGCCCCCCTCCCATCCAGAACAGGAGTACCTCGCGTTTGTTTCTCAGGGTCGCTGTGCAGCTTGGCGCGGCCGATCCTCTTGGATCTTGACTCCGTGTGGGCGCAGTCCGATTCGATGCACAATTTGATCCCAGACATCCGATGTCTTGATGTGCCTCTGAGTCGCCTCGCCGCCCGTGCTGCTGCGCAGCACGCGCCGTGATCGAGGCGCCCGTGTCGACGCGTCGCGTGTGGGCTCGGCGCAGGGTGGCCCGCGCTCTGGCGAGCGCACCGCGCCAGAGCTGCGCGTTCCGTCCACGCGCGGAGCTCCGTGGCAGCACGCCCCGTGCTGCGTGCTGCGTATCGGGGTAGCTGGGCTCCCTCCCTGCCCAGAGGAGGAAGAGATGCCGATGCCGCTGCTCCAAGGCTTCCTCCTCCTCCTCCTCCTCCTCCTCCTCCGAATAGACGGGGTTGGAGGATCGCGCCGCATCGTCGATGCATCGGCGATGCCGTTCGATGTGGAGTCCGAGTTTAACTACGCCAGCGGCGCCGATTCATCGCCGACGTTGACGATGCATCGCCAGTGCATCGCCGATATATCGCCGATGCATCGCTGAAGCATCGGCGACGCGGCGCGATCCTCCGACCCAATCAGCTCCGACTCCATCTAGGAGGCCTCGAGGACGAGATGCCGATGCCGCTGCTCGTCCTGGAGGACCTTGTCACCACGGTTGGACTCTCCTCGAAGTTCTGGTCAGGATGCACCCGCGGAGAGGTCCGGGGAGTAGTGGTAGCGGCTTGGGAGGAGGGTGACATCCCCCCATCTCTCCCCCCAGATCTTTGACGATGTGTGTTTTCCAATCCCAGCGTTTTGGCTTCGATTTCGGCCCCCCGGGACCATTCAAATTGGATCTGGGAGGACAACATACCACTGGGGAAGTGGTCGGGACGAACAACTAGACCACCACACCTCCAGCGCGTCGACAAACATTTTTTTCGTCAGCGGCGAGGCGGCGAATTCCGCTTCAGCGAGAAGCCAGATAGGAGCACGAACCAGCGAATTGGGCGGCGAGCGAAGAGGGAAGGGAGGACGGCCGAGAGGAAGAAGGGACGCGCGTCGACAAACACAAGACTCAGGAGGGCAAGAAACACACAGACACAATGAATCGTCGATTCCCCAGAAAATATGGGAAAATATGGGAAGTGGGGGGGGGGGAGACAAAACCCCAGAAAATATTAGAAAATATAGGGAATCTTTTTACTTGTGTGTATTTATTGCGTGTCCTGGGGCCCCTTCAAAGACGGGGGTACTGCGCCGTCTTGGGCCTCATATGGGAGCCCTCGCGGGGTCTCCCAGGACCGTCGGACACCGGCACGGGAGGATAAAAGCTGGCTCTGGGGACAGGGCCCCCGGCCTTCCAGGGACCCCGGAGTGAACAAAGTAATGAGGTCGGATCTTTGGGGCAGGGGGAGTAGCAGGATGGGGAAGGAGGAGGAGGAGGAGGAGCAGGATGGGGAAGGAGGAGGAAGGAGGAGGAGGAGGAAGGAGGAGGAGGAGGAGGAGGAGGAGGAGGAGGGAGGAGGAGGAGGGGAGGAGGGAGGAAGGAGGAGCGGGGAGCGCTGCGTGCCGGCGTGCCCTCCTCCTCGTCCTGTGTCCCCCGTCCCTCTCGCCTCGTGCTCTCCAGCTCCTCCTGGCTCCCGTGGCCTCTCTCGCTCCGCTCGCCCGGCTCCGTCCTCCGCCTGGGCCGCGCCTCGTCCCCGCCCTGCTTGCTGCTGCCCGCCGGGGGCGCGGTGGCTGCTGTGCCTCGGGAGGGTCGGCCGCAGGCTCCGCAGGGGGTCGCGGAGCTGGTCTCGATGCTCTCCTGCCCCCCGCCCCTTCCTCTTCGCCCCCCCCCCCCCCCCCCCCCTTGAGTCGAGGGGGGCGAGGAGGAAGGGACGAGGAGGAAGAGGCCTCCTCCTCGTCGAGAGCAGTTGGGAGGCCCACGGCGGCGGCTCGGGCACGCGGCGGCGGAAGGGGCCGGCGGGTCGCGGCGTGTCTCGTGGGCGCCGCGCGCCTGCTGCCCGAGCCGCTTCCGTGCTGTCTGCCCCCAGGGCTTCCTCGCCCCCTGCTGCTGCTGATCGCTGGCCCGCCTCTGCCCTCTCCCAGTCTTTCCGCTGCAGGAGGAGGAGGAGGAGGAGGAGGAGGAGGAGGAGGCAGAGGAGCTGGAGGAGGATTTTTTTTTTGGGGGGGGGGGCTCGTCGTGTTGCGCTGTTCCTGCTCCTGCCCTCCGCCTCCTGCCCTATCCCTCTCCCCCTTCCCCAAGCCCCTCCTCCCCCCGCCTCCTTCCTCTCGGCGGCGCCCCGGGGGGGAAGGCAGAGGGGGCAGGCGTTCGCGGGAGGCGACTGGGCTTCTCAGAATCCCCATCATGGCCTTCGGAGAAATCTTTTTGTGAGTCCGAAGAAGGCTCAGGCGGCTTATTGCAGAGGTTTGCGGCTTGCGCCGCCGACCCGTACCGCTCCGTGCGATATCGTCCTGTTTAACAGGTTGCGAATTTTACCCCCAGGAGGCAGGACGGAGGAAGACGACGGAGGGGGAGGCGGAGGAGGAGGAGGAGGAGGAGGAGGAGGAGGAGGAGGAGGACAAGGAAGAGGAGGAGCGGGAGGAGGGTGTTGGCAGTCATCTTAGGCAGTCTATGCGCCATGCCCGTATATCGAGTTCTTTGGCTTGCTATTTCACGGACGGGTTGGCTCGATGTTAGGTCCTTGGGCGGGTCGTACTGTGAATGTGTCGTGGTATACTGCCCCTTCGCGTTATTTCTATCTTCTCTTGTCTGGTGGCCTTCGGCCCATCCCGCCACCGTCCCTGGGTTATGGGTCCGAGGCTGTTTGAAGAATCGTTGGGATCTCGCGAAAATCTTCTCGGGGGCCTCTTGGAGGCAGTTGTGAAGTCTCTTGGAAGCAGTTTGGGAGCCTCTGGTGGGCCTCTTGATGGCCTTTTGTGGCTTCTTGGGTGTCTTTTGGGAGCCCTTTGAGGCTTCTCGGGGGCCTCTTGGGGCTTCCTGGGGGACTCTTGGGGCGGAGGGCTCGAACCGTCGGTTCATGTATCGTCTTGGGGCCCTCGTGGGCCGTCTTGGGTGCCATCCTGGTTGCATCATGGGCCGTCTTGTGCGCGCCTTCTGGGTTGCTTCTGGGCCATCTTGGGCCGTCTTGGCTCTCTTGCGGGGTGCCTCTTGTGTGGTCTTGCGGCTATTTTCTGGGCCTCCTGGCCCGTCTTGGGGAGCGTCGGAGGCTCGACAGGGCGACGACCCCAGAAACGGAGGAAGGCCCCAGGAACATCAAGGACTGCTGCCGCGCGGGGCCCTCTCGAGGGTCCTCTCGGCGCTGCCCCCCGGGGCCCCCCTTGGAGGGGCCGGCTGCTCCGCCTCGGGGGCCGTCCTGGGCGTGCTCGGGAAGCTCTCTTGGGCCGTCGCGGTGGTCTGGACGGCGCTGCCGCCCTCCCCCCCCTCCTCTTCCTCCTCCTCCTCCTCCTCCTCCTCCTCCTCCTCATCCCCCTCCCCCTCCCCCTCCCCCTCCTCCCCGGCCGCGCCGCCCCGGGCACCCTGCCCTCCTCCGGCCCGGGAGCGGCCCCGGAAGTGGCAGGAGTCGTTTTTTTGGTCGGGGGCGGCAGAGAGGGGGGTGATGAGTAGGTGGGGAGGGGAGGGGAGGAGGAGGGGGAGGAGGAGGAGGAGGAGGAGGAGGAGGAGGAGGAGGAGGAGGAGGAGGAGGAGGAGGAGGAGGAGGAGGAGGAGGAGGAGGAGGAGGAGGAGGAGGAGGAGGAGGAGGAGGAGGAGGAGGGGGGCGGGGATATCATGGCGTGGGCCAGGATATCTCCCCAGATCTCATGGCGCCTCGTAGTGTTTCATGACGTCCCTGGCCCCCCCGCTGGGCCGCGCACGTGCCGCCGGTCTCCCGAAATTGTAGGAGCCTTTTTTTGTGATGTAGACTCTGGCAAGCTTACTTGCATGGACGGGGGGGGGGGGGCCGAACCGGAAGCGTGCCGCAAGCGACTCGACGCGTGGAAATCACGCAGGTCGAAAGGCACTTGCACGCTCGTGTTCGATTGAAGAGGGGCGAGGGGGGAAGAGGGGGTGGGGGGTGGAGTGGGGTTGGGGGGGGGGGGGGGGAGGGGGGGGGGGGGGGGCGAACGCGTTTGAATCGACTGAAAAACAGGCTCCCCCTTCCCGCCCCCGCAGGCTTTTCTTCCTTTATGATGTTCCAACCTTCTTTAGCCTTCACCACCTGGAAGAATTTCGAGCACCAAACACAGTACCGAAACTCGAGGGTTTTCACGTGTCGGGCCCTGGGACACACTCGTCCGACACTGTTTCGACACTCTTTTGGCACTCTTTCGACACTTTTCCGGGTGCTCGAAATTATTTCTGGGATGTGGCCCTGAAGTACGGTGGGAGCAACATGAGGCTTGGGAAAGGGGGGTGGACGAAATCTACTGCACGCAGCTCGTTGCAGCCCCGCCGCCGGGCCCATTCCTCGATACATGGGCGCCCCCCGCGCCGGGAGGCGCCGGGAAAATCAGCTGCGTGAGTTGATTCTCTACCCTACCCTTTGCTATCCCCCCCTTTCGTTCCTTGGCATCGCTCGGACGTGTGCATTTTTTTGGGGGCGAGGACCATCGAGGAGCATCCTTGATCATTTGGCGAAGAAAAACACGCACGAAACTGGAAAAAAAACACAGGGAATGGACGTCCGAGCGATGGCGAGGTTCCCCCTGGTTCTGGGCCGTCTCTCGGAGGGCCCGCCCCCGCAGGCACGTCTTCCCCCCCCCTCCGGGGCGCGGCCGATCCCGCAGGAGGCAGGCCTCGTGGCGGAGCTGCCGCGGGACGTGGCCGAGGCGGTCGTCCGGCAGTTCGACCCGTCGACGTCCAGGGACGGCAACGTCTTCGGCAGGCCTCGCCGTCCTCGCCTCCCCTCTGCAGGAGGAAACTTCAAAAATAGTCAAAAAATAGTCAGGGGAGGATTTTTCGACAATGTCTGATCATACTGAGTGCACTTTTGGACCACTTGCAATTGTTCGTCGAAAGTTCCGTCGTAGGAGGGCATGCCCGACCTAAGCCTTCGTCCTCCTTTCCCACCCCGCCAGAAGTCCAGACGTGCGGGGGGGGGGGCCTGGCTGGGGAGCTCGTCGTCGTCCTCCTCTTCCTCCTCTTCCTCCCCCTCCTCCTCCTCCTCCTCCTCCTCCTCCTCCTCCTCCTCCTCCTCCTTTTCCTCCTCCTCCTCCTCCTCCTCCTCATTCTCCTCCTCCTCTCAACGCGGCGGGGGGTCCAGAGCTGCGGGGGCGGGTTCTCGGATAGCACACTCTTTGGCACAACGCTCCGCGCAAGCACTCAACGCACACCTTCGGCACATCCTTTGAGGTGATTCGACAGGTCGATGGTGTGAAGCGCGCAGCTCCATATAGCCTCAAACGGTGTACCCGTTGGAGCATGATGATCGGGGGGCAGGCAGTCCGATAGCAGTCGTCGACTGAGCCAGGGAGGGTGGCGTGGCCCCACTCGGTTCCCTTTTAGGTCCACTCGCACTGGTTGCCCATGGCGGTGGGACACGGGGCTATGGCTCACCATTTGCCTTAAGTCGGGGATGTCCCATACAGGAGGGATATTCAAAAATAGTGAAAACATAGTCTGGGGACGATTTTTCAATCTGCTGACTATTTTGGGGCATTTGTTGACTATGCTTTATTTTTCGTCCAAGATCCGCCTGCAGGGGGACATGCCCGACCTAACATGTGCCCCAGAGGCTCACGCACCGTTTGCACCGACAGGGGAAGCGGGAGCCACCAGCCTCTGCTTGCCGCCCCTTCCCGCAGGCTCGTCGGCTTCGCGCGCTCCGTCTGGGCTCAGCGGCTGGGCCTGAACGCCGCCCAGAAGCAGGAGGCGTCGGACCCGGCGGAAGGATTCGCAGAGGGAGGACGACGACGGCGCGACGGCGCGACGGCGGCGACGGCGAGGATCTCTTCTCGTCCTCGTCGTCACGAGGAGGATCGCGCAGGCAGGACGACAGGTTAAGTGCAGCTCCACTGCAATCCGGGGTGTGCAGCTCGGCGGACTCTCGGGTCCTCGGGGCACTCTGTGGCAGGGGAGACCGTGTGATGTCATCTGGTGGCGAACCCGCCAGATGGAGGGAGGGCACTGCTCCTTCTAGCAGGTTTGCTTACTTCCATGTGCGGGCTGCATGCCCGTGTCTGCCTGCCAGTGTGGCCCCCCACAGGCCTCCGAAGACCCGGCGTCATGCTTCGGTCGTGCATCCTTGGCCCTCACGTTCGGAGAGGGCAGCACCACGGGCGGGCGCAGCACCGAGCCGACGGCGCGGAGCGCCGTCTCCGTGCAGTCTCGCCATGCTTTTTCGTCACCGCCCGCGCGGCGCTGTCGGGCTCGCAGGGAGAGGAGGTCCAGATCGACGGCTTCGACATCAGAAGGAGGTGGGGCCCCGTCTGGAGGCGAGGAGTGGCTCTCCTGCTCGCTCCCTGCTCTCCGCTCCCCAGGGGGGCCCCTGCCACGGGCTCCATAGGCCACACCTCTGGGCCCCCAAGGGCGACGATATGGGGCCAAGGGCTCCCATCCCCCCACCCCCCCAGCGCAGTTGCCGCAGCTCGCAGAGAGCCTCTGCGTCAGGCCGTCCATGGTGGAGCAGCCCCGCCTTGACCATCCAGATGTGGATCAGGACGGGAACAGCAACACAGACACACTTCGTCGTCGATTCCCAGGAAAATGTTTGGGACAAGATGGGGGAAGACGAACATCCAGAACATATGAAAAAAGAACTGTTCGGAATCCTGGGATTCGTGTTTTTTTTGTGCGTCCCAAGGCCCCTTCAGTGGACTTTACCGCGCCTCTGAGAGAGGGAGAGAGAGAGAGAGTCCGATCGGCGATGTCTTGGTACCCTTGGGCAGGTAATGCCGCTCCACGCCATTCTTCTGCACGGGGTCGCTGGCCAAGCACGACGACGCCCCCCAGTGGAGGACGACTCCGTCCGACGGCGCATCGCCGCTCGGTAGGGGCAGCGCAGGAACCCGTCGCACACTTTCGTCGCCTCCTCCTGGCCGGACTCGACCCCGCCTCACGCCGCGCTCCCTTGCCCGTGGGGCCGCCAAGCTCCGGGAACAGGGGATCCAAGGCCGCGGCTGGCGCCGGCGCCTGGTATAGCCACCGAATTGGGCGCCCGCGCTTCCCGAGGTGGGTTGCCCTCGTGTCGAGCAGTGGCGAAGCGTCCTGACTTGCCTATAGGCCCACCAAAGAGTGTTCTAAGAACCGAATGTGCTCTGCACGAAAAGTTCCTAGAACATTTCTGGCCGAACCAAGATTGTTTGAACGCATCGGGTGTGCGTTCTAAGAACCATTTTTTGTTCACAGAACAGTTCGGGGTTCTTATTTGATTTCGTGATAGGCCTATAGGAATGCCGGGATGGTCGGTCCGTGCTCTATCATAGCCTGGGGGTCGACTTGCGGGGACGTCTGCGGGCGGTGCATCTGGATCTATTCGGGCCCCTGGGGGCCAAAATGTATCCATGCCCACCGCCCGCAGGATCCCCAGGACGTCGGTTCCCAAGCGGTGGATCTGGGTAAATCCCCGCCTCGCATGGCAATTCGCCGCCGACGTGGGCGCCCGCGAATCCCTCGCTGGGGCCCTTGTGTGCAGGCTGGCACGGGGGCAGGCGCTGCTGCTCGGCAACCTGCGCTGCGTTGGGGGCAGCGCAGCAGGATTCGCTACCTTAGCTGCGCGCCGCATCTCGCAGCTGCCGAACCTGCTCGGCTAAGTCGGGCGCCTCACCCGGGCGCCTGCGGTCGCGCATGTCGCTCGAACGCGCCTGTCCAAAAAACGCGCCGGCACTCCGCACCCGCCGCCGCCGCGCTCACTCTCGGCCTGGGAGGCCGCCGCCAGGGCGGCCCCCCCCCCCCCGGGCTGCCACCGCCCTGCTGCGGCCTTGCCCTCCCGGCCACCGGCTGCCCCTTGGCCCAGCGGCGGTGAGGGCCGCCCATTGTTGACAGCGTGGACGTGCAGTCGATCGAAGAAGCCAAAAACGGCACACACACACACAAAAGCTTCTGGCGCTCCGCGCGGATTTCTTGGATCCGCGCTGGGCGCCCCCAGCGGCGGTACAGTGAGGAGGAGGGGAGGAGGAGGAGGAGGAGGAGGGGGAGGAGGAGGAGGAGAAGGAGCAGGAGGAGGAGGAGGAGGAGGAGGAGGACGAGGAGGAGGAGGAGGAGGAGGAGGAGGAGGAGGAGGAGGAGGAGGAGGAGGAGGAGGAGGAGGAGGAGGAGGAGAGGAGGAGGAGGAGGAGGAGGAGGAGAGGAGGAGAAAGAGGAGGAGGAGGAGGAGGAGGAGGAGGAGGAAAAGGAGGAGGAGGAGGAGGACGAGGAGGAGGAGGCGGTCCTTCCGCTCCTTCCAGGAGAGGACCTCCCCTCTGCAGGGAAGGTCCTGGTTTTCCTTCTCCACCGTCCCGTTCCGCCCTCTCCCTGCTCCTGCTCCCCCTTCTCGCGGGTACGCTCGTCTCCTCTACCCTCCTCTGGGCCCCGCCCGTCGCCTCGTCCTCCTTTTTCGCCTGCTTCCTAGGACAGGGTCCTGCCCCCTCCAGGGGAAAGTGCTCGCCCTGTCTGTCCAGAGCCCACCCCCCCTTCGCTGGAGGCCGTGCAGACCATGCGCAGCCTGGGTGAAGCGGTCCAGGCGCCAGCGCCGAGGACGAGGAGGAAGAAAAAGAGGAGGACCTGTGCTTGGAGGAGGAGGAGGAGGAGGAGGAGGAGGAGGAGGAGGAGGAGAAGCCGGAGGAGGCGGAGGAGGAGGAGGAGGACGACCAGCACCCAAGTGTCATCAACGACGTTGGAATCAACCCTCCGTCCAAGCTCCCTCCTCATAGGCCCCTACAACGGCTCATTTCCACTGAGGGACTTGCCTCGTTGGAAGACAACCGTTTGAAGACCCTGAAGGATGCCAAAGCAGTGTTCTCGGAATTCCAACGCCACGTATTCAATCCGTGCAATTCTGGCACATGTTTAAAACGACTGTGCGCGGCGCTAAGGCGAGAGCCATATTCTGAAAACCACCCGCCCTCAATCTGTCAAAGTATTGCAGATGTTCATGTGCGCGGCCTAAAGACGAGAGCCACATTTTCAAAGCCACCCGCCTTCCATCCGTCAAACTATTTCAATGTTTAAACGAGTGTGCGCGGCGTTGCAGCGAGAGCCACATTTTGAAAACGGCCCGCCCTCCATCTGTGAAGCTGCTCCCACTTTTTAAGCGTCAGGGTCATACATGGTAAGGAAGTCTCAGTCGAAACGCCCGGCCCGATCTGAATACTGGCCTCGGGGTGTGACAGGGAGAAGTCATGTATAAGGAAAAGGAATGGAGATGGAGGAGGACGAGGAGGAGGATGAGGAGGAGGAGGAGGAGGAGGAGGAGGAGGAGGAGGAGGCGAGGAGGGGGTGAATGAGGAGGAGGAGGAGGAGGAGCTGGAGGAGGAGGAGGAGGAGGCGGAGGAAGAGGAGAAGGAGGAGGAGGACTCCATCCATGAAGCTCTTGCGACCTTTTGATGAGTATATGCGCGACGCTAGGGCGAGAGCTACATCTTGAGAGCAGCCCGCCCCCCATCGATGAAGCTCGTGCCAGCTTCAAAGATAAAAGCGCGTGGCGCCAAGGCGAGAGCCACATTTTGACATCGGCCCGCCTTCAATCCGTGAAGCTGTTGTGAATTGAAAGGTTCAGGACCGCCCGCCCATCTACGCGTCTCGGTGTGCGACAGGGAGAAGTTATTGCGAAGGCCTCACGGCCGGTGCCGCCGACCTTGAAGGCGACGAAGATGAAAACGAGGGAGGGGGGGGAGGAGGCGGAGGAGGAGGAGGACTGGGGGGGGGGGAAGAGGATGTGTGGAGGAGGCGGATGAGGGAGGAGGAGGGGGGGGAAGGATGAGGAGGAGGAGGGAGGAGGAGGAGGAGGAGGAGAAGGAGGAGAAGGAGGCGGGGGAGGGCCAGGAGGAGGAGGAGGGAGGAGGAGGAGCAGTAGGAGGAGGAGGAGGAGAGAGGAGGAGGAGAGGAGGAGGAGGAGGAGGAGGAGGAGGAGGCGTTCTGGCAGTCTGGATTCTTTTGGAAACAGCTTTTCATTGTTTCGGGGGGCGCGTCCTTTGTCTGGAGCCTTCTTTTGGCCGTCCCCTCAGGCGTTCTTGGGCTGTCTTGTGGGGGTTGGGCCGTCTCAGGGCGCTCTTGCGGATCCGTCGTGGCATCTACAGAGGGCCCCTCTGCAAAAGCCGCAAACAAGGGATGGGAATCTGCCCCCCCCCCCCCCCCCCCCCCCCCCCCCCCCTCCCTGGGACCCCCCCCCCCCGCCGGGGAAGAGACGGAGGGAAGGGGCTTCCCTCCGACGTGAGTGACGTGGCCAGGGTGCCACGCCGCGAGTCCGCTTCGGCCTCGGCCTGTTCCGACCTCCGCCGGCTTCGGCCCCGGCGCGCTGCGCCGATCGGCTCCTTTGGGCTCTGCCCGTTCCGGCCCCTGGCCGCTTCGGCGTCGGCCCGTTCCGGAGCCGCCCGCTGCGGCGGCGTCAGCCGGTTTCGGCCTCGGCCCGCTGCGGCTTCGCGGCCATGTGTTGCGCCCGCCAGGTGGCAGCCTCGCAGGCCCGCCAAGAGGCAGAGAGAAAAAGGAGGGTCTACACAGGTGTGCCCCTGACGCAGGGCATGCTTTCCCAAGGGCTTCTTGGAACTAGCCAGACTGGGAAGAGAGAAGAGAGGGGGGGGGGGAAAGAGAGAGAGAGAGAGAGACAAAAAGAGAGAGAGAGAGAGGGGAAAACATAGAAAGAGAGAGAGTGAGAAAGAGCAAACCAAAGCACTTCTACTCCTCCTCTTCCTCCTCCTGCTCCTCATCCTCCTCCTGCTCCTCCTCCTCCTCCTCCTTCTGTCCTTCTCGGTTCTCATCCTCGTCCTCCCCGCCGCATCCGCTTGCCTCCGCGGGCGAGGGCAGGGGGCAGGGGAGCGAGGACAAGTAAGAGAAAGCGGAGAGGGTGGACACGGAACGAAAAGGGAGGACGGGATGGAAGGGGGCAGGGCTTGAAGTTGATCCCGACCACCTAACCAACCCACCAGCCCTCTCCTCTGGATTTCCCAAGCTTGTCGAAAATGGCGATGAAGGGGGCAAGGTCGAGGGAGGCATGTCATTGACTGGGTGTCCCATGCACTCGCTGGTAAGTCTCATGGACAGTGGCCGAATGGGCGCCACAACGAACGCAACAAAAACGATTGGCCGGCAGCGAAAACCGACCCGAAACATCCTGAAAACGGGGTGGAACCGACACAGGGGGCCGAAGCCGAAATTCGGGCCGGGACGGAACGCGCCAGAGCCGCAACGGGCTAGGACGAAAAGGACGGGAGCCGAAACAGGCTGTGACGAAACGGAC
The DNA here is from genome assembly GCA_963575745.1 of Prorocentrum cordatum. Lineage (NCBI taxonomy): Eukaryota > Dinophyceae > Prorocentrales > Prorocentraceae > Prorocentrum > Prorocentrum cordatum. The sequence goes on along the minus strand of CAUYUJ010010890.1, from coordinate 1,183,228 downwards.
CGGAGCCGAAACGGGCCGGCGCGGAGCCAAAACGGGCTGAAACCGAAATGGGCCGAAACCGAAGCCAGCTGGCGCCACCGGCAGCCGGATTTGCCGGAGCCGAAACCAAGACGGGCCGCAGCCGAAACGGGCAGAGCCGAAATGGGCCAGGACGGAACGAGCCGGAGCCGAAACGCACCGGTGCGCAATCGAAACGGCCCAGTACACGACTCAGACCGGAACCGCAACGGGCGAAATGGGCCGCGCCTTAGCAGGCATAGGGCCGCACAGCAAGAGGGGTTGGGGGAGGCCGGGGCGCTCCGCGCGCGCTTCGACGCATGGGCCGCGCCTCAGCATGCACGAGGCCGCACAGCGCAGGGAGTTTGGGCAAAGGGCGCGCCGCGCGCCCATCGACGGGTGCGCAGCGCCCCAGCAGGGCACGGAGCCGCACAGCAAAGGGCTGGTGCGCCGCGCACCTCTCGAGGGCAAAGGCGGGCCATGAGAGCGTAACCTTTCGGCGCTCCGCGCGGGTGCCTCCCCCGGCCTTCCCCCCTCGGACTCCGCCCGTGGGGCGTTTTTGTGGCTGCCCCCCTGCCGCCCGCCGCTCGGAGAGGTTGGGGAAGGCCGTGGGCCGTGCACTCGCGCTCGGCACGCACGTGCAAGCTCTGCCCCCGTTGCAGTGCGTCGCGAGGGGCGTCCGAGGAGCCGGAGCCGCTGGCGCGAGCGGCGCAGTCTCAGGTCGGGCCTGTCCCTCCTACAGGAGGAGCAGTCAAAAATGGTGAACATCGTCAGGAATTATTGTTTGATATTTTTGTTGAGCATTTGGGTGCGTTTTTGATTATCTGTTCGTCCAAAATCTCCCTGTAGGGGGACACGCCCGACCTGACGCTGGCGCGCTCGGCCCAGTCCCGCCTGGCCCGCTGGTCACAGACGACCGCCAGAGCTGCTGACTGGCGCGCTCCGCGCGCCTGGTCGTGGCGCGCGCAGGCGGCGGCTGGCGGTGGCCGCGAGAAGCGGGAGGGGGGCGCCTGCAGCGCGATCTGCACGACGACGTCTTTCTTCAGCCACGCGCGCCAGGGGGGCGGGGGGAGGGGGGAGGGCTTCTCAGAAGCCCCCCTGCTTCTTAGAAGGCGCGGGCCTCATCTGTAGATGTCAGGCCGGCGCCTGCTAAGAAGAAGCCTCCTTCTAAGAAGCCCTCCACCCCTCCCTCAGCCCCCTTGTGCGCGCCGCCAAGTCTTTATGCGCAGCAGATCATTGCTGGCCCCCCCCGGCGGCGCCTCCAGCGCCGCCCCTGGCGCGCTCCGCGCGCCAGGGAGGGGGGTCCACCGCGGACCCAAGAAATCCGCGCGGAGCGCCAAAAGTTTATGATTGTTCTGCTTCCAGGGGTGCGCCGCGCCTCTCGGCCCCCCCCCCCCCATCGCCCTACAGACGGCCTGGGGGCCAACGGTTTGCCCCCAGGCCGTCTGTAGGGCGATGAGGGCCAACCCGCATTGGCATCCGTCCGTGTGCGGTACTCTCTGGCCCGCTAGTGTCGAGGACGCCAGGTCAGCGATCTCTTTATGGTTCCATCTGAATATATGTTGAAGCATGTGCGCCCACTAGGCGCACGGTTTGGGAGCATGGAGCGGTCTCCGAGGGTGTCTCGGGCAATTGGTGCCTCCGAGGTCCAAAACCGTGCGGTGACGGACCGTGCGGTGAGGTGTTTGGGGATTCGGAGGTCACCGCACGGTCCGTCACCGCACGGCCTTCTTGAGGCGGAAGGCTCGAATTTTCGGTTGGTGGCCCCTCTCTTGGACCTCTGTTATGGCCATCTTGGGGCCCGCTTGGGCTGTCTTGGGCGCCTCTCGGGCCGTCTTGGGGCCTATTGGGTCATGTTGGGGCGTCCTTGGAGCCTTCTCGGGTTGTCTTGGAGCGTCGCGAAGCCAAAAAGGCGAGAAGGTCAAACACTTTCAAGAGGACCAATAGGAACTACTTCATTCGGGCCTTTCGGGAGGCCTCTCTTCGGGCTCCCTTGGGGCCGTCTCGGGGTCCTCTTGGACCCTCTTGATGCCATCTTGGGCGTCTTGGGGCGATCTGTCGGCGACTTGGGATCGGCGGTGGACAGAGCCCCCACCCTGGCACGTCGATTAGTGAAATGTCCGTTCTCGGTTCTCGAGAGGGCGCCGCGGTCGTCATTTTCCAGGCTTGCGCCCGTCAGGTTTGGGCCCGAGGTCGTTTTCACTAAACCACGTTCAACTAAAGGGGGGTCTGTCCATCCCCGAAGTTAAGGGTTTTTCTAATTGGTTTCACCAGACATTCTTGTATCCGCAGCTGGTTCCTATCCTTAAGTGACGCCTGTCCTTCTACAGGAGGGAGATTCGAAACTAGTCGAAAAATAGTACGGGCACAGTTCTTTCCTATTTTGGACCATTGTTCTGATTTTGTTCGCCCGTCTAGAAGTGCTCTCGCGGCCCTCTGGGGGCCCTCCAGGGGGGCCCCTGGGCGGCTCCGAGCAGGGCACGTGTGCGCGGGGAGCCGCGCGTAAACCACGTTCAACTAAAGGGGGGTCTGTCCATCCCCGACGGGGACCCTCTTGGACCGTCTGGAAGGCCTCTCGCGGCCCTCTGGGGGCCCTCCATAGGGGGGCCCCTCGGCGGCTCCGAGCAGGGCAGGTGTGCGCGGGGAGCCCTTGCGCCACGGCCTGGAGAGGGGGCACGCGGGGAGGCCCCGATATATATATATATATATATATATATATAGAGAGAGAGAGAGAGAGAGACTTGGCAAGCTCTCCTCCTCCTCCTCCTCCTCCTCCTCCTCCTCCTCCTCCTCCTCCTCCTTTCTCCTCCTCCCCCTCCTCCTCCTCCTCCTCCTCCTCCTCCTCCTCCTCCTCCTCCTCCTCCTCTCTGAGGCCCCCCTTGGAGCGAGCTTTGAGGCTCAGGGGGATGACGCGAAGGGACCCGAGGGCACGCCCGCTCCGTGCCCAGGGGCACGGTGGCGGGCCGTCACGCCCAAGACGTACATTGTGTGCATTCCTATTTCTTCGAGGGTTCTCGGATCTTTTAGGGGGGCCAAGCTCCTTTCATCTATTTCTAAGTGTGCTGTCCTGGGCCTCTTCCTGGCCACCAGGGGGCCAGGAGCAATCAGAAACGAGCACCACTAGAAACGAGCACGATGAGACATGCACGACGCGTACGCAAAGGACCCGAGGGCACGCCGACTCCGTGCCCAGAGGCACGGTGGCGGACCTGCACGCCCAAGCCGCAGATCGGGCACCTCTGCTCGAGTCGGGCACGATTGCGTACAGTCGGGGCGCTGAAGAAGGAACCTTTTTCGTTTGGGAGGGGCTCCGTGTTCCTTAGTTGTTCTACAGTTAGCCTTCTGTTTTCCTGAGGTTTTCCATGGGAAATCGAAATTCAACTTCTGGAGAAAAGGGGCCTCGTTCCTTATTTAGGGTTCCTTAGGTCAGCGCCCCGACTGTACCGTTGCTCCTGCTCGTCGCTGTCGCTGCTGGCGCGCCGTCGTGCACCCTGCTCGCGCAAGAGAGAGCGCGCAACGCAGGGGGGGGGGGCCGAGTGCTTCGGCATGCGGCATCCGCATGCTTCACACCCGATTGTTCAGGAGGGAAAGAAACACACAGACACAATTGATCGGCGATTCCCCAGAAAATATGGGAAACTGTAGGAAGTGGGGGGGAAGACAGAAACCCAGAACATATGGGAAAACAGGGGGATCTTTTTATTTGTGTGTATTTATTTGTGCGTGCCCCTTCAATTGTTGTGAAGGTCTTACGGCCGGTGCCGCCGACACCAAGACGACGACCACGACGAGGACGACGGCGACGACGACAAGCAGCCAACAACTGCAGGAACATCATGCACCTTACTCTCTTGGGGGATGTCTTGGGAGTGCTCCTGGGGCTCTCTTGGGTCTCTTGGGGGGGCCGTTCGGAGGCTTCTTGGGCGCCTCTTGGGGCCTCCTGTGGGCCTCTTGGGGTGGAATTTTCGAAATGGCGGTTGGTGTTCCCCTTCTCGGGAGCCTCTTCCGGCCTTTTTGGTGCCAATTCGGCCTTCTTGGGGGCTTGTGGGCGATCTTGATGCCGTCTTGGGCCGTTGTCGGGCGCTTTCGGCAGCCTCTTGGACAGTCTTGGGGCGATCTTGGTAGCTTCTTGGGCCGACTTGGAGCGTCGGAAGCCCGACAAGCCGAGGACGTGAACAAGCATAGGAACACGACGTGGACATCTTAGTTTGTCGCCTCGTGGGGCCCTCTTGGGACTCCGCTTGGAGTCCTCTTGAAGTGTCTTGGGGGTTTCTCGGGCCGTCTTGAGGGTGTCTTGGGCCGTCGCGGAGCGGTCGTGAGCTGTTCCAGGGCACTCTTGAAACACGCCGCGGATTATTTGAATCATGATGACACCCAAGGGACAAGATTAGCAGTACCAGTCGAAGTGGCAATCGCATTTAGTGACGTAGTAGTAGAGTGTGCCCAGGGCCAGCATGACGAACACGGACAGGGATCTCCCTCAAAGTTCCGCCTCTTCCACATTCCGTCGGGCGCAGCATAAGGAGATAGACTGAGAGGAGGCGGAGGAGGTGGGCGACAAGTAGGAGCAGAACTAATGAGCAGGACGTGGAGTGTGACCAGGAGAAACGGAAGGAGGAGTAGAAGGAGGAAGGATCAGGGGGAAAACGAGGAGGAGAACGAGCAGGAGAAAGATGATGAGGAGCTGGCCGAGCAGAAGGAAGAGGGGCCGGGGGGGGCCTCGGCGGGGGATGGACTGTATGGTCCTGGCAGGAGTGGGAGATGAAGAGGGGGAGAAGAAGGTGGCGGGGACAGGAGGATACGGTCGGAAGTTGTTGCTTAGCTTGTCGCGCCGACGGTTCCAGTCCCTTGCGCTTCGGCGCGACACGCTAACCACGTCCGAGCTCCCGAGCGTCAGCGTCCCGAGCCTTTCCCAGCCTCCCACCCGGCGGAACGGAGCGACATGTACCGTGTCGCTAGGGCCGCCGCCGCGACCCGCTCAGCAAAAGTTCCTGACCGCAATAGCAAGGTTGCCGAATGGGAAGAAGCGAATGAGGAAGATGAAGAGAAAGAGGAAGAGGAGGAGGAGGAGGAGGAGGAGGAGGAGGAGGAGAAGGAGGAGGAGGAAGAGGAGAAAGAGGAGTAGGGGAGGCACGCGAGCCCCGCCTGCCTCGCCCCTGCTGTCGGAATTGGAGGCCAGCACAGCGCCTTGGCGACCACCACTCCGTGGCCACCTCCTCCCGCCCCGTGGGGTGCGGCGGGCCCAGTGGGTTTTGCCAGGGGAGGGTCCTTGCGTCAGGGCAATTGCCGGTCGCTTCCGAGGCCGCCGTTTCCAGAGGTGGACTGCTCATGCCGACGTTTGTCTCATCCGTCCGCGGGTGGGCGGCTGTTTGCCCCAGCGCGCTCCGTACAGGCACGGGTGATGGCGAGGTTCGACGTGTCTGGCACGAAGGACCGCGGTGTGGCTGCTGCGTTCCCCTCCTCTTGCTCGGCGAATGTTAGGGGGCCGCATGCGAACCCTACCCCTACCCCCCACGATTTCTGAGGGGGGGGGGTGGGGTTCACTTCGTTCGGGAGCTACCTTGCGTAGTGACCCCCACCCTACCCATTAAAAATCGTGGGGGGTAGAGGTAGGGTTCGCATGTGGCCCCTCAAATGTTTAAGAAGGCAACCACATTAGAGTGAGGGGGCCGAATGGCCTCACTCTCTTCCTGCGCGCGCGTGGCTGGGTGAAGGGCCCGGTCTTCCGGGCTGCACATCGGGGGCTACGCATGGGGACTACACTTCGGGGGCACGGGAGCTATCGTTGGGAGGCCTCACGTGAGGGCTATACTTGAGGGCTACACATGGGAGCTTCATTTCGGGGCTACACTTGGAGGTGGCTCGCCCGCGACGCCACCACCTCACCCTTATTGGCAGTTGCGCGGTGTTGCGTAAGTATAAACTTGCGGGATGCCCCTGGCTGAAAGGATGCGATCGATGTGAGGGTTCGGGCAGGCGGCAGGCATCCAGTGGGGAGGTCAGCGCCGAGAATGGGATGGGATGGGCGCAGCGCATTGCATATGCATTCCTCACCCGAGGAGGTGGCAAGTGACCTGCGAGTGTTCCACCTAGTCCCCACAGTCTCTCCGATGCCCGCCCTGTTGTGCCTCAGCCGACGATGGTTCGCCCAGCCAGTGTTCCCTGCGCTCTTCCCGCGGTGGCCTGCCACGAAGAGTCAGCTGTTGAGGCCTGAGGCCCGTGATCACCTGAGGCTGTATGTTTTCCCCGCGATGCCCCGCAGCGGAAGGTCTCCTTTGAAAAGCATCGCACTGGTCAAACATAAACTTTTGGAGCTCCGCGCGGAGGAAGGGGGTCCAGCGCTGGTGCGAGAAATCCGCGCGGACCTCCGAACGTTTATGTTCGTACAGTCGTTCGTTCCTCCAGAAATGCCCCGCGGCGGAAGGGTCTCGTGTAGGACAGCGGCCCAGGCAGATGCCCAGAGCTTGGAGTTCCACTGACCCTGCCGGACGCGCCTTCTCCCCGCTGGCGAGAAGGGGGAAGTGTTCTTCCTAGGGGTTGCAGCCAAGACGCTGCAGCAAGGACCACTTCCGGGCCAGGAGAGGCTCGGGGTCTCGGGCCGTTCTATAGACCTGGGTCGGGAAGCGCGTATTCGTGGCCGATGCTCGCCTTTGGCCAGGAATGCCCCTTCGCTCCTCCTTGGTAGCCTTTATTCAGCGTTCCTTGCTGGCAGCACAAAATGATGGCAGCTTGTTATGCTGATGGCTTTTCTGACAACGCCGCGGCCCTGGTAGGGCGCCTGCAGCCCGAACGCGGCAGCACGGAAATCACAGGGCCCGTCTCTTCCAAGGCCCCTCTCCTTGACGCCGAACGCTTGAGGATCGAGGGGCGAGGATCGGCGGCGAGCGAGGGGAGGAGGTGAGACGGAGAGGGCCGTCTCAGGAGGCGGCCAGACTTCTTAGGAGCCATCGCGCCTTCTGAGAGGTTTCCTCCGCGTCTTCGGGGAAGAGCTCAGGGAGCTTCTCAGAAGGCCGGGGGCCTTCCGAGCCTTCTGGGAAGACCCGCCCCTTCTCACTCCCCCCCCGGGCTCGCCCCCGAATCTCTAGGCCTCCCAGATAGGGTCGGAGCAGATGGGGTCGGGGGATCGCGCCGCATCGGCGATGCGTCGCCGACGCGGCTCGACGTGGAGCCCGAATTGCTTCGCGTCGACGTCGCCAGTGCTCGCCGCCGAGAGGAGGAGCGCAAGCATGGCACTGCGCGGGCAGGCAGGCCCACCCTCGCGGGCGCAGTTCCTGCCCGCAGATCGCGTGCACCGATCGGCCCGCCGCACCCCCCGCGGGGCCCCCTCCTCCTCCTCCTCCTCCTCCTCCTCCTCCTCCTCCTCCTCCTCCTCCTCCTCCTCCTCCTCCTCCTCCTCCTCCTCACTCCTCCTCCCTCCTCCTCCTCCTCCTCCTCCTCCTCCTCCTCCTCCTCCTCCTCCCCCTCTCCTCTCTCATCCAATTCCTCCCCCTCCTCCCTCCTACCTCCTCCCCTCCTCCTCCCTCCTCCTCCTCCTCCTCCTCCTCCTCCTCCTCCTCCTCCTCCTCCTCATGCTCCTCCTCCTCCTCCTGCTCCTCCTCCGCCGCCAGGGTTAAGTCGGGCCTGTCCCTCTACAGGAGGAACATTCAAAATTAGTCCCAAAGTAGCCTGGGGACGATCTTTCTACTATTTGGGGCCATTTAGGAGCATTTGTTGGGTATCTTTTCTGTTCCGTCCAAAATCCGCCTGTAGGGGGACAGGCCCGACCTAACGCCGCACGCCAGGGTGAGGCCTCTGGCCTGCGGCTCTGTGGCGGCGCCAGGGGGGGGGGGCGGGGGGGCAAGCCCACCCTCTCGGGGGCCGCCGAGGCCGCCGCGGCGCGTGCAGCATTCGGCCAGCCGCGCACCGCGGGCAACTCCTGCACGAGGCCGCTTCGTGGCGTGCCGCCGCAGACTCGGACGTGCGGTGCCCTGATGGCGCCCAATCGTCATCTGTTGGGTTCTCACTTTGAACAGAGCGCTGCGGTCGCGCCTCTCCTCCTCGTCCTCCTCGTCCTCCTGTTCCTCCTCCTGTTCCTCCTCCTCCTGTTCCTCCTGTTCCTCCTGTTCCTCCTCCTGTTCCTCCTCCTCCTCCTCGTCCTCCTCCTCCTCTTCCTCCTCCTTGGAGGGGCTGCCATCTGTGCAAATGTTGCCACCTCCTTGGGCTCAACGGAGGTCCAGCGGAGTAGGTTTTGATGCAGATCCAGGCGAGACCTCACGGCTCCGTCGGGGGCCTGCCAACTGTGCAATTGGCGCCATTCTCGTGGGCTCCTGGGAGGTCCGTGGGCTCCTGGGAGGTCCAGCTGGGAGATCCAGCTGGGAGCGACACGGAGATCCAGACTAGGCCTCGCAGCCCCCTGGGAGGGGCTGCCAACTGCACAACCGTCGCCGCAGATAGGGGGTTCACAGCGGTGGCCCATCGGACCTGCAAAACTGATGCAAGACTTCCAGGTGACCGGCAGTGGTTCCCCAGGAGGAGGAGGGGGAGGAGGCGGAGGAGGAGGATTTCCCGTGAATCGTGGAAAGCGCAAGCCTCCCATGTAGGTGTTGCCACCCGCGCAGAGCGGGCCCGTTGCAATGGTCCTTTGCTGCAGATGGGTTGGGTATGTTTAAGGTAATTCTGACACGGTGCTCCCAGAAGTCCCGACCCTTCCTTCGGGGTTGTTTTTTCGCCCCGAGCCGTTCTTCGACTGTCTCGAGGCCTGCCGAGGGCCCCCCAGAGGCAGATTTGGCGTCGCGTAATGGGGGGTCGATAACTGAGGGGGGCAGCGAGGACTACAGAAAAGGGGCTTTTGGGGGCCCTACAGGGGCTCTTCAAGGCCCCACAGGGAGCCTTGAGGGCCCGAGAAGTGCACCTTCCCCCCCCCCCCGTCATGTATCGCCCCCCCTTGAGCGAGGCCGCGGCAGAGAGCGGCCCGAAGCGCCCGCTGTGACCACGCCCGGGGAGGTCCCCAGACAGGAGGGAAGAGGGGGGAGGGGTGAGGGCAAGCCAGGTGCGCTCGTGTCATATCTGACGTCCTACCCCTCCCTCCCATCCCTTACCATGGCGTAGGTATCCTCTGTATTCGCACAGTCGGATGTCGAGCAGGGCAACGATCGCGAGAGATTGCGCGATGCATGGTAGGGCACGGCCTGGCACGGCGTAGAAAAGCGCGGCAGTGCGTAGCATGGCATAGCATGGCGTGGCATTGCGCAGTGAAGCATTGTATCACAAAGCATTGCAACGCAAAGCATAGCATCGCACAGCGGCGCAGAACACAACGCCGCACAGCATGCCATGACATTGTGCCGAGTTCCTTGGAGGGTAAGTGGATCGTCTTCGAGAGGTCTGGGCTGGTCTGGAGTCGTGGCTCCGTGTCTAGCTCCTTGGGCTTCCCGAAAAGCTCCACACAAGGCGGGGCTGATGGAGAGCACCCGCTGGCTCTGCTTTCAACATCGCTTTTTCAAAGCAAAAACGGGGTTCCCGCTTGATACTTCCTGAAAACGACGATGCCCCAAAGTGTAGGGGGGCTTCTGCGGCCCAAAGAATCCAGTAATCGACACCGAAATATAATCACTTCCAATGGTTTTTTCAGGGGGCATTTTTAGATTAGGGGGCCTATTTGGAAGGACCGAAAACGCCCGCGCTGCAGCGGGAGCACGATTTGGAACAACCAAAGGTGCAGCAGCGGGAGATAAATTTGAAAAAAAAACTCGTGGAAACCCTGTGTGAAAAACATAACGCGGAGGGGGGGCGGATATCTTCCGGACGTCACCCGGGGAGAGAGGAGACCAGTATTTACATTGTGCAACTGTGGAGGAGGAGGCGGAGGAGGTGGAGGAGGAGGAGGAGGAGGAGGAGCAGGAGGAGGCGGAGGAGGTGGGGGAGGAGGAGGAGGAGGAGGAGGAGGAGGAGGAGGGAGGAGGAGGAGGAGCAGGAGGGAGGAGGGAGGAGGGAGGAGGGAGGAGGTAGGAGGGAGGAGGGGGAGGACTTGGATGATGATGATGAGGAGGAGGAGGAGGAGGAGGAGGAGAAGGAGGAGGAGGAGGAGGAGGAGGAGCCGCCCCGCGGCGTGCGCGGCCGCGCGGCTCCCCCGTCGCCGCAGGACGGGAACGTCATAGCCCGCCTGCAGAGCTTCGCGCGCTCGGTGGCCTTGCGGCACGACGGCGCGGCGCCGCGCGGGCAGCCAGGCGCGCCGCCCGCGGCAGCACGATCGGTCAAGCAGTGGCGAAGCGTCCTGGCTCGCCTAAAGCCCTACCAAACAATGTTCTAGGAACCTTCTTGTGGTTTCCCACGAAATGTTCTTAGAACATTTCTGATTGGGACTGTCTTGGCTTAACACATCGGGCTAATGTTCTAAGAACATCGTTTTTGTTCTTAGAACATTGTTGGGTTCTAAGAACATTCCGTGGTAAGACTATAGGAATGCCGGGACGGTCGGTCCCTGCTCAGATCGGAGTGGGCACCGAAGCGGTCGGGGGTGATGGAGGAACGGGGAGCGGTCGGCGACTTCGCGGAAGAGCACGCGCTACAAAAGCCATAAACTTTTGGCGCTCCGCGCGGGTTTTTTGGATCCGCGCCGGGCCCCCCCGGCGGCGTCGCAGGCGCCGCCCATGGCGCGCTCCGCGCGCCAGGGAGGGGGGTCCAGCGCATATCCAAGGAACCCCCTCGGAGCGCCAAAGGTTTATGCTTACGGCGTTTGTCTTCTCGAATTTTGGGGCAGAGAGTCGCGCCGCTGGTTCTGGCCCACCACGTCTCGGTGCGACGCGCTGTCCACATGGTCCCGAGGCCTCCACGTGCCGAGCTCTCCGAGCCCCCCGCCCCACGGAGCGAAGCGGCACGCAGCATCCACTCGCGAGGCAGAGCCTGCCGCCGGGGCAGCACGCGGAGCAAAAGCTCCCGACAGTAAACTCCCGATGCTCCACGGGGATTTCTCAGATCGTCAAGCAGTGGCGAAGCGTCCCGGCTCGCCTATAGCCCCACCAAACAATGTTCTAAGAACCTTTTTGTGGTTCCCCACGAAATGTTCTTAGAACACTTCTGGCTGGGACTGTCTTGTTTCAACTCATGGGGTTCATGTTCTACGCACATTCTTTTTGTTCTTAGAACATTTTTGGGTTCTAGGAACTTTTCGTGGTAGGAGCATAGGACTGCCGGGACGGTCGGTCCCTGCTCAATAGATCGTCGCTTGGCCCCCCTGGCGGCAACTCTGGCGCCACCCTTGACGTTCTCCGCGCTCCAGGGAAGGGAGCCAGAGCAGATCCACGAAACACACGCGGAGCTCCATCATTTTTTATGTTTGCGCCGTCTTTGCTCCTCTCAAGCCAAGACCGACAACATGTCCTGCCCACTTCGAGCATGACTCGCTGTCAGCCGCCGTTGCCTGCTCTTGACAGCGCCTGTTGCTTGGCATCGTGCCCGTTTTCGTCCGTACCCATGTCGGCCGTGCGAACTTCGGGGGGTCGAAGATTACTCGGCGACTACACAGGGTATGGTTACGCCAGGGTGTGGTATGCGATCGGCACCGTTGGGGCCTGGAGGGCACGACACTGTCCTCGTCGGGCCTCCTCGGGGCGCGGGAGAACTCTATCCAGGTCACCGTGCGCCCCCCAGGGTGCCCCCCCTGGATGTTCCCCAGGGTGGCGGCTGCAAACCACACCCTTTGCAAACCACACCCTTTGGAGTCGCCGAATTACAGACGCGCCAGGCAGTCGGCACGGACGAGTCACTCAGTTCGTGGCGTTCCTAAGGTTTTCTCCTAGACCCGCTGTTCTGTCTCAACCAGTCAGCCTCCGAGGCGGGCATCTCTATCTATTCCTAACCACCGCCTGGAGGATCGATCTTGGGGGGCCTCGGCAGGCGGTATACATGGTGACGTATATATATATATATACATATATATATATATGACTATACGTATATATATGTATATATATATATGGTTATGTGCGTGTGTGTATATATATGCATGTGGATATATTCCTCCGACCGATGAACTTACAAGGAAAAGCCCGGCATGTCACCGTCCCCCCCCCCGGGCACCCGCACGCGAACCAGACCCCCCCCCGGCGCCTCGAAGAGGCCTCCAGGACGGCCCAAGAGGCCTCCAGGACGGCCCCGGGAGGCCCCCAAGATCGTCCAAGAGGGCCCGGAGACGTACAAAGATCGCTCCACGACGCCCAAGATAGTCCCAATACGGCCCAAGACGCCTCCAAGATGCCCCAAGAGGCGTCCAGGAGGCTTCCCTAGAGGGCTCCAAGAGGCAACAATGATTGGTGCTGTTGTTTTTCAAAAGGTTTTTGAAGGTTGCTTTGGGTCTCGCCTTTTCGGCTTCCCGACGCTTCAAGACAGCCAACACAGCCCAAGAGGCCCCCAAGATCGCCCCAAGACCGCCCAAGAAACCCCCGAAACAGCCCACGACGGCCCAAACGGGCACCAAGACAGCCTTCAAGACGGCCCAAAAAAGAGCCCCAAGACTGCTCCATGAGAGAGCCCAGACGGGGGATCCGAACGGACTTTGCAGGCTTTGGCCCCAAAATGCCCCCAGGAGGCGCCAAGAACCTGGGAGGCCCCCACGAGACTCCAAAGAGGCCCCCGAACGGTCCCCAAGAGCCCTCTAAACGGCCCCCAACAGGCACCGAACTTGGCCCCAAGAGGCTTCCGAAATGCTTCCAGGAGGCCCCCAAGAGACCTGCCCCCAAGATCGTCCAAGAGGGCCCCGAGACGCACAAAGATCGCTCCACGACGCCCAAGATAGTCCCAATACGGCCCAAGACGCCTCCAATACGCCCCAAGAGGCGTCCAAGAGGCTTCCCTAGAGGTCCTCAAGAAGCAAAAATGGTTGGTGTTTGTTCGTAGGTCTGGAAGGTTTCTATGGGTCTCGCCTTTTGCGGCTTCCCGACGCTCCAAGACAGCCAAAGAGGCTCCCAATGTCGCCCCAAGACCGCCCAAGAAACCCCCGAAACAGCCCCCAGACGACCCAAACGGGCACCAAGGCAGCCCAAGAGGCTTCCAAAACGGCCCAAAGGGGCCCCAAGACGACTCTAAGAGAGAGCCCAGACGGGGGATCCGAACGGACTTTTCAGGCCCTCGGCCCCAAGAGGCCACCAGGAGGCCCCAAGAAAGGCCTTGGAGGTCACCAAGAGGCTCCCAGAGGCCCCCACGAAGCCTCCCAAGAAGCTCCCGAGCGGTCCCCAAGAGCCCCCCAGACGGCCCCCAACAGTCACCCAACCGGGCCCCAAGAGGCTTTCAAAATTCTTCCAGGAGGCCCCAAGAGACCTGCCACGAGCTCCGAACGAACCGTCCAGATGCTCCTATGAGGAGCCCCGGACGCCTCTAGGACAGCTTCAAGCGCGCTTCAAGGCCTCCCAAGATGGCTCCAAAACGACTCTGGATGGCCAGTTGTCGTCGCCGAGTTAGTTCGTCGTCGTCGTCGTCCTCGTCGTCGTCGTCGTCGTCGTCGTCATCATCGTCATCATCGTCATCATCGTCATCTTCATCGTCATCGTCGTCGTCGTCGTCGTCCGAAAACGGCCCTAGAGGGCTCCAGGACAGCCCAAGAGGGCGCCTAGACAACCAGAAAGGGCTCCAAGCGGATCCCCAATCAAGCCTATACAGGCCAACTTCATTAATTTCCCACTGTTTCAGCTTCATCACCTCTCCTGTCACAAGTCTCTGAAGATATTCCCAAGAAAGTCCAAGAAGGTTCCAATGTCACTCTCAAAACCAACTCGTCGGAAATCTCCTCGCCTCCTCCCCCTCCTCCTCGTCCTCCTCCTCCTCCTCCTTTTCTCGTTGTCCTCCTCCTCCTCCTCCTCCTCCTCCTCCTCCTCCTCCTCCTCCTCCTCCTCCCCCTCCTCGTCCTCCTCCTCCTCCCCCTCCTCCTCTCCTCCTCCTCCTCCTCCTCTTCGTCCCCCTCCTCCTCGTCCTCCTCCTTCCCCCTCCAACTTCTGGTGGTGGTGATGGAAAACAGGCCCATCACGCTCATCCTCCTGCTCCTGTTCATGCTTCTCCTCTCTCTGCTTCCCCTCTGCCCCTTCCCTCTCCTCCTCCTCCCTGTGCTCCTCCTTCTCCGCCCCCTCCTTTTCTCCTCCTCCTCCTCCTGCTCATGCTTCTCCTCTCTCTGCTTCCCCTCTGCCCCTCCCCTCTCCCCCTCCTCCCTCTGCTCCTCCTTCTCCGCCCCCTGCTCCTCCTTCTCCTCCTGCTCTTCCTCCTCCAGCTCCTCTTACTCATCCTGTAATTCGTTGTTTTCCTCTTCCGCTGCCTTCTGAAAGGCCCCAGACCAGAGACTGTTATCACCAGCTCCCCAGAGACACCCAAGGGTCCCAAGACTGACCAGGGGGACCCCAAAGAGGGCCCACGACAGGCAGCCAGGATCTGGGGAACCACAATTTGATGCGCAGGTTTCTTTTCGTCTCAGGAGCCCGCGGAAATCTCGAGAGGACCTAAAACATACCCCAGACCTTACACTGCTGTCACCAGCTCCCCACAAGCACCCACGAGACTCCTGGACGGTCCAAGAAGACCCCACCACGGGCCTACGCCAAGGCTTATTCTTGCTCGTCCTCCTCCTGCTCCTCTTCCTCCTCCGGTAGTTGGTTGTCTTCCTCCTCCGCTGCCTCCCCGACCGCACCTGTCGTCCCTTGGTGCTGGGCGAGTGCCTGGCGTTCGGTATGGATGGGACGCGTCGGGTCTGTTGCCAATCGGGGCTGCGTCAGGCTAGCTTCCCTAATGTCTGGTTCGAGAATGGGTTGTAGCAGCGCTGCGGCTACATCAATATGCGAACCGCAGAGTCAATCAAACATGCAGGTGCAAGGAACAATATCAGAAGGCGAAGCGCAGCGAGCCTTAAAATCTGGTGTGCGTGTATATGTATGCATGGCCACCCGAGGGCCCGAACATCTCCATGTCCACCTCCTGTCGAACCCCCGAAGATGGATCCCCCGCAGGCGGCGTTTATGCACAAGTCATCGCGTCGCACTGCACAGACCCGTCGCGGAAGTGTTTGTGTTCCATGCTTTCATCTTAGCTTTGCTGCCGGCTGTGCGCTCGAGATCGAGAATTGGGGACGGAAGCGATTGGCACGACAACCCGCAGCAGTTCTTGTCCGTTTCCAACAGGACTCGCTCCTGGCGTCGCCGCGGACGTCCATTTGGAGAGAACGTCGCCTGCCCGACAGAGCCCGCGGCCACACGTAAGAGTGGCCCTTTGCCAGACCGACCTCTGGTGCGCGGCTTTCGGGGCGGGGGCCCCCCGATTGCTGCGCGCGATGCCTTCGGGGCTGCTTGCGCGCTTAGGTTTGGCCGCCTTGTGCCCCCGTGGTCCGCGCACCGAAGGTCACTCTTGCCTAGGGTCACTCTTGCGTGTGTCCGAGAAGTGCCCCCGGCCCGAGGTGCCCCGCACGATTTCGGGGCTGAAGAGACGGGGGTCAATACAAACGGGGGTCAGCCAGGGCGCCGGATCTTGCAGGATCCCGCAGGGCCAGGGTCGCATTGACCCGGGCTTTGGTGCAGGATCCTGCAGGATCTTGCAGGATCCTTCGCATTGACCCAGGTTTGGGTGCAGGATCTTGCAGGATCCTGCAGGGCTGGCCTGGGTCTGGATTGACCCGGGTCAGAAGATCCCCGACGATTTCCGAGGAGGCTCCTAGAGCAGCCCTCACGAGGCCCAGAGGGCCCTAGGGGGTTCAGCAACGAGCGAAGAGCTGGGGGTGCACCTCGGGCCCTGGGCACCTGTACAGCAGCCCCCGACCCCCCCCCCTCCTTCGGTCCCTGCGGGTGTTGCTGTCGTCGTGCTCTGACCGCTCCCACTTTTCCGAAACATCCTGTGGTGTTGGCTGCTCATTCTGAAGAGACAGCGTCCCGCGTCTCCTTCCTCCTCTTCTCTCCTCTCCGTAGCCACTTGTGCTCAAGCCGAGTCCTGGCAAGCATCTGCTCCGAAGGTGGGCCACGCTCTTCACGTCGACGCGACAGGCGCTCGCCATGGGCTGCTCTAGCAGCAAGGCTGGGAGGCCGGAGGCTGCGTCGACGCGGTCCTGCGCCGCCTCCCTCGCGGCGGCACGCGATGACGCGAGCAGCTCCACGCACGAGCTCGGCGACCGGGCCGACGGCCCCCAGCAGCTGTCGACCTTGCTCACCAACAGCAGGGACGGGTCCCCGAAGAAGGCCCACACGCTGGAGAGCGCCGCCGGGGTCGCCGCCTCCTGCCACGTCGGCTTCGTGGGCGCGCCTCCGCACTCGAGAGCTTCTGGCGGCTCGGCCACGTCGAAGCAGACCCGCACGCTGGAGAGCTCCGCCGGAGGCATCGCCGACAGCCACGCCGGCTGCGTGGACCCACCTCGGCACTCACGCCTCAGCTCCGCCTCTGGCGTCTCGGTCGCGACGCCGCGACCGCAAGGCCCGCCTCTGCCTCAGCGCGGACTACGGGGCACTCCGTGGCCCACCACGCAGCTCGGCGAGCCCCAGGACGCGGAGGCGCTCCGCAGGAAGGCGCGGGGTGTCTTCCTGCAGGCGCGGAGGGACGGCACCCTGCAGGGCGCCCTCGACAAGGTGCAGAAGGACGCCTCCAAGGGGAACTCCCTGGCGACGAGGAGCAGCCTGACGTCGAGGGTCAGGAAGGCAGTCGGCATGAAGGCCCGGCCCTCGCTCACCGAGGACGGCGGCTCGCCCGCCGCGCCGGGCCTGAGGGTCAGCACCAGGGTTCGGGAGGTCGTGGGGCTGAACGTGGACCCGCAGGAGGAGGGCTACCAGAAGCTGCACGCCGGCCACAGCGACGGGGTCGACGCCGCGGCGGAGGCGACGCGCGGCCGCGCCGCGCCCGCCGCGCAGCGCGGCGCCCAGGCCGGGGCCGCCGAGGGGGGCGCGAGCGGCAAGAGGGCGAAGCGTGTGGTGCGCATGGTGACCGGGCCTCGGCGCCCGGAGGGGGCGCTCGACACTGAGTGAGAGCGCGCGCCTGCGCGCCAGCCTCCGAGCCTGGGAGCGCGCCGTGTGCACACGTCACGTGCTCGAGGCCCCTCCGAGGCTGGGAGGCTTCCGGCGCGCTGGAGCCCAGGGTGCGTTGGTCAGGATCTGAGATCGTTCGCGCAGCGCTTCGCTTTTGTAGCAGCCCTGCCTGAGGCAACGCTGTCTGCCCGTGGCCCAGCCAGCTGCTGTTCGCGCGTCGTTTTCCCCATCGCACAGAGAGCGGCAAGTGACGGCCACATTTTCGTTTTGCTTGCACCGCGATTATTTTTTCCTCTCAGCCCTGTCGTTCTCCTCTTCATCCTCTTCGCCCTCCTCCTTCTGCCTCCTCTTATCTCCTGGTCTCGTCTGGCACCACGCCCTGGGCACTCTTAAGCTTTGAATTCGAAATAAGTGAGACACGTGGGCTCCTCAGGTCATTCTCTACCGATTCAGCGGTGTAGCAGATTGGCACTGCAGTTTCGCCCCACGGTCGGCCATGCTAAGGCTTTTCTCCTCTCCTCTACGGTCGGCCATGTTAATGTTTTCCTCCTCTCCTCTCCTCTACTCTCTCCTCCTCCCCCTCCTCCCTCCTCCCATTTCTCCCCCTCATCCCTCCTCCAGCATCGTCATCCTCCTCTTCTTCCTACTCCAATTATCCTCCTCCTTCTCCACCTCCTCCTCATCATTTGCAGCATCATCATCCTCATCATCAGCAGCATCATCATCACCATCATTATTATAACTATCATCAGTATCACCATCAGCATCGTCATCATCCTCATCATCAGCAGCATCATCATCACCAACAGCAACAACAATCATCGTCATAGCCATGATCATCGTCATCATCCTCATTATCAGCATCATACTCATCAACATCAAACTCAGCATCGTCATCATCACCAGCATCACAATCATCATCATGCTCATCATCATCATAATCATCATCATCATCAACATCATCATCATCATCATCTCCCTCAACATCAGCATCATCATTATCACCAATATCAGCCATATCATCAACATCATCATAATCATCACCAACATCATCATCCTCATCATCATCATCATCATCGTCGTCGTCGTCGTCGTCGTCATCATCATCCTCGTCGTCGTCGTCGCCGATGTCGTCACCAGCTTCGACACCCATATTGGCACACCTAAGGGAGCTCCACCTAAGGTCCCAGTGGCGCCGTCCGCATGGCGACGTCCCACTGGCGCCGTCCGCATGGCGACGCCGCCCCATTTCGACACACCCTTCACACGCTTCGTGGCCCCATAAGGAGCTCCTCCCAAGGTCCCATTGGCGCCGTCCGCATGGCGGCGCCGCCCCATGTTGGCACACCCCTCACACGCTTCGTTGCCCCATAGGGAGCTCCACCTAAAGTCCCAGTGGCGCCGTCCGCATGGCGCCGCCGCCCCATTCCGGCACACACCTTATACGCTTCGTGGCCCCATAGCGAGCTCCACCTAAGGTCCCAGTGGCGCCGTCCGCACGGCGACGCCTCGGCACACCCCTCACAGTTTTCGTGGCCCCATAGGGAGCTCGACCAAAGGTCTCAGTGGCGCCGTCAGAATGGCGGCGCCGCCCCCATTTCGGCACACTCCTCACACGTTTCGTGGCCCCATAGGGAGTTCACCCAAGGTCCCAGTGGCGCCGTCCGCACGGCGGCTCCGCCCCATGTTGGCACACGCTTCACACGTTTCGTGGCCCCATAGGGAGCTCCACCCAAGGTCCCAGTGGCGCCGTCCGCATGGCGGCGCCGCCCCATGTCAGCATATTCCTCACACGCTTCGTGGCCCCATAGGGAGCTCCACCCAAGCGTCCGCATGGTGGCGCCGCCCTCTTTCGGCACGTTTCGTGGCCCCAAAGGGAGCTCCACCCAAGTTCCCAGCGGCGCCGTCCGCATGGCGGCGCCGCCCCACCCAGAACAGTGTTTCCTGGCCCCAGAAGGGGGCTTCACCTGAGGCCCCGTGGCAACGTTTGCACGCGTGTCCCCCGCCCAGTATAGCGTTTCGTGGCCCATGGGGAGATCCACAAGCACCAGTGGCAGCGTTCGCATGCGTTTCCCCCACCCAGTACACTGTTCGTGGCCCATAGGGAGCTCCACCGAAGACGATACCCACAGCTGCGGGACTCACACCTGCATATGGTTGGGTCCTTCGCCAGGCTAATTGTGCTACCCCCCCCGCTCTCTCTGCGCCTGCTCTTGTCTTGGCGTTGATTCTGGTACAGCAGATTTGCGCCGTGTCGACTGGCGGCGACCCCGCCGCTGGCGCTCCACGTGGAACGCCGCCGGCGACCCAGCATCGGTCCATGTTGAACGACCTGGCATTTCGGAAACACGGACCGTCGCTCAGGGTTGAGACCGGTCCCCGCGGTGTCAGGAGCCGACGCCGAAGGCAGCACGACGCGAGCTTGCCGTAATCGTGGACGGACAGCGTATCCGAAGCCGCGTCCTCGCGGACCGGGCCCCCGAGCCGAAGCCGCGGCGGATGCGGGGTATTTTTTCGCGGAGGCCCTGCGCGGATCGTAGCCGTGCGGCCGCGTATCCGCGGCATCGCGCCCCGGGAGTCCAGACCGCGAGGGCGCGGGTACGGATGCGTGCGCTGGTCGTATCTCCCCCCCAGGATCCCCGACAGCATGGTCTTTTCTCAATGTCGAGCCCCGCAGGTCTGGAGATCGCAAGACAGCTGGATCCAACTTTGAAATAGCAACCTAGGTTGGGCGCGATCCAAGTCTCATATAATCCCACTATAGCTGGATCCAGCTCTAGTTGAATCCTACTAAGGCCCGATCCAGCTCACATTGAATCCTACTATAGCTAGATCCAGCTCTAATTGGATCCTACTCGGGCTCGATCCAGCTCTACAGAATCCTACCAGGGCTCGACCCAGCCTAAATAGCATTCTACTAATGCTCAATCGTCGTCGTCGTCGTCGCTGCCCGAAGACGCCGTCACTGGCTCCAGCGCTCACCGCCGTCGGTTGCCACTGAGGAGGGACGGGGGGGGGGCGATTCGAAACACCCCGCCTTGAGAGAGGGGGGGGCCTCCCCCAGTGCCCAGTATCTTGAATCCCCCCCCCCTGGCCCCTCCCCTGGTTCGAGCCGTGTTTGGGCGGTCTTGGGGGCCTTTCGGGCCATCTTGGAGCGCCGGAAGCCAGAAAACGCGAGAAAACGCGAAACACATAACACATCACAAGGAGCGTCAATGATGATGGCCTCTTGGGGCCTTCTTGGCAGGCTTCTTGGAGGTCTCTGTGGGGGTCTTGGGGACCTCCAGCCCTCTCTGGGGGCAATCCTGAGCGTCTTGGGCCGATCCCTCCGCGACTCGAGGCCGTCTTGGAGGCCTCTTGGGACCCTGCTCCTCCTCCCCCTCCACCTCCCCCTCCTCCTCCTCCTCCTCCTCCTCCTTCTCATCGTCCTCCTTCTCATTCTCGTCCTCCTCGTCCTCCTCGTCCTCTGGGCCCGTCTCGGAGCGCTCTTGGGCCGAAAAAGTCGTAGGGGGAAGCCGCGGCAAGGCCCAGGGGAACCGCGCCACGGATCGAGAGATTTGGCAATGTGGGCTCCGGGCCCCTTAAAGACTCCTCCGGAGTGAGGACTGAGGATCAGGGGAGGAGGCAAAGGACATGCGGACACGCCACCCAGTGCCCCGAGGCACGGTGGCGGATTATAGCTTGGTGCTGCTATACTGCGATGATATCAGGACTTGGCATGATCGAGCACTAACAGGGCCGAGGTTGGGGGGAAGTTCTCCGGGGGCTCAGCATGTTTAGCCCCCCCCTCCCCTTCCCTCCCCGATTCTGACGTGTCCAGGGACTTTGTCCCCAGCAAGCGCAGCGTCCGCAAAAACGCGTCCTCCCGGAGGTCTCGACCCGTTCCCCGGGGACCAGACTTCCATCCCGAGCCGATGTTTGGCCGACCCGAAGCCCAGCAAGGGCCCCCCGGGGCCGAAGGTGTGGACAAGCCTCCCTTCGTCGGAGTCGACGCGCCGCGCACCTGCGTGAACCCCCAAGGCGGGCCTGTCCCTTTACAGGAGGAATATCTCAGAGTGGTCAAAGCATAGCCTGGGGATGCTTTCTGGCGTTTTTTTTTGTTCTTGTACCATGTTGGAGTTTGGTTTGAGTATTTGTATTGTTCGCACAAAATCCGCCTGTAGGGGGACATGCCCGACCTAAGGTTCAGTCGGGTTTGTCCCTCAACAGGAGGAGCATTCAAACATAGTCAAAACATAGTCTGGGGACGATCTTGTTAGAATTTCTCCAACTAGGCTTGCCCTAGAGGAGTTCTAACTCAAACCTTACTAATTGATCCGTTGCCCCCACTCCCCCCTAATCCCCAGGCCCCCCCTAATTTCTATAGCACCTCCCTTATTTCCAAGGGCCCCCCCCCAGCTATTTCCAACGGCGATTCCTACGGATTCCTATGAGTCGCATGGATTCCTATGCTTGCTTGCTCTTGCTTGCTTGCTTGCACTTGCTTGCTTGCTTGCTTGCTTGCTTGCTTGCTTGCTTGCTTGCTCTTGCGTGCTTGCTCTTGCACACCCACTACTCACTTGCACTTGCTTGCTTTCTCTTGCGTGCTTGCTCTCGCTTGCTTGCCCTTGCTTGCTTACACTTGATCGCTGGCTCTTGCTTGCTTGTTATTGCTCGCTTGCGCTTGCTTGCTTCCGCTTGCTTCCTTGCGCTTGCTTGATGTTGCTCCTCCCGTCCTCCTCCCGTTCTGCTCCCGTCGTCCTTTCGTCCTCCTCCCATCCTCTCGTCCTCCTTGCCTCGTATCTATTTGGAGTCAACGCTGGCTGATATTTTTTTCTGTTTTTTAAACTATTTCGAATCCTCCGCCCAAAATACGCTAGTATGGGGGACACGCCCGACCTAAGGGGACATGCCCGACCTCAGGGTACCCCTAAGAGACCTCCCGTCCCCAGACACCGGACGTCATGATTTGTTCATGACGTCGACCCCCAGAGGTTTCGACCTCTTCCCCAGGACTGTTGTTTCGTCCGGAGTCTTTTTTTGACGCTCCCGAGGCCCGGTGAGGGCCCCGCCCCAGAGGCCGACAATGGAGCAAAACCTCGCGTCGTGGTTTGTTCATTGCCAAAGGGGGTCTGCGTGCGCGTGCGTGCGTGGGTGCGCGAGCGCGCGTGTGCGCGCGCGCGCGTGTGTGTGTGTGTGTGTGTGCGCGTGTGTGCGCGTGGTCGTGCGTGCGTGTGCGTGCCTGTGCGGGGCGGTACCGTTCGAGCGGTGACCCCCATCCGACAACACGCACCCATAGTACCCCCCCTCCATCCCCCTATGGATGTGTGTATATATATATACACATGGATTGCACATGCAGCGGTGTTACGCTATCTGAAATGCGGCCCACTTGCCCCACTTGCCCCACTTGCTCCACTTGCCCTCACGTGCCCCACTTGCCCCACTTACCCAAGTGGGGCAAGCGGAGCAAGTGGGGCAAGTGGGCCAGGGCAAGTGGGCCCCTTCATTTCCGCAACGGAGAACGTGCAGGCGGGGCAAATTGGGCAAGTGAGGCAAGTGGGGCAAGTGGGGGGAGAAGGAGTAGGAGGAGGAGGAGGAGGAGGAGGAGGAGGAGGAGGAGGAGGAGGAGGAGGGCTGTAGTGTATTGCTGATGCCCTTGAGGGTAGGCGTAACCCTGTGAGGACGGATGGGGCTCTGGGGCTCACCCACCCTTGTTACCGTGCCCCCGGGTACAAGGACCGTGGTAGGCACACGGTATGAGAGGTAGCATACCTTTCATCGGCAACCTCCGTTGTGAAGACCGTGGCTCGTCCTTACTCGGCTTGTGCGCCAGAGCAATCGGAGCGTATCAGCACACGCTGGAGGTGAGTGTGAATGAGGGGTGATGGATTCCACACCTCCTGACTGCATGGACGATGCGGCGGAGCGAGGCCGCCAAGGTAATGAGGCTCAGCGTATACAGCGCTGAATGCCAGTGCGTGCGCGTGCGGCGGGATGCAACAAGGGAGCAGGTGGCTGATATAATAAGTGGACAACGTCAACCCACGCCACCATTGTGCTGCGTACCCCAACGGTTACACGACGCGACGCGACGGCAAGCTGAGAGGCAATGGTTACCTCACCTCCTGCCGGCATGGACGATGCGGCGGAGTGAAGACGCCAAGGTAATGAGACTCAGAGTAAACAGCGCTGTATGCCAGTGCGTGCGCGTGCGGCAGGGTGCAACAAGGGAGTAGGTGGCTGAGATAATATGTGGCCAACGTGTCCTCACGCCACCTCTGAGCTGCGTACCCCTACGGTTACACAACGCGACGCGACGGCAGGCAAGGGGATCGCGCGCCGAAGAATACGATTCGACCCGCGGCCGCATAACCATCTGAGAGGCGATGTTTTCCTCACCTCCTGCTGGCATGGACGATGCGGCGGAGTGAACAAGCTGGCCCAGAACGCATCCTGGGACCATACCTGCTGAGGCCGGCGCGCCTCACGTAGGCCCTCTGCCCAAGACTGGGAGGATACGAACTTCGAGAGTTTCGTATCGGGTGCGACCCCCAGAAGGCTCACGGCGAGGGGCATCTCCGACCTTCAAAACCCCTTCGGGTTTCGGGGACGATGAGCTTGGCGAGTCATTGAGGACGAGTCGGTTCCCCAGTTGTCCGTTTCCCTGGGGGGGTCCTCAGTTGTCCGTTTCCCTGTGCCCCGCATCATCGCCTCGGCGCGCGGTGGGGACAGCAGCGCTTGACGACAAAAAAAGAGAGAGCATTTTACTAGCGGCGAGCTGTGTAGCAACAGACCAGTGGCGTCAGCGAGGCAGACGGCGACGACAAAACTAGGCACAAGACAGCGGCAGTGGCGCTGCCTAGGCGCCTAACGCCTGCGCAATCGGAGGGCGAGAGGGGGGAAGTGAGTTACGGCTGAAGCAATGCCGATACGGGCAAATATTCTTCCAAGCACTGGGCAGGACCCCTCTTAGAGTTGGGGTGTTGCCGCCGGGAAAACCTCTGCCAAGAGTCCCTGGCGCCGTGCGAAGGAAACCTCAAATTACAATTGGATTTCAAGTTACGGAGGTTCCCTGACTCAGAGTAAGCACCGCACCGGCTGCAAATGAATACCACCCCAAGTGCATAATTGGAAACGTGCAGAATGTGTTTCCGAGGATTTTGCACCAGCTGGGTGAAAGCTTCACTGTGGCCTCTGCACGGGCTCACTGTCGGTGCCGGCTTGTTGACTCCTCTGGAAAATGTCAAGCATATGCGGCAGACCCATCTGCTGTGCTTCCAAGCCCAATCGTGCTCTCTGATCGGGCCTGGAGGGCGGCGACCTGGCCGAGGATGAAGGCCAGGAGGGGGAGGTGGGGGCGGAGGTGGGGCTGGGTCTGGCAGCACTTGCCGCGCCGCACCTACCCCTGTGATGAAGCCTTCCTCGCGGAGCGATTTGTCGAAAACCGACCGCATGGCTTTAGAAGGAGCTATTTTTGGAAATAGCAGCAACGCCTGCACAGCATAAAGCAAATAACGCCTCAGGGTCTCCGACTCTTCCTTCCAGCTTTCCTTCTCAGCCTCTGACGGCTGAGGAAGTGACAGTGCAAGGAGGAGGAGGAGGAGGCCCCCTGGGGGTCCCAAAACGCCTGAATCCGCCCCCCGGAGGCCCTGAGTTTTCAACATTTTTTTTTTTTTTTTTTTTTTTTTTTTTTTTTTTGTAAAGATCGTTCCCATTGCAAAAATACGGTGGATTTGGCCGACCCTCCAATCTTCAAATGTCACATCCATGGATTTGCCATTTTTTGAATTTCATGTGGCGGCCTGAAAGTGTCGTCTTCTTGGAGAGAAAATGGCCACTCGGGAAACTCATGTTGAAAACTCGGCCGGGGGCGTTGGATTCTGAGCGGATTATGTAATTTCCCGGCTCCCCCTCCCTCCCTCTCCTCCTCCTCTTCCTCCTCCTCCTCCTCCTCCCCCTCCCCTTGTTCCTCCGTCCTCCCGCCCCGTAAGCCGCACCTGGACAGCGCATTGGCACGGAGGTGTTGCGAATTCGCACGTGCTTAAAAACACAGGACAACGAATACGCCATGCAAGGGGACAGGTATGTAATCATCAGCAGTCATTGTATTTGGTGATCCGTTGTTTGGTTACCTGCGAGCGATAAGCGCCAAGGAGGAGGGGAGGAGGATGGGGAGGAGGGAAAAAGAGCAGAGCAGTCAGTCAGCTAGAGGGCGCAGTGCTTCCTGACTTTCGCTTGCCAGTCAGAGGGATTATGTAGCAGAGCTTGTAGCGTGGCAGGGTCGTTGCCCGCCAGTGCTAGGGCTTTCGCCCGCCCAGGCGAGTTTATGTGACCAAGGAAGGGTGGACGCAAAGAAGGGGACACCCGAACCGAGCGAAGGAGGGAGGAGGAGACAGAGGAGGATGGATGGATGGATGGATGGACGGATGAGGGAGCGGGGAGAAGGCTGATGAACAGGAGGAGGAGGAGGAGGAGGAGGAGGAGGAGGAGGAGGAGGAGGAGGAGGAGGAGGAGGGAGGAGGGAGGAGGAGGAGGAGGATAAGGAGGAGGCAATGAACGAGCCGAATAACCAGAAGCCTCTTGAATGCCTTTCGGAGTCTCCTCGAATATCACTTGGAAGTTGTTTGACGCCCCTTGAGGGGTTTTGGGGGTCTCTTGGCGGTCCAGAGGGGGCTCTTGGGCGTTTTGGGTGCCTCGGGGGGGGGGGGGGGCGCGTGGGGTCCTTTTGCGGGCCTCTCGGGGGTCTCTTGGGGGCCTTTTCCAAGCCTCTTGGGGGCCTCTTGGGAGCCTTTGGGAAGCCTCCTGGGGGGGCCTCTTGGTGCCATGTGGGGGCCTCTTGGGGTTTACTGGGTGCCTGTTGGGGCCATCTTTGAGGAGATCGATCAAACAAAGAGGGGCTCCCCAATTAGCGCTGCCACTCGGGAGCACCGAAACCCGCCTCCTGGACCATTATTTGGGGGGCGTTCTTGGGCGTTCTTGGGACCGCATTGAGGCTGTCTTGGGCCTCTCTTGGGGCCCTCTTGGGCCATCCTGGAGCAAGCTTGAGGCCTCGGATGGCCATCGGAAGCGAAAAGGCGAAACGGCAGAACTCATTAATTTTCTCGTGGTCTTCGAACGGTTTGGACTTATTGGGGGCCTCCTTGGAGGTTTCGAAGGCCTCTTGGAGCCGTCTTGGAACGTCCTTGGGGCCTCTTGGAGCATCTTGGGAGCCATCTTGCGGCATCTTGCGCTACCTTAAGCAATCTTGGAGGCCATCTTGGGCTCTGAGGCGCTCTGGAAGCCGTCTTGGGCCATTGGACGCCTTGACCGCTCGCCCCCCCTCCCCCGTCCAGGTCCAGGGTAGAGGGTAGGGGGGAGGGGAAAACTTCCCCCCGAAGAGGAGAAGAGGGTTGGAAGATGAAACTCCGTAGACCTCCTACGCCCAGAGGGCTGGTGGGGTTCCCAAAGAGAGCCTGAACTCCCGATCCAGTTTTCAACATGAATTCTTCGGAGGCTAGCTTTGCATTGGGAAAACAGATAGGATCCAGCCCGCCCCCGGCGATGCAAAACATGACGAAAACATGAAATAGGCATTATTCATATTTCTGGGAGCGAGCATGATTCGCTGTTTTTCCATATGAAAACTGTGTCGGGGAAAGGTGTGTTGAAAACTCGGCGGTTTCCTTGGGGACCTCCAGAGGGATTTGGGGGTATTCGGGCTCCCCCTTCGAGGGCGCGTGTGGGCTCCCGGGTGGGCTCTGGATGTTTTCGTGGGAGCACGTGG
>CAUYUJ010010890.1:1119031-1151531 GCA_963575745.1 Prorocentrum cordatum | reverse complement strand
AATGTAGGTATGCATTGGTATATGTATGTATGCATGCATGCATGCATGTCTGTATGCATGCATGTATGTATGTATATGCGTATGCAGGTCTGTATGTGTGTATGTATGCATGTATGTATGCATGGATGGGTGCATGTATGATTATGTGTGCAATTGTATTTGATGCATAGGTATATGTGTGTATGCATGCATGCATGTATGTATGTATGTATGTGTGTATGTGTGTGTGTATGTATGTATGTATGTAGGTTTGTTTACATGTATGTATATATGTATGCATTTGTATATATAGGTACATGTGTTGTATGTGTCACAGGTATTCATTCTATGTGTAGATAGCGTATTCACGTGTGTATGTGTGTATGTATGCATGTATGTATGTATGCATATATGTATATATGCATGTGCGTATCCATGTATGTGTGTATGCATGCATGCATGCATATCTGTATATACGTATTGATGTATACTTTGTATGTGTGTATGTGTGTTTGTGTGTGTGTGTCGCCGCGCCGTTTGTCCTCGACGCGCCCAGGTGGACGATGCCGACACCACGGCAGGGCCACGGCAAACCCTGCGCCCCGCGCCCCAGGAAAGCAGCGGGCACCGCGGCAAACCCTTCTGGCAAGCCCACCGCGTCCGAGGCGGCGTTTTTTGTCCTGATGCCCGCGGTGCCCTCCCCCAGACGCAAGGCCGCGCGTCGGAACAAATGGCGCAGCGACGCATGGAGGGCTGAACCGAACCCAGGCGAAAGATAGCATGGTTTACGCATTTTGTTGTCCCAAGTCGCGGAGTGTCGCCGCGCATCTTGTCCTCGACGCTCCGAAGTGGACGACGCCGCCGACCAACGTTCTCTCTCCCAGACCACCGACGTCATGATTTGCTCATGACGTCGACCCCCAGAGGTCTCGAGACGGTCTCGATCCGTTCCCCGGGGACCAGTTTCTCATCCCGAGTCGGTTTCTGACGGCCCCGGGGCCCGGGAAGGGCCCCCCCGAGGCCGAAAGTGGTGAAAAACCTCCCGTCGCGATTTTTCCCCGTGCTCGAGTTGATTCGGGCGTGGCCTTCTTCAGGAGGAATCTATAGAAATAGTGAGAAAATAGTCCGGGGACGATTTCTGCACTACTCTTGCCCATTTGGGAGCATCTCTCTTGACTCTTTGCAGTTTTTCGTCCAAAATCCCCCTGTAGGGGGGACACGCCCGACTTAGTGCTCGAGGAGGAGGAGGAGGAGGAGGAGGAGGAGGAGGAGGAGGAGGAGGGAGGAGGAGGAGGAGGAGGAGAGAGGAGGAGGAGGGAGGAGGAGGAGGAGGAGGGGTCTGGGCCCCTCGCCGCCCCCGCGCCTCCCCGCGCCGCCGCCCCTGCGGGGGGGGGGGGGGGCGACGGCCCTCCGCAGGACCTGGGCGGCCGCCCGCGTGGCAGCACGCCGCGGCGGGCTGGCAGCAGCCGCGCGGAGTGCGCGGGGAGGCGGCGCTCCCATTTGCGTCAGGTCGGGCCCGTCCCCCTACAAGAGGAGGATCCCAAAAATAATCCAGGTATAGTGTGGGGGCGATGTTTTGACAATTGTTTTCACTATTTTCTATGTTTCGTCCAAGATCCGCCTGTAGGGGGACATGCCCGACCTAACAGTAGCGCTGCCGCGCGGCCGCTGGTCTCCGTCGAGCAGTGTTACTCCAAATCCCTTCTTAATCTTCTCCCGGGTCTGGTTTTTTAAGGTGCCTTTTTTGTCACTGGGGGGGGCCCGGTTTCTTAGGGCGCTTTCTTTGGATTGGAGCTCATAAGGGAACCGGTTTATCAAGGCGCCCCGTCGAAGAGGGGGGTCCAGAATGTTAGGTCGCACTTGGAGGGGGGTCGGTTTTTTAGGGGGGTCGATTAATAAGGGATTTGGAGTAAGTCGGGCGTGTCCCTCTACAGGAGAAACAGTCAGAAATCACGCAACAGTTGGGGGCGATGTTTGGAGCATGTGTTGTCTATGTTTGGTTATCTTTGGGGTTATGTGTTTAATGTTTCGTCCAAGATCCGCCAGTAGGAGGACATGCCCGACCTAAGAGCAGTGTCGAAGCGTCCTGGCTTGCCTGTAGGCCCACCAAAGAGTGTTCTAGAAACCTTTTGTGGTCTGCACGAAATGTTCTCAGAGCATTTCTGGCTGGGACTGTCTTGTTTTAGCGCATCGGGCTCATGGTACGTTCTAAGAAAATCGTTCTTGTTCTTATAGCATTGCTGGGTTCTAAGAACATATTGTGGTAGGCCTGTAGGACCTATAGGAATGCCGGGGCGGTCGGTCCCTTTTCAACTCACGGGAAACAACAGAGTGGGGGGGACAGGCACGAGGGGCCCAGTCCTCCTCGCGCTGCGAAAAGATTACCGTGGGAGGCTTTTCGCTGTGTTCGGCCTCTTGGGGTACTTCCAGGGCCTCGGGACCGTCAAAAAATTACTCAGGATGAAAAACTGGTCCCCGGGAAGGGGTCCAGACCTCTGGGGGTCGACGATGCAAACAAAAATCACGACGTCGGGAGTCGGAGGGGGATGCATCCACCCCTAATCGCCCATTGATGGTCGATAGGGGTCTGATAGCCCAAAACCTGCCCAGGAACGTGAGGACTCATGATCGGGGGCCTGTCGCCGATCTATCGGCGATGTATCGCCGATTCCAGGTCGATGTTTCCCCCCCACTCCCATCCTCCCCCCTACCGTTGCCCCCCATGGTCAGCGGCGAGCGAGGGGGAGGTCAGAAGGAGAAGGCCTTCTCAGAAGGCGGCGGCAGAAGGCCTCCGGCCTTCTGAGAGGTTTTCGGCATTCTCGGGGAAGGCTTATCACCAAGCGTGTTCCACTACTCGCAGAGTGCCTACTCGCAAACCTCCGAAACAACAATGTCTGCTTCGATGAAATGTGTCGTAGATCCCCCGCGGCGGATCCAGGCCATTTGCGAGTGGCTACTCTGCGAGCGGTGGAACGCGCTCGTCTAGCTTGGAGCCCTGGCATCGCTCCGACGTGTGCGTTTTTCCCTCGGCGAGGACCATCGAGGAGCATCCTTGATCATTTGGCGAAAAAAAACACTCACGAAACCGAGCAAAAACACAGGAAATGGACGTCCGAGCGATGGCCAGGAGCACCTCTCAGCAGGTCGGGGGACTTCCGAGCCTTCTGAGCAGTCCCGCCCCTTCTCGCTTCCCCGCCGGGCTCGCCGCCGATCCGGGGGAAAGCGGCGGGTCTCCAGGTTCACCCCTACAGTGGGGGCGTTGGCCTAAGGAACCCCAAATAAGGAAGGAGGCCCCTTTCTCCCAGAAGCTGAACTTCGATTTCCGATCGAAAACCCAAGGAGCCTCCAAGGCAAGCTGTGAGACACTTGAGGAGCGCGGAGCCCCTCCCCAACGAGAAGGGTTCCTTCTTCAGGGCCCCGACTGTACACGCCAGCCGTTGAAGGCAGGTATCCTGGGATACGAATCTCAAACCAATCAACTCAAGCGCCTTCCTGCAGCAAGGGTCGGTCGGGGAGGTCGGGCCAGGCGACGGGGTCGGACAGGGAGAGGGGGAGCCACGACATTCTGTTGCGCGCAGCTGGTTTTTCGCCCCGCCGCTGGGCCCCTTCCTCGATACATGGGCGCCTCCCGGTGCCGGGAGGCACGCAAAGGTGTCCGTCGGGGGTTGCGTCAAGTCGGGCACGTCTTTCTACAGAGGGAAGATTCACAAACAGTGACAAAAGGCATCTGGGGACGATGTTTCCACTACTTGGGACCATTCTTGAATTTTATTTTTCGACTATGTTTTATTTCTCGTCCAAAATCCGCCTGTAGGAGGGCACGCCCGACCTAGTAGTTTAGTTGTGAGAGGTGCCCCTGGCCCAAGGTGCCCCCGGCATTTCCGGGAAGGCCCCCACACGGCCTCCACAGCGAGCCCCACGCGAGAGGCCTAGAGGGCCCCGTTGAGCGAAAAACTGGGAGGCACCTTTGGCCAGCAACCCCCAACTCAGCGGAGGAAAATGTGGATCGAAGACAACAAAAAACGCCGTAAGCATAAACTTTTGGCGCTCCGCGCGAATTTCTTGGCTCCGCGCTGGGCCCCCCCGGCGGCGCCTCGGGCGCCGCCCCTGGCGCGCTCCGCGCGTCGGGGAGGGGGGTCTAGCGCAGATCCAAGAAATCCGCGCGAAGCGCCAAAAGTTTAACCCGAGTAAGCGATTAAGGACCCCCCCCCCCCCTCTCCGGTGAAAGGATAACGCACCCGGCACCCGGAAGCGTTATCCTGGCACCAGGAGGGGGTACACCAGATCGCAGGGGGTATTCTTATTCTCATTACAATTCTAATTGGGATGCCACCCGAGGCGGGGCGCTGGAATTATTTTTTTTCCTTCCATTTGCGCGGTGCTAATAATATCGCTCGGCGAACCCCCCCCCAAATAATTATTTAATTACGGCGCGGTGCTAATGATAACGCCGGGGGGTTCCTTAATTGCTTCTCCGGGTTATGTTTATAGCGTTATTTCTTCATCCTCTACTTTAGCAACCCCCGCAGAGGAGGAATATGTGTATATTCCTTTTTATCTATCTTTACAATCCGGGCGGAACGCGAAAGGGGTCCCCCCCCCAAAAAAAAAACGGATTCCCGGGATTTGGGGCTTTGGGACCCTCTGGACGGGCCTCGAAGCGGCCCCCCGGGCCTCGCAGGGCGTTTTGCCAAGCCTTCCCAGCACACCTAAGGCGATCAGGGGGGTCATCGGAGACGTCCCAGAGACCCCCAAGACAGCACAAGAGCGATCCGGAGTGACCGACGTGACCTCCAGATGGCCCAAGAGGCCTCCAGGACGGTCCCAAAGAGGCCTCCAAGAGCACTCCCAAGAAGGCCCCAAGAAACACAAATGATTGATTTTCTGTTGGTTTTTTGTGAATTTCGGGGTTCTCCTCCTTTCGGCTTCCCGACGCTCCAAGACGGCGGTCCGAAGCCGCCTGGGAGGCTCCAAAATCGCCACACAACGATCCGAAAGGGCTTCCGGGCAGTCCAAGAGAGCCCCAAAACGGCACAACACGGGTCCAAGATGGCCTTCAGAGAGCTCCATGGCGGCCCAAGATGGCCCCAAGACACCCCCCGAAGCATTCCAAATCGTGACCCGGTCGTTCAGGGAGACCGCGGTTGGAGGCAGGGTGGCCCGAGGAAGCCCCCAGAGGCCCCCAGAATACGCCCAGGAGGCTTCCAGAAGGCTTTAAGAAAGCCTGAAACAACTTTTGTGAGGCCACCAGAGGCTCTCCAAGGAGGAGCCTCCGCAAAAGAGAGCTGCGGAGGATGGGGAGAATGCGGAGGATATGGCGAAAATGAAGAAAAATAAGCATGGAGGAAGGATAACGAAAAACATTATTATAGCGGCGATGCCGGAAAAGGCAACAAGGAGTTATCGCTAAATTGTCGGCTTGACCTTCCTGCTATTCCGCCTGCACACCAAACTTCAAGGACCAATGTGCATGGCGCGAAGCGCCAATGCAGTCTTGTATACACACACGCACACATATATATAGATATATATATATATATATATATATATATATATATATATATACCCATGCCGCTAATTGCGCATTGTCTGGTTTGCACATGTGTGGGCCTCATGGGACGCCCTCGTCGCCACCCCGGGATTCGCCTCGAGAGTCTGGCTCGAACGCACCCCTGGAGAGGTCTGGGGAGACTGGGTATTGACATCTTTTGATTTCCCCCAGGGCCGGGCCCCAGGGAACAAACAATGTAACAATATGGCATAGCAGAAGTGTTCGGAGGTCCGCGCAGATTTCCCTGGAGAGGCGCTGGAGCTCCCTGGCGGCTTCTCCGGCGCCGGCCCCGCGGCGCTCCGCATCGCCAGGGAGGGGGTCCACCGCCCGGCCTCTCTCCCCGCTCCTGCGCGCCGGCCAGCTCGCTTCTCGGTGCCCCCTGGTGAGCTCCAGCGCTGACTCCAGATCCGCCCTACTTTGGCGTTTTTTTTCCAACTTAAGATTGCGTCGGAAATCCACCTATAAGGAGCCGAAAAAGTAGGGCAGAAATTTCTGTACCCAACATAAAATGGGCCGAAAATCCACAGAAGTAGGGCGGAAACAACAACAGAAAAGTAGGGCGGAAATTGGCATCAGCGGGGCTTGAAAAGTAAGGCGGAAATTCCAAGCCCTACTTACGAATTTCCCCAAAGTAGGGCGGATCCGGAGTCAGGTGCAGCCAACTTTGCCTCGCCGCAGGCGCAAAAAGCGTGTGCAGTTGTTTTGTTCGTTTGGGGTCGGGGCTATCGACATGGGCACGGACAGCACGGGGGCGAAGGCCGACAGCCGTTCCCACGCATGCTTTAGCGTTAAGTCGGGCGTGTCCCTCTGCAGGAGGAATAGTCAAACTAGTCTGGGGACGATTTTTCGACCATGTTCGAGAATTGTATGGCGTATTTCCCTACCTAGGCTCTGCCTAGAAGGGTTTTTACTTTAGAGCTTAAAGGGCCGGGCAGTGTAAATCGCCCCGGGCGGTTCCCCCAGGATCCGCCCTGCGGTTCCCCCAGTTACGTCCCCTTAGCTTAGCGTTGCCTATATCATCTTAACTTAGCCTAGCTTAACTTAGCTTAGCTTAGCTTAGCCTAACTTAGCCTAGCCTAGCTTAGCTTAGCCTAGCCTAGCCTAGCATAGCTTAGCTCAGCTTAGCGCAGCACAGCGCAGCGCAGCATTAGCACAGCATAGCATACCATAGCATAGCATAGCATAGCGCAGCATAGCATAGCCCAGCATATCATATCATAACATAGCCTAGCATGGCGCAGCATAGCAGAACATAGCATGTCATAGCATAGCTTAGCATAGCACAGCGCAGCATAACATATCATATCATAGCGTAGCATAGCATAGCATATCATAGCGCAGCATAGCATAGCATAGCATAGCACATCATAACATAGCA
The DNA here is from genome assembly GCA_963575745.1 of Prorocentrum cordatum. NCBI lineage: Eukaryota > Dinophyceae > Prorocentrales > Prorocentraceae > Prorocentrum > Prorocentrum cordatum. Next base: position 1,144,623 of record CAUYUJ010010890.1, on the reverse strand, counting down.
TAGCGCAGCATAGCATATCATATCATGTCATAGCATATCATAGCATAGCATAGCATAGCATAGCATAGCATAGCATAGCTATGCGGTGTAGATGTAGATGTTGCTTTCCTATATGCTCCAACTCCTAGGTAGGGTCGCACTGGAATAATTTCAATTTTTCGTCCAAGATCAGCCTGTAGGGGGACATGCCCGACCTGACGCATGCTGAGCAGGACGCTCCGTCGGCGACGCCGCGGGCGTGGTCCAGCCGATGCAGAGGGTCGCCTGCCCGGCAGCTGCCGCCTGTCGGTTTTTGGACAGCGTCTGCTGCTGGGCTTCGTGCCCTTTGTTGTGTTGGCTCGCTCGGGCGTCCGAACCTGCGCCTCTCGCTGCCTCTCCGAGAGAGCGACGGGGAACCGAACGGCCGATCGGAGGAAGAGAGAGAGCAGGGCTGGACCTCAACGCTGCTTTGCTGGACCTCGGCGGGGTTCTGTTTTCCAGATTGGCGGGGAGGTATAGAAAAACAGGTAGAGAGCAAAACGAAACACAAACAAACGAAAACACAAAGCGAAGAACAACCTTCAGGTCCAGCCCTGAGAGAAAGCACCGATCCCGCGGACGCCTGGTGTGTACCGCGCCGCGCTGGGCGTCTCCCGCGGCGCCGCCGATGTTCGAGCCAGGAGCGGTGCGGCGCATCGTTTTCGTGGGCACTCGGGGGGCCGAGCAGCGGTTCTCCGTGTGCCGCGTTGGAGCGGGGCCCGAAGCGATTCCGGACTTCGTGCGGTGCTCGGGCGCCATTCTTCTCGTGCCGATGCCGCCACCCGCCCAGGATTCGTTTCGAGTCCTCCGATCCGCTTTCACTCGATTTCGATCATCTCCGATTCCGATTCGATTCGCTTTCGGATTCCGATCTCGGCTCCGACGTCTTAGTGGAGGCCTGCTAGGCTGCCGATTGCCGCCGGTTCGACTCTTCCCGACTCGGCTGCCGATCTCCGCCCATGCGGTTCATCTCGATCGCCCCGATCCGACTTGTCGATTCGATTCTGGGCTTTCCTGTCCGCCCCGCGTCGCAGAAAGCAGTGATTCCACTACAACCAGTGGCCATTGTTACGTGCGTCCTCCCTTCACCTGGCGGGGTGCGCACGGTTCCCCGCTCGATCCGCAAGGGGTGGCAGGTCCGGGGAGGGCGGCTTCGTTCTTGCACGAGCTTGAAGTCATGTGAGAAGTTAGCGCAGCAAGAAATATCCTGCTTGCCTCCAGGGTGCCCTTGGTTTTTGGGGGTTCGATGGTTTTGCGATGGACAGCGGAACATTCCCACGCCCAAAATCAGTGGACGTCCTGGGGTTGTGGTCGGGCCTCCACTAGTCCAGCTTGACATGGTGATGGCATCATGGAACGCAGACTTCCTGAGGAAGGTGGCTGTTGAGATCCAGTGGCCTTTCCAAGTTTTGCGTGGTTCCTCCTGGAAAAAGCATTACGGTGAGGGCAATGGAGAAGGAACACATTAGATACGGAATCCATGGTCTGGAAGCCAGAAGAGCACCGTTAGAGGCTTGTTCATGTATACCAACGCCGCCCTCATCAGATACGAAAAATCTTCCAGGGTCTGTAGCCTCCTGGGCACATTCCCTAACGAACGCCCCTATCGTAGCTGCCCGGGTCGCTTCGGGCAAGGCCTCCCCCCGAAAGTCGACGACTGTTGGCCGCCCGGGACATGCCCCAGCGCGCGCGGCGTCTCGGATACCGGCGAGTCGGAGCCCATGAGTGTTCGCCACACAGTCACGACACGAGTTTCACGGCGCCGGTCCCCCCTCAGCCAAAAAGGTATACCAGAAGCTTGCGGCGAACCCCGCCACCGTGCCTGTGCAACAGCGCAGCAGGAAGGAGGTTGAGTGCAGGAACGGCGCACTTCCGAAAAGAAGTCTGGCAAGGACGGGTCGTCAACTCGACCTCAGGAGGAGGAGGAGGAGGAGGAGGAGGAGGAGGAGGAGGAGGAGGAGGAGGAGGAGGAGGAGGAAAGGGAGCAACTGAGGACGACGAGCAGAAGGCTTCTTGGGGCCCCTTTGGGGCCTCCTGGAGGCCTCCTGGGAGCCTTCTGGGGGGGCCTCCTGGGGGCCTCCCGGGGGCCTCTTGGGGCCTCTTGCGCCGTCTTGGGGAGGCTCTTCCCGTCTGACGCCGTCGGAGGCCGTCTGGGGGGCCTCTTTGGGCCACCTTGGCGCTTTCTTGGGGCGCTCTATAGGGCCGTCTTGGGGCCCTCTTGGGAGCCTCTTGGGCGATCTCGGGGTTCTCTTGGGCCGACTCGGGGCCCTCTTGGGGGCCTCTCATGGGCTGTCTTCGAGCTATCTCGGAGTCCCCTTGGGTCGCCTTGGGCGGTCGGCAGACAGGCGAGAACCTCGGACTCCTTCAAAAACTGAACGGACATCCACGGTTTGGGCCTCCGCCGGGTCTCCTAGAGATCCTCTCGGAGCTCTCTTGGTCTGTCTTGGGCGCCCCTTGGGCCGTCTTGAGGCTGTTTTGAGGGCCTCCTGAGCTGTCTTGTGGCATCTCGGCAATTGGGCAGTTTTGGTGACCTGTTGGTTGTCGTTGAAGCCCTCTTAGAGGCGACCTTGGCCGTCTGGAGGCTGAACAGAGCGCCAAAGAGCAATTTCAGAGGCGACGATCGCAGAGGGGTGCGTGGAACGAGGGGGGGGGGGTCGGCTTCAGAAAACTTGACAAAAACCTCCCAGACAACAGACGAGCATTCGAACACGCCCGCTCCGTGCAGGCATGGTGTCGGATGTGACCAAACAACATCGGTGACCGAAACCGTGCCCGAAATTGACCGAAACGTCGGCTGCAAGTGCGGCAGCAATTTACAATCGTATTGATTTCGAACCAAACAATTTGGTCACACTCGAGCGCGTTCGGACAAATTCGGGCGCCCGTTCTGGTCAGGCTCGGGCAGATTTTCGGACGCAGCTTTAGTCACTACACTACCCTCATAGAAAAGAGGCTACGTGGCATGTTGGTGAGGGAATCTAAGCTCTTCCTTCGCTCCCCCCTTGGCCACGCAGCTCTCACAGCAGATTGGTCCGTAACGCCCTGGCTCTGATCGGACATGCCCGAAATCTGTCGACCACGCCGGCTAGGTGGGACAGGAGTTACAGTGAGTCTTCGGCACAGGCCAGTTCTGGGATCGTGTGATGTTCTGAGACGGATGTCGTTCCTTCGGGCGTTCGCTGCTCATCAGGAAGGCCCAGGATGAGGGCAAATCTCTCCAGAGCGTTCCAGAACTGCGCCAGGGGCGCGCTGGAGCGCCCTGGGGGCGGCCGCGGCGCCCGATACACCCTCGGGACCCCCGCTGGGTCTCACGGGCTCCCGATGTATCCGCACACGGGTGTGTCTTCCTGGCATCGCTCGGACGTGTGCATTTTTCCTTCGGCGAGGACCATCGAGGAGCATCCTTGATCATCTGGCGAAACAACCACGCACGAATCCGAAAAAAACACAGGGAATGGACGTCCGAGCGATGGCCAGGTCTTCATCCTGCTCAGGATGCAACTCTTGGGAGGTTGGATCCAGCATCGGCGCACGTATATCCGAGGTCGAAGACCCGCCCAATCCGGCAGAGTCCCCCCGAAACCGGCTCAGTCACTTATAGTCGCGTCGAACCAGGCTTAGTCCCCCGCCGAATTCCGCCAGATCTCGATTGGACCCGCCCGATGCTGGTGTTCGCGCGCATACTTTGGCGATCGCAGCGCACCCCCACCCCGACGTGGCCCACTCCGCCCAAGCGCTACCGCTACTGGACCCCCCCCCAGGGTAGCGACCATTACGGGAAATTATGTTAAAGAAGAATATCACATATAGCTCTTGCTCCCCTCCTCCTCCTCCTCCTCCTCCTCCTCCTCCTCCTCCTCCTCCTCCTCCTCCTCCTCCTCCTCCTCTTCCCCCTCCTCCTCCCAGCTGGCGCACTTCGCGGACCGCCTCGGCTTGGACCAGGGCTGCCGGTCCTTCCTGCAGGGGCTGCGGGAGGACGCTCGGTGGCCTCCTTTTGGGGTCGCCTTGCAAGAAGCGACCCCTCCCTCTCCCCCTCCTCCCCCTCCCCCTCCCCATCCCCCTCCTTTTCCCCCTCCCCCTACCCCTCCTCCTCCTCCTCCTCCTCCTCCTCCTTCTCCTCCTCGTCCTCGTCCTCTTCCTCCTCCCCCTCCTCCTCCTCGTCCCCCTCCTCCTTTTCCTCCTCCTCCTGAGGGGGGGGGGGGGGGGCGAATTCGAGGGACGAGGCACGATGACTATGACGATCCGACGCAGTCCGATGCCTGGGGATCCCGGCGCCGCCAATTCGATTCGTTCCGGGGCTCCGTGCCAGTTCGATTCGCTCCCTCGACGCCCGTGCCGATCCGCCTGAGCTTGGCGATTTGATGTTGACGTCCCATAGATTTGAGGCGCTCCACGCGGATTTCTTGGATCCGCGCTGGGGCCCCCCGGCGGCGCCTCCGGCGCCGCCCATGGCACGCGGAGCGCGCTCCGCGCAGATCCAAGAAATCCAGGCGGAGCACCAACAATTCATGTTTATGCAGTTATTTTCTTCTTCTGGAGAGGTGAGTAAGGACTGGGAAGTCTTCCAGATGCCATTGCCCCCTCTTCCTCTTTCGGCACGTCCTCTGGCCCCCTTCTCGTCCGCGCAGCGCTGCCGACACTCGAGAGAAGAAGCGCGAGGACCATGAACAAGATGTCGCCGCATCTTGCCGACGCCGATCTTGGTCATTGTCCACGCGGGCCGTCGCCGACCCGTGAGAAAGATTAACGAATTGACGATGATTAAAGATGGACGATGACCAGAATCGGCATCGACGTTTCCGCGTTCAGGTTTAGTCATGGTCTTCGTTTTTCCTCTCCACGAGTGGCAGCATCAGGAGTTGTGGCAGTGGTTGTGTCGAAGCAGGAAGATTTCCGCGACTTTAACATGAACATATATTGTTTTTTCAAGGGCCGCGTGGATTACTTGGATCGGCACTGGACCCATCCCCTCCCTGGCGCGTGAAGTGCCGATCCTGTTAGTCCGCGCAGGCCTCTAAACGTTTAGGCTGATGCTTGCTCGTCTGCTCTGCTGTGATGATAGTCGTAGCAGCAGTAATCCCATGCTCCGGATAATAAATTAAACCAGAGAGCCCCAATCAGTGGATGGTTTGAAAGTTTGGAACCCAGAACCGGGAACCCGGGAACCCAGCCGGCAACCCAAATTGGCGGAACATTGTCGCGATATCTTTCAAAATTTGCAGGACCCCTTCAGTGCAAGCACTGATTGGGGCATTTCTGCTAGGACCCTTTGAGTGCAAGAACTGATTGGGGAATCATCCCCCCTTTCGAGATCCGAGCATTTTCTTTGGATTGAGGGCAAAGAGTGACATCTGAAATGCCGTTTCGATGGATGTTCGAGGCTTGAATTTGCAAAAGGTTAATCACGAGACGGATTGATTTGCGACGTGCAAAAGCCCATATGGATTTCACCCCGAGCCCTCCACCCTGAGAAAATGCTCAGAAGATTAAGTGATGATTACGTCTGGCGAAGACAGAGTTGGTCGGGGGAGAGGGGCGGCAAGGCCGAACTCCAGAGTCCAAGGGCGGTCGGGCCGGGGCCCCCCTCTTCGTACGTTTGCTCGGCGCCTCACTGGACACGAGGGGCACTTCGGCGGCCCTGTGCGTGCACGGGGGGTGGCAGTGCGTCGTCTTTGCCGCAGCGGCTCCTCTCCAGGCGGTGGCTGTGGAGTAGCACTGCGATCCTCGTGTCGTTGTTCCTCTTGGTCCCGTGGTCTCCTCCGTGCGCTGCTGTTGCCTCCGCGCCTGCGCGCACGTGTGCATCCATTGCCGTTTGGGGCCCTCGAGTCTGTGGCACGCTGCGTACAGGAACATGGCAGCATATTGTTTTCACATTTGGGGCGGCAAGGCACTAACATTATGATGTTCCAACCTACTTTAGCCTTGATCACCAAAAGGAGTTGCGTGCACCCAAGAAAATACCGAATCTGAGGAGTTTTCACATGTCGGGCCCTGGGAGGCGATACTCGTCCAACACTGGTTCTGTGCTGTAGTCCCTAACTACGATCGGTGGGTGCTCGAAATTATTGTCTGGGTGCTCGAAATTATTTCTGTGATGTAGTCCCTAAGTACGATGGGAACAACATAACACTCACATACGAACCACACATCACCGATGGCCCATCCGCAAGCAGCAGAGGTACATGAGGTGGGTAGAGAAGGGGGAGAGGCTGGCGGCCCGGCGGAGCGGGGAGAGGCCCGAGGAGGGCGGGGAGGGACGAAGGACATGCCAGTAGGCGGGGCCAAGAGTCAGACAACTGCTCCCCTGGCAGGAAGAGCTCAAGCAGCAGCAGCTTATTCTAGATTTCGTAATAAAAGGGAGGGGGTCACAACCCTCCCAAACGAGAAATTTTGACCCCCCCAGACTATCCATCAAAGGGCGGCCCTTTGCCCAGACCCCCCCGAACCCTCCAAGACAGCTCAAATTAGACCCCCCCCCGAATGTGACCCCCCCACTTTGCTATGGAATCCGGAGTAAGCGCTGACGGCACGAGGTCGAAGAGGCCTCCGAGGCCTCGACAAGTCACAGTACAGCATCTGAGATGGTCGAGGGCGAGGGCGGGAGCACAGCACATCCGCAATTCAAAGCGCCTTACCCACGCAATCTCCAGGCTGCCTCGACTAAGGTGCGTGCTCTAAGAACAAGAGAAACAGACACATCACGTAATCGCTTCGATCACTCTCTGACCCTCTAGTTCACGATGGCCAGGGGGCGCAGGCCAGAAACGGACATCCTCTTCTCACAATCCCCGATGCCCCTTACAATCGTACGCTCAAAGGCTTTACCCCAAGCAAAAATGAAGGGGCGACGCTGTAAACCGTTAAATATATTATTTGTTTTGAAGCAAAGCCACAACATATTGTGCCTGTTTGGGCACTGGCCTGAATTCACCTTGGTACTAGTTGAGCGGTTCGTTTAAAGGATCTGCACGCGACTCGAGCAAGGTAATGACCGCGGCCGTCAGCAGGAATGTGTCTGGATACCACAAGCCGTGACCAGTCTTGCCTCTGACCCACAGCTCTGCACTTCACACCACGTCCAGAAGGAAGAGGAGGAGTAGCTGTAGCTGGGAGGAGGAGGAGGAGGAGGAGGAGGAATCAGTTCTTCGTCGACTAGAGGTAAAAGCGACCTTTCGCCAGAGCGACCTCTGCTGCGGGCCCAATGGGGTCCCCCGATCGCCGAACGCGATGCGGCAGTAGCGTCTCGCGCGCCGTAGTTAGGTTCCTCCGCGGCCCCCAACAAGCCGCGCACCAACGGTCACTCATTGCCCAGGGTCACTCTTGCGTGTAGTCGAGAGGAGGACTCAACTCTGCGCTCTCTTCTACCGTCGCCGCGAGTAGTGGGGGTCGAATCTCGGTCTCGTCACTGCAGTGGCTGCCCGCGCCCGAAACCAACAAGCGACACCACCCCACCCACGGCCCTCCGTTTTGCGCAGCGGCCCATCGGGGGCCCCAGCGCACACCACGCAAGCGCCCACGCCAGACTTGCCTGGTATACGCGAAGCCCCGTGGGGGTGGGGCCGTCAGCAGTGGAACGAAGGACGACATGAACAGAGCAACTCGGAGGTCCGCGTGGATTTCTCGGCTCGGGGTTGGACCCCCCTTCATGACGCGCGGAGCGTGCCCGAGGCGGCGCCGGAGGCGCCGCGGGGGGGCCCCAGTGCCGATCCGAGGGTTCCGCGCGGACCTCCGAGCTCTTAGGTGTATGCCACTCTTTGGTTCCCCCGGCGAGCGGGGTGGCGTCGTTGGTTTGCTGGTCCGCTCGTGCTCTGCGCCGTGGTGCCCTCCACCTCGGCGTGCTCTCCTCGTGTCTGTCGGTCTCTCCTCGGGCCCCGCGCCCTCAGCGAGGCGGGGCTCTCGTGCTCTTGGGCCGCGCGCTCCCGCGGTCGTGTGTTTTGTCGCCTGTGCCGGCGGCGCCGTTCTCTGCCCCGCGGCTGCGTGGCTCAGAGGTGGGGTCCGGAGGGGTGGGGGTCCCGAGGACGAGGAGCCCCACACAGTGCAACTCCACCTCTTGGATCCCTTCCAATGCGTAGGCCCCCATCCCTCAGGACCCCGTCTTTGCACCCCCGAGCCGCTGCTCGTCGGCGCTTCGGGGAGGCCCTCGCCGCCACGGCCGGATGCGCTGCGAAATTCTAGCCAGAACGCTCCCTGGGGGAGGTCCTGGGAACTTCAACCTCGGGAGAGAAAAACAGACACAGGCACACATGCGCGTTGATTTCCAGGAAGGCAGGGGAACGTATGGGAGGCGGAGGGGACAACGAAGCTCGGGAACGTACCAAGAAATGAGAGGAAGCCTGGAAGCTGTGCCCATTTCTGTGTGTCTCCCTGGGCTCCCTTAGAGCAGCGGCGTCGGTACCTCTTGTTTTCCCCACTTGCCCGCTTTCCCCACTCTCCCCCCCCCAATCAGTAAAAACAAGCAGAACAGTTGCTCGGCGGCGCACCGAAGGCGGACGTGAGAGGGGGCAGGCGTTCGCAGAAGGCGGCACGGCTCCTCATAGAAGCCCCCTCGGAGCTCCTGAGAAGCCCCCATGCGGCCCCACCGAGGGCTCCGAGCGCTTCTCGGAGGGCCGGGGGCCTTCTGGGCCTCTTGAGGAGGCCCCATCCCCCCTCTGCCCTCTCCTCCCTGGTCGCGCCGCCGGGGCCTCCCCCCGGTCCCCCACGTGCGCGTGCTCGCGCGCACGCTATTGCTCGTGGCGATCGCAGCGCACCCCCGCCCCGACGCGCTCCACCCCGCGTTGCCGCTGCCCGCCCCCCCCCCCTCTCGGCAGCGGCCGTCACCAGAGTGAATGTCAAGAGCACAGCCCTTTGCACCGCTCGGGCGTGTGCATGTGTTCCCCGGCGGGGGCCATCGAGGAGCACTGTGGGTTCTCCTGCGGAACAAGGTGCATGCACGACGCCGAGACGTGCACGGGGAAGGGGCGAGCGATGGCGAGAGAGCCTCGCCGCGAGTTTTCTCGGAGCGGCTCAAAGCCCGACGGCCGATCGGCCCAGATCGGCCACGCGCGCAGGGGGGGCTAGCGGGGAGGGGGGAGGGCTTCTTCGAAGCACCCTTGCTCCTCAGGAGGCGCGGGCCTTGTCTGCAGATGTGGGGCTGGCGCCTTCTAAGAAGCAGCATCTCGGGGGTCAAGAGACGGGGTCAATGCAAGCGGGGGTCACCCAGAACGCCGGATCTTGCAGGCTCCTGCAGAGCCAGGGGTGCACCGACTCGGGCTTGGGTGCCGGATCCTGCAGGACCATGCAGCACCTTGCAGGATCTTGTCAAGCCTGACTGGCCCGGGACTGGCCCAGGTCTGAATTGACCTGGGTCAGTAGATCCCCGAAGGCTCCTTCTAAGAAGCCTGTCCCCCCCCTCCCCCCCGCCCCCTTCTGCGCGCGGCCAACCAGTTTTCCTTGCGGCGGCGCGCTGGCACTCCGCAGCCAGGCCGCGGGGGCGCCATGCTCGCCGGCGCCGCGCTGCTACCCACCAGCGGCGCGGACCGGAGCGCCCAGGAGCGATATGTGATGGGCCGGTCTTCCACCCGCCACCGTAAGTTGGAGGAGGGAGGGAGGGGGAGGACGATTAGGACGAAGAGGAGGAGGAGGAGGAGGAGGAGGAGGAGGAGGAGGAGGAGGGAGATGGAGGAGGTGGAGGAGGAGGAGGAGGGAGGAGGAGGAGGAGATGGAGGAGGAGGAGGAGGAGGAGGAGGAGAGGAGGAGGAGGAGGAGGAGGAGGAGGAGGAGGAGGAGGAGGAGGAGGAGGAGGAGAGGAGGAGGAGGAGGAGGAGAGAAGGAGGAGGAGGAAGAGGCGGAGGAGGAGGAGGAGGAGGAGGAGGCGGAGGAGGAGGAGGAGGACAAGGGGGGGAAGACGGCAGCAGCGGCTGCGCCTCCCGTCCTGGCCTGCGCGCTGCAGGTCTCCGAGGGAGGAGGAGGAGGAGGAGGAGGAGGAGGAGGAGGAGGAGGAGGAGGAGGAGGGAGGGGCAGGCTCCTGGGGGCCGCGGGAGGCTCCCCCGTGGAGGCTCTGCTGCAGCTGCTTCTGCCTGTCCCCATGTTGAGGGGCCTGCTTTCCACCACCACCACCACCAGAAGTTGGAGGGTTCGCTCCCCTGGGCGACACCTCCGGCGCAACCGGACTGATGGGGATGAGCCGCTCCTGGTCGTGGGACTCGGCGGGTTGAATCTCGACCCTGCCAGGGACATGCATGTGGACGCGGGGATTCCTTTGGAGGAACAGCGCCGGGCCGAGGCTCTCAACCGCCCCCCGGCCAGCGCTCCTGGGGAGGGCGCCCCGCCGCCCGGGGCTCCACAGGCAGCGCCGCCAGCCGGCAAGAGATACCTGCCCCCCCTCCCCCGGCGCCCGATCCTGCCCACCAGCGCAGGGTTCGTGCCCGCGTCCGGGTGCACTGCCCCGTCCCTGGGTGCCCGCGCGGCGACGCCGCGTCCTCCGCCGGCTGGGGGGACCACCAAAGCATGCGCCCGCACCTGAACGAGCACGCCGCCGGGCGGTTCCCTGGGCTGCCACCAGTCCCGCCCGAGTACCTGCAAGAGCACCGGTTGGAACAATGCTCGGTCTGCCAACGGTTCTTGTCGACGCGCTTCGGCGGCATCTGCCCGCGTTGCCGCCCTGCCGCGCGCGCGGCCGCAGCCGTGGCAGCCGCCGCTCCCGCCGCTGGCGGCCAACCGCACAGCGAGCCCGCGGGTCTCCCCTCCCTCCGGGAAGCTTTCTCCAAGCGCTCCACCACCAAGCGCTACGTCCCGAAGGGCGCCCGGGACCTGGGCACGGTGCTTAGTGCAGACAGTGGCCCAGACCGTGCACAACAACTCCGCGGCTGCGTGGACAGAGCTTGCGATGCTCCCGAAATGCGTCCTGCGCCCTCACACCCGTGGCGGCCGAGGCAGCAGGGCGGCCGGCGAAGCGCAGACCAAGGCGCTGTGCCGGCGCTGGCTGGACGGGGAGCGGGCCTCCCTGTGGGCCGAGGCAGTCGAGGCTCGCGCTGCCAAGCACGCCTCGCAAGCCTCCCAGCGAGCGGAGAGGTGCGTGCAGCTCGCCGCAGACGCCCAGTACTCCAAGAGCTGCTCGGCTCTGACCAGCGAGCCGCCCGTGGAGGTCACCCCCGACGTCGTCGAACAGACGGGCCGGAAGCACCCGCGCAGCCGCCAAGCTGTGGATCCCGCCAGCCTTCCGGCTGTCCACGCGCTGTGGATCCCGCCAGCCTTCCGGCTGTCCACGCGGCTGCTGCCCTGCAGATGGACGGGGGCGCGGTCCGTAGGGATGTGCGGGCCTTCCCCCGGGGCTCGGCCGCCGGGCCAACGGGCTTCCGACCCCAACACCTCAAAGACGCACTGCTCAACGCGGCCCACAGGGACGAGGTCACCGACCAGCTCCGGAACCTTGTCAACCTATGCGCCAGGGGGCAGGCCCCGCCGACCGTTTCCGAGTACTTCGCGGGCGCCTCTCTCGTGGCCCTGCCGAAGAAGGACGGAGGCCTGCGCCCTGTTGCCGTCGGGGAGGTGATCCGGCGCCTCGTCGGCAAGTGCCTCTGCCACGAGGTTGCCGACGCCGCGCGCGACCGACTGGCTCCCCTCCAGATTGGCGTCGCGGTCCCTGGCGGCGCCGAGGCGGCGGTGCACGTCGCGCGCCAGTGGTGGACCCGCCACCTCGGGGACCGGGGAAAGGTGTTTGTGAAGCTGGACTAACGCCTTCAACACCCTGGACAGGCAGGCTCTGCTCCGCGCGGTCCACGAAGAGTTTCCCGGGCTGGCACCCTGGGCCGACTGGTGCTGCTCCCGCCCGTCAACTCTCTTCCTGGGCAAACAGACAGTCCGCTCTGAGTGCGGGGTGCAGCAGGGCGACCCCCTGGGGCCCCTAGTGTTCTCCCTAGCACTACAGCGCGCCGCCGAGGCCGCCCTTCGCGCGCCGCGCCACGGCGCCGACGGCGCCGTCGACCTGAGTTTCTTCTACTTGGACGACGGCTGCCTCGCGGGCGACGCGCCGGCCGTCGCGCGCCTCCTCCACTTGCTCGTGGCCAGCCTTGCCGCGGTGGGCCTCCAGCTGAGCACGGGCCCGGGCAAGTGCGAGGTGGTCCCCACTGGCGGAGACGCCTCCGACGTGTCTCTGGACGGCTTCCCGCCGGGCTTCCGCCTCCGCACCGATCGCAGCTTCGAGCTGCTCGGCGCGCCAGTGGGAGACGCGGACGTCCCAGACCCCCTCGAGTCATGAAAAAATCACGACGGAAGGTTTTTCCATATTTTCCGCCTCTGGGGGCCCTTACCGGCCCTCGGGACCGTCAAAAAACGACTCAGGATGAAAAACCGGTCCCGGCGAATAGGTCCGGACCTCTGGGGGTCGCGTCATGAAAAATCATGACGTCGGGGGTCTGGGTTCTGCGCGGAGCACGCCAAGCAGCGGGTCGCGAGCGCCGCCGACTTGCTGGAAGCTCTGGGGGAGCTCGAAAACGCGCAGGTCGCGCTGCACCTCCTGCGCCAGTGCGCCTCCTTCTGCAAGCTGGGCTACTCCGCGCGCGTGGCGCCGCCCACCGCGCACGCCGCTTCCCTGCTGGCCATGGGCGACGCTGTCCGGGCCTGCATTGAGCAACTGAGCGGCTGCTCGCCCTCCGACGATTCTTGGCAGCAGGCTCAGCTAAAGCTCAGGAAGGGAGGACTTGGCCTGCGCTCTGCCGCGAAGCACGCCGCCGCCGCCTACGTCGCTTCCAGAGCGAAGAGCACCGACCTCTGTCGGCAGCTCTACCCGGGCTACTCAAACAACCCCGACCGCGACGGAGGTAGCCTGGCGGCTGCGGTGCAGGCCCACAACGCAGTCGTGCGGGACGCCGACCGGGTGGTGTTCGACCACGCGCAGCACGGCAACCAGAAGGCGCCTCGCTCGACGGACTTCTGGCGGGCTCCACCCTGGCCGGCAAGGCGCACCTCTCTCTGGTGCAAGCCCCAGGCGCGGCCGCGTGGCTCCAGGCGCCGCCCTGCGAGGCCACCGGCACCGCCTTCCCGCGCGGCCTCATGCAGGTCGGCCTGCAGAGGCGGCTGCGAGTCCAGCTCCTGCAGGAGGAGTGCTTCTGCCCAGCCTGTGGCGAGGCGATGGGCGTTTTCTGCGACCACGCCCTGGTCTGCGCCTGCCGCGGCGACCGGGCCAAACGCCACAACGCCCTGCGCAACCAGGCCTTCTTCGACGCCCTGGCCGCCGGCCACGCCGGGGCGGAGTTGGAGCGCCCGGGGCTGCTACCCGCGCGCCCCGCCGGGGAGGCCACCCCCGGGGGCGAGCAGGGCGGGTCCCAGGTGGACGACAACGGCCGCCGCCCTGCCGACGTCTACCTGCCGCGGTGGCGCAACGGCACGGCGGCCGCCTGGGACTTTGCCGCCGCGTCAGGGTTGCGCGCCGATCTCCTCGCCGCGTCGGCCGCTTCGTCAAGCGCAGCGACGGAGCGGTACGAGGAGTTCAAAAGGCAGCACCAGGACACCGCGCGGCTCTGCGCGGCACAGGGCTTCACTTTCCTCCCCATGGTGGTGGAAGCCCACGGCGGCGGGTGGGGCCGCGAGGCACGCAGGGCCTTCGGGGCCCTGGCCAAGCGGGTGGCTGACGCCACGGGGGAAGACGCCGCACTGGTTGCGGACCAACATGCCCAGCGACTTTCCGTCTCCCTGCACAGGGAGAACGCGCGGGCGGTGTTGCGGCGCCTTCAGACCCTGTCTGGAGGGGCGGGGGTGGCAGCGGCCCGCCTGGCCGCGGCCACGGCGGCCTCCACGGCAGACGCCGTGTGAGGTGCCCCCTGCGCTGCCTAGCGCCCCCCGCCCCCCCCCCCCGCCCTTGCTGGGCAGCGCGGGCGCCCCCCTCGCCCTTTCGCCAACGTCGCGCCGGCGACCCCTCCCACGCGCCGCCCGGCCTTTCCCCGGCGGGGCGGTGGATGGATCCCGCAGAGGGCAATCCCCACCAAGCCGCATCGCGCTGGGTTCGGGCGGCCACCCCGCCCAGGTCGCCGCCGTAGGGTCCGCAGCCTCGTCGCGGGCGGCTCTTCTCTCCCGGCCCCTGGCCCGGCCTGTCTGCTTGCGGCCGCTGCTTTCTCTCCTCCTTGTCCTCCTCCCCCTCCTCCCCCTCCCTTCGCTTCTGCTCGTTGCTTCCCTCCCTTTCCTTTCCTCCTGCTCCCTGCCTGCTGTCTCCGCCTGGCCCGTCTTCTGCCTGCCTGCCCGCCCCGCCGGCCCTGGCCTCCCGCCTGGGCGTTCGTCGTCGTCTGCCTGCTTCTCCCCTCCTCGTCCCCTTCCGCCGGACAGCACAGCCTGCCCGGAACCAGCGTGGCGGCATTTTCCTTACCCATTCCTGCTGTCCACAGATTGGAAATCAGCGGCGGGTCAAAGCGGGAGTTGAGCGGGCGGCAGGGCCCCAACGGGCAGCCGCGAGCCCGCAGCAGACGAGCGTGGCGAGCCGCGGCCCGGCGTTCTGTCGGGCGTCTCTCCCGCACCTTCTGCGCCCCGCGCGCTGCCCTCGAGGCGCCCACCATCCCCTCCTGCTCCTCCTCCGCCTCCTCCTCCTCCTCCTCGTCCTCCTCCTCCTTCTCCCCGCCTCCTCGTCCCACGTCCCTTCCCCCTCCACCCTCATCCAGTTCCATCTTGGCTCAGGATCGGCGTCGCCCACCCCGCCGCCGGCGCTCCGAAACCTGTTGCGCGGGATGCCCGCCGCGCGCAAGCGTCGCAGGCCACCCTCCGTGGCGCGCTCCTGGCGACGCACGCCGCTGCCGAGCGAGCCCCGCGGGGCCCAGCGCCTCGCGCGCGCCGCCGAGGGCCTCCCGCGGGCGGCCGTCGCTGTCGTGGCGGCGCCACGCGGACGGCCGTCGCGCCTCCCGCGGCAAAGGCTCCGCGCGCTGCTGGCGCCGCCCGCGCGTGGGCGTGGTGGGCGGTGCGGCATCGTCGGCGGGATCGGTGGCACTGGCCACGGCGATGGAGGCGGACGCGCGGGGGGCGCGGATGACGAGGTGGTGTGCGCTGGGCGCGGCAGCGCGCAGGACAGGGGCACGGGCGAGGGCGGCCCGAAGCCACCCCGTGGCGCCGCAGCGCGCACGCCGCTCGGCGGGCCCCTGAGATGGCGACCCGGGGGGACTTGCCGAGCCGCCCTGCCCCGGGCTCGCCTTCGAGGTCGCTGTGCGGCCCGCCATAATATGGGCTGAGGGAGGCGTGAGCGTCTCGATCGGGGTTGGCAGCCGTGCGCGAGTCTCCAGGTCCTCGTCGAGGGCGTCGCGTCGTTCGGGGAGCTCCCGCTGGCTGGGGCGGCGGCCTCCCCTTGCTTCCCCCTCTTTCCCCGTGTTCCCCCCCTCCTCCTCCTCCTCCTCCTCCTCCTCCTCCTCCTCCTCCTCCTCCTCCTCCTCCTCCTCCTCCTCCTCCTCCTCCTCCTCCGCCTCCTCCTCCTCCTCCTCCTCCTCTCCTCCTCCTCCTCCTCCTACTCCCCCTCCTCCTCATCCTCCTCATCCTTCTCCTCCTTCTTCTCTACTCATCCTCCTTCTCAACCTCCTTCTCCCCTCCCCTCCTTCTCCTCCTCGTCCTCGTCTTCCTCCTCCTCCTCCTCCTCCTCCTCCTCCTCCTCCTCCTCCTCCTCCTCCTCCTCCTCCTCCTCCTCCTCCTCCTCCTCCTCCTCCTCCTCATCCTCATCCTCATCCTCCTCCCTGTCCGTGTGTTGGGTGTTCCAGCCGACGGACACGTGGCTGGGGAGCTGGCCTGCCATTCCCGCCCTGCCTGCCTAGGTACCCCGCGCGCCGCCAGCGCCCGCGGGGCGCCCTGGGCGCTGGGATAGCCGTTGCCCGCTTGGTCCTGCCGATTGTTTCGCAGAGGAAAACTCATCCTCCTGCATTTGTTTCTGCCCGCAGCTTACGTGCTCAGACGGCTCGACTGGGTAGTCCTAATACAAAAGAGGGGCGCAACGCCACGGCAAGCAGTCATCCACTCCCGCGTCCGCCACCGCCACATCGTGGGGGCGATGGAGGCCGTGGCGCGCGGTCTTGGGAAGCGGGCCCGGGCATTTCTCGCACTCTTGTGCCTCTGCTGGCTTCCCCTCTCCTCCTGCCCGTAGCGCTGCCCGCTTATGCTGGGGAGACCTGCAGTTTCCGAAGCTACGTAGGCCGCGCAGGGGGCAATGGTCTTCAATCTTCGAGTATAGCTCGGTCCTAGAGCACGTCACGAGCTCTGCCACGTGAGCTGCTGCTCGCTGGGCCTGAACATGAGCAAGCTCCTCGCCCGCGCCTCGGCCTCGCCGTCGTCGTCGGTGCCATCGGCGCCCTGTCGAGCTCCTTCCTATGGGTCCCGCATTTCATGTTGGTAATCCGAGCGGGTCATCCGAAACGTGTAATTGTCGTCACGTTTGGGCTCCTCAGGCTTGAATTTGGGGAAGCAACAAGCGGGAACCTCGCCTGTGAGTGAATGGTGAGGAAGTCTTCGGCGGGAGCCCCTTCAATGGGTCCCGCATCTCATGTTGGTTATCCGAACGGGTCATCCGAAACGTGTAACTGTCGTCACTTTTGGGCCAAAACTTAAGCCTCCAGCGGCCTGCGCGGCGACTCTCCGCCATGACGGGTCCCGCACCTCGTGTTGGCAATCCGAGTGGGTCATCGGATTCCTGTAACTTTCGTCACTTTCTGGGCCCCTCAGCCACTGCGGCGTGAATGCGGGGGAAGGGCTCCTCAGCTCCTGCGGCCAGAAAGCGGGGAAAGTATCAGGCGGGAGCTTCGTTTGTGAGCGAAGTGCGGGCAGCCTCGTCTGAGCTGGTCATGGGCCTGCGTGCTCGACAGGGCGACTGAGGAGCTGACGACGACGACGACGACGACGACGACGACGACGACGACGACGACGACGACGACGACGACGACGACGACGACGACGACGACGACGACCACCAGTGGTGGCTGCACCTCTACGTCATGCTGTCCCGCGCCACGCGCATGCGGAACATGCTGATCCTGCGGCCGCCCTCGCGCGAGTTTCTGCAGCGCGGGCCGCCGGAGTTCGACAAGAGAGCGGGGACGTCCAGGGATGAGGCCGAGCAGCGCGCCGCAGAGCTTGGATTCATGCTGCCTCCCGCCCGAGCGCGACTGCTCCCCGCTCGAAGCCCGCGGGGTTGTCCCAACGGTTTGGCCCGCGGGGCTGTCCCGACCGCCTGCCCCCGCGCCCCAGTGGCCCGCGGGGTTGTCCCAAACGCTTCGAGAACCAGCCGTCGGGGAATGCGCGCTTTGGCCGCGGCGGCGACGGCGCCGAGGAACATCGATTTGCTTGCCCCGACCAGGGGGAAGGGGAGGAGCGCGCGGAAAAGAAGCAGGGGAAGGACGAGGACGGGGAAGGGGTAGGGAGGGGGTGATGATGAGGAGGAAGTGGAGAAGGAAAAAGAGGAGGAGGAGGAGGAGGAGGAGGAGGTGGAGGAGGAGAAATAGAAGGACGGGGAGTAGGTGGGGGCAGAACGGCGGGCGAGAGGAGAGTGTCCGTCAGGGCGAGGAGGAAACGGGTAAGGGCAAGCTAAACAGATTCCCGTGCGGGGTCGGAGTAATTACAGGTTGCCGATGGCCCGCTCGGATTACCAACGTGAAGTGCGGGGCCCATAGGAAAGGGGCTCCCGCCTGAGACCTCTCACAATTCACTCACAGACGAGGCTCCCGCCTGATACTTCCTCCAAGTTCACGCCTGAGGAGCCCAAAAGTGACGACAGGTACAGGTTGCCGATGACCCGCTCGGATTACCAACATGAAACGCGGGACTCATAGGTAGGGGGCTCCCGCTTGAGACTTCTTCACAATTCACTCACAGACGAGGCTCCCGCTTGATACTTCCTCCAAGTTCATGCCTGATAACCCCAAAAGTGACGACAATTCGATGTTATTGATGACCCGCCCGGATTACCAACATGAAATGCGGGACCCATAGGGAGGGGGCTCCCGCCTGAGACATCCTTACAAGTCGCTCACAGACGAGGCTCCCGCTTGATACTTCCTCCAAATTCGCGCCTGAGGAACCCAAAAGTGACGACAGTTACAGGTTGCGGATGGCCCGGTGGGATTGCCAACGTGAAGTGCGGGACCCATAGGGAAGGGGCTCCCGCCTGACACTTCCTCGGGTGACATAGGTGAATGACGGTGGTGGGTGGGTGAGTGACTGAGTGGGTGGGTGGGTGGGCGGGTGAGTGATGATGATGATGATAATGATGAGTGGTGATGAGTGCGGTGATGATGGTGGTGGTGGTGATGATGATGCTGATGATGATGATGATGCTGGTGATGATGATGATGATGATGATGATGATGATGATGATGATGATGATGATGATGATGATGGTAATGATGATGACGAGAGGGAAGGTGTGAGAGAGAGGGGGTGAGGAGGAAATCCTGCGCGGAGCGTGTCCAGAGAAAATCACTCCGACGGTCGGACCCCGCACGAGAATCTGTTTAGCTTACCCTTCGCCCTTTCCTCCTCCCCTTGGCGGACACCCTCTCTCTCCTCTCGCCCTCTGCAATGCCCTCTATTCCGCATGCACGTGGCGCGGGAGAACATGACGTACAGGTGCAGACACCATATCTCGTCCGACATGCCCGTGCGGCCAGCGTCCTCATCCCTGGCGCAGTTCATGGTGACGCCCTAGCGCAGCGTCTTGGCCTTGCGACAGCGTGGAGGTCAGGTAGGACGCGTGCGTCAGGGTGAACCCCGAGTTGCGCACAGCGTGCGCCCCCGAGCTCTGCCACGTGAGCTCTTGCTCGCTGGGCCTGAACATGAGCAAACTCCTCGCCCGCTCCTCGGCCTCGCCGTCGTCGCCAGCGCCATCGGCGCGCTGCTGCAGCACCTCGGCGACCTCCTTGTAGATCGGGACTCCTGGAAGCCGTGCACTTGCAGCCAGATTCCCTGCGGTAGGTAGCGGGGGCGGAAGAGCTGGCCCGGCGCGCGCTCCTCGTAGTCCCGCTCGTCGTCTGCGTGAAACTCGAAGGACACGATGGTGGCCCGTTGCTCCTGCACGAGCCCCAACTTCTTCCTCAGCTCTTCCTGCACGGCCGTGAACCGGACCTCCATGCCGACGTGTGCCGGTAAGACGCCGTGGATGTCCCCGGTTTTGTGCATGTTCGGAACGTTCAGGAGGCGCCAGCCTGCGTGTGGGTCGCCTTGAATCGTGCCGCACTCGTCTACGGCCTGCAGGAAAACGAGGGGGACGCCCGCGCGATACTTCTTTCATATTTAAGCCTCAGGAACCCAAAAATGACGACAGTTACATGTTTCAGGATGACCCGCTCGGATTCGTAACACGATCTGCGGGCCCCATAAAGAGGGGGCTCCCGCCGGAGACTTCCTCGCAATTCACTCACAGACGAGGCTCTCGCCGGATACTTCCTCCATAATCAGGCCTCAAGAGCCCAAAAGTGACGACAGTTACACGTTTCGGATGACCCGCTCGGATTACCAACATGAAGTGCGGGCCCCATAGGGAGGGGGCTCCCGCCTGAGACTTCCTCGCAGTTCACTCACAGACGAGGCTCCTGCCTGATACTTCCTCCATATTCAGGCCTCAGGAGCCCAAAAGTGACGACAGTTACACGTTCCGGATGACTTGCTCGGATTACCAACATGAGTTGCGGGCCCCATAGGGAGGGGGTTCCCGCCGGAGACTTCCTCGCAATTCACTCACGGACGAGGCTCCCGCCTGATACTTCCTCCATACTCAGGCCTCAGGAGCCCAAAAGTGACGACAGTTACACGTTTCGGATGACCCGCTCGGATTACCAACATGAAGTGCGGGCCCCATAGGGAGGGGGCTCCCGCTTGAGACTTCCTCGCAGTTCACTCACAGACGAGGCTCCCGCCTGATACTTCCTCCATATTCAGGCCTCAGGAGCCCAAAAGTGACGACAGTTACACGTTTCGGACGACCCGCTCGGATTACCAACATGAAGTGCGGGCCCCGGCTGAGACTTCCTCGCAATTCACTCACCGACGAGGCTCCCGCCTGATACTTCTTCCATATTCAATTTAGGGAGTGATTGATGACGAAGTGATGAGTCAGTGAGTGCTGATGATGAATGAGTGATGAGTGAGTGATGATGATGCTGATGATGATGATGACCAGTGAGTGGGTGATCGAGAGATGATGATGGTGATGGTGACGATGATGTTGAGAGAGGCGGCTTTCCTACCGTCGGAGGACCACTGCCTCCGAAGCCTACTGAGGACGAGTGAGTAATTGAGTGAGTGAGTGGGCTATAGAGTGGTGATGATGGTGACGATGATGATGATGAGGATGATGATGATGAGTAGTGATGACGGTGATGGTGGTTGATCGTGATGATGATGGTAATGATGATGAGTGTGTGCGTGTGATGACGATGATGGTGGTTGATGGTGACGATGATGGTGATGATGGTGAGTGTGTGTGAGAGAGAGAGGAAAAGGGGGGTGTGAGATCCTGCGCGGCGTGTGCAGAGAAAACAAGAACCCCACTTGGGATGTGGGGAACAAGAACCCCACTTAGGATGGGGGGGTAAGTGCATGCCGATCTACTTGCGCACATACCTACCATCCCGCCTACCTACTTTCTTCTCCCATTCACCTACATACATACATACATCATGCATAAATGCATACGTATATACATACATAAATGCAGACCTGCATGCATACACATGTACGAACAAACGTGCATACACAGTTACACATGTATGGGTGTATGTATGTATGTACGTATGCATGCATGTATGAAAGTATGTGCTCTGCTTCTCCCTCACGCTCTCTCTTTCTCTATGTATATGTACTCCCGTCGTTCCCATACGCTGGACCGCCTTGTCCCCTTGTCTCTGTTCCTTTCGTTTTCGGTCGCCTCGGTCTGAGTCGGGATCCAGACAGCCGCGTGAGAGAGCATGCGCCAGTGCTTCGACACCCTCGACCCCAGAGGTCTCGACCCATTCCCCGAGACCCGCTCTTCATCGTGTCGTTCCTGGACGGGCTTGAGGTCCGCTACGGGCCCGCGGACGCCGAGCACAGCGAAACACCGCCCGCTGTGTCCTGCTCATGACTCGAGCGGATCGCCTCTCCGGGCCGCAATGCCACCTCCCAAGCATGTTGGAGCGCCCCAGGACCACTCTGGACCGCCTTGGGGATTTTTTTGCTGCATTCGGAACCGATTTGGGTTCCTAGACTCTGGACGCTCGAAATGGGTACGGAAAGAATGGGTACAATGCCCAACAGCAGTTCCTGTTCATCTTGAACAGGATTCGCGATCCACGCCGCCGCGGCCTGTGTCCATTCGAGACATAAGGCCGCCTGCCCAACAGCGGCCGCCGTTGGTTTTGGACAACATTTGTTGTTGGGCATTGTACCCATTTTTTCCGTACCTACTTCGGGCGTCCAAGTAGACATCCTTGGCATCGTCTCTTGCGCTTTGCCCCTTGCGTGCTCCGCGCGGCAGGACGGGCCGTGCGGACCTCCGAAAGTAGAGGCATACTCGACTAGACGTAGGAGGGGTCTTTCGCCAGAGTCACCCTTGGTGCGAGCCCAATGGGGCCCCCCGATCGCTGAACGCAGTGCACGGTAGCACCGGCCTGCTCGCCCAGGTTCGGCCACCCCGCGTCCCCCGTCAAGCCGTGCACCAGAGGTCACCCTTGCCTACAACCCTCGTCAAAATTAACCTCAAAAATGTCTGACGTGGTTGAACTGCTTGTCGGAAGATCTGGGGCCGAGTATCGATGAGTGCGGGGTACTTGCATGCATGCGCCGCCCCTCCAATGTCGGTCGACGTCAAACTTTCGAGTCAACTTCGGTCAGACTATCTTTGCCCTCGCCCCGACTTTGAAGGGGCGGCGTGCCGACATTGAGGGGCGCGCCGAAATCGAAATGACGTGCCAGCAACTTTTGAGGTTAATTTTGACGAGGTAGTAGGGTCAAGTCGGGCCTGTCCCTCAACAGGAGGAAGATTCCAAAGTAGTCAACAGATAGTCAGGGGACGAATTCTCGACTATTCTTGACTATTATTGAGAAGTCTTGAACTGTGTTTTACTTTCGTCCAAAATCCGCCTGTAGGGGGACATGCCCGACCTAAGCCTAGGATCACTCTTGCGTGTAGTCGATGCTCCAAATCCCTCATTAATCGACCCTCCCTAAAAAATCGGACCCCCCTCCAAATGCGACCTCATATTCTGGACCCTCCTCTTCGACGGGCCGCCTTAATAAACCGGACCCCCTAAGCTCCAATCCAAAGAAAACGCCCGCATAAACCGGACCCCCCCCAGCTACAGAAGAGGCGCCCCGAGCCCTAATAAACCGGCCGCATTGGGGAGCTGGGGCCCTCCAGAGGTCTTCTGAAGCCATCTAGGGCCCTCTTGCGGGCCTCCAGTGGCGTTCTTGGAAGCATCCCATGGCTTTCGTGGGTCTCTCTTGGGAGCCTTCTGGGGGCATCTTGGGCTTCTTGTGGGCAGTCTCGGGGCTCTCTGGGGCAGTCTCGGGGCGGCCCCCTTGGGCCGCCTTCGAACCCTCTATGGGGCCTCGTGGGCCGTCTTGGGGCGAGATTGGGGGCCCATTGGGCCGTCTTGGACGCTGCGAAGACCCAAAAAGCGGATATGCACAACAAATGTATTTCCTGAGGGAATGTGACGATTTTGGTTTTTTCGGGGCTCTCTTAACGGCCTCTTGGGGTGTCTTGGGGGCCTCTTGGGCCGTCTTCAGACCATCGAGGTTCCTCTTGGAGCGCTCTTGCGCTGTCTTGGGTCTCTCTTGCGCCTTTCCGACGACCCCTCTAATCGCCTTCAGTCGGCTCGCAGGGCCCAGCGAGGCGCCCTGGGAGGCCCGGAAGGGCCACCGAACCTTTTCCAAGGGCGTCCAGGGGCCCCCGAACCGTCCGAAAGAGCGCCCCGGCCGTCCCTTGGAGGAGGATCCGGTTTAGGGGGGGGGGTCCAGGGTGTGTGTGTGTGTGTGTGTGTGTGTGTGTGTGTGTGTGTGTGTGTGTGTGTGTGTGTGTGTGTGTGTGTGTGTGTGGGGTTCCAGGTAATTGAAATAAGAACAGGAATATGCGTGTTTTTTTGAAGGGCCCCAGCGCCCCAGGAGAGCGGCGCCCTCCTCGCCGAGCGCGCGGTGCGCCCGCGGCCTCCCCGCGTGCGCGGGGCGCCCGCCGCCCTCGCGGGCCTCTGCGCGGCGGCGGCGGGCGCGTGCCTGGCGGCCGCCGGCCGTGCAGGCGGGCTCCGCGCGGCGGAGGGGCGCCGAAGATGCAGGAGCAGAGAGGGAGGGGAGCGAGGAGGGGGGAGGCGAGGAGGAGGAGGAGGAGGAGGAGGAGGAGGAGGAGGAGAGGGGGAGAGGGAGGGAGGAGGAGGAGGAGGGAGGAAGGAGGAGGGGAGGCGGAGGAGGAGGAGGAGGGAGGAGGGGGAGGAGGAGGAGGAGGAGGCACAGAAGGGAAGAGGGAGGGCGGGTAGGGGAGGAGAAGGAGGAGAGGAGAGGAGGAAAAGGAGGAAGGGAGGAGGAGGAGGAGGAGGAGGAGGAGGAGGATGTCGTGGACTGGCTCCTGTGGTGGCGGATGTGGCCGCCACCCACCTCTGAGCAGTTCGTCGGCCTCAGGCGCCGCCCCTGGCGCGCTCCGCGCGCCAGTGAGGGGGCTCTGGCGCAGATCCAAGAAATCCGCGCTGACCTCCAAATGTGGGTGTTTATGCCATTGCCGCTCCTCCAGAGGAGGAGGAGGAGGAGGAGGAGGAGGAGGAGGAGGAGGAGGAGGAGGACACGCACCCAGTCGAGAAGCTGCGCTGCTCGGCTCCGCGCGCCCGCGGGACGCGTGTGCGGCTCGGCCTCGAAGCCTGGGCTGGGACACGCCCCGCCTGGGCAGGTACACCCAGCGTGGTGTCATCGCCCACGGAGGTGGGCCACACCCTTTTTTTCCCTTTGCGGCGCGGCAGAGGCGATCCGCTTGCGCGTGGAGCAAATCCGGGCTGCGGAGTTGCAACTTGTCCCGCATGCAAGAGTGAGAGGGGAGGGGCAGAAAAGGGCGGCCGCGATGGGGGAGGAGGGGGGGGGAGGGCACGCTCACGCGGCGGCGCCGCAGGGAGCGCGCGGGGCGGCCAGGCCGCGGGGCAGCCCATGGCAGCGGCGCGTGGCACCCAGGGGCGGGGCCAGCAGCCGCAGTACGGGCGAGGCCCAGCAAGCGGGGGGGCGGGAGCAGCGGGCGGCAGGCGGACCAAGCGCTTGGGCGGGCGGTGCACCGGCGTCGTGATGCCTCACATCCCCCCCGCCGTCTCGCACACCCTTCACGGGGGTGACGGGTACAGGTGGGCAGGCTTGCCGCGCCGCGTCGAAGATGCGGGCGAGGGCCTGCGTAGGCCGAGGCAAGGGGAAGGAGGAGGGCGAGGGGTGCGAGGGGGACGTGGACGAGCGTCGAAGAGCAAGCGTTGACAACCACGACTTCTCGGAAGTCTTAGCAGAGGTCTCGGATCGGCGCTGGTCCCCCCGTGGGGGTCGTTCCTGGCGCGCTCCGCGCGCCAGTGTAGACGGGTCCAGCGCCGATCCCGGAAATCCGTGCGGACCTCCGAAAGTGTATCGGGGGCGGCAAAGAGGGGGGTGATGACTAGGGGTGGGTGGCTATCATGGCGTGGGCCATGGTATTTCCTCAGATCTCATGGCGCCTCTTCTTGTTTCATTACGTCCCTGGCCCCGCCCCTGGGCCGCGCACATGCCGCCGGCCATGATTTGCGCACCCCCCTCTTGGACGCCCCCCTCTTGGCCGCCCCCGAGTGTATGTTGTAATTCTGCTTTATTTCTTTATGCGAGGGCGAAGGAGCGGGGGGATTGTGCACTTCGCTGAGACGATGGTGACAGGCCAGCCTGCTAGACGAAGAAGTCCTCTTCTGGTACTAGTTCTTGTGGCGGTTGCGCATTCCCGCGCGGAGGCAGATGAGTACGAGTGTGACAACGTGACGTAGCCAATTAAAGCTTACACAACGTGATTTCCATACGCATGGTGTTCTCATGGTGTAGCCAACCCATCCCGAGATCCGGTGGCGCAGCACCACTTGTCAACCGAAACTATATCCTAGGGAAGATCCAGACAGTCTTCTCTCTGGTGCGAGTAATCGCATCATCTTGCAATGCGGCCAAGAATAGCGAGCTGAGACTGAGCTACCATAACACGGCCAAGACCTGAGCTTAAGAGATCTAGGAATCTGTAGTGCTGCAAAGACCATAGCTGACGAAGGCCGTGATATTGCACAGCATGGGTCGGACCTTTGCAGCCCGACGTTGTACGGAGCATCGCCGGAGGGGGAGGAGCTGAATCTAGATGTGAACAAGATAGGCCCACTACAGGAAGCTGGCTGAGTGGCGCCACTGATTTAGTCACGGTTTCGAGCCTAAGCCTTCGCATCTGGAGCACCACCTCCCCGAGTCGCTCAGACAGGGGAGGCAGAGAAGAACGAGTGAGTGGCCGAGACGGCGGGTGGTCGATGGTGGACGATGGATTGTTCTCTTGACGGTTCTCCACGGGCGTCGCAACATCGGCCGCCATCTTATGCAGACTCGCCCTCCAGGTGGGAAGTCTGACAGGCTGATCCCTCCGCCGGGCAGCAACACGT
>CAUYUJ010010890.1:1094031-1114031 GCA_963575745.1 Prorocentrum cordatum | reverse complement strand
CATAACGCCATTTCTGGGACTTCAACACCGAGAACCAATGTAAGTGTTGCACCCTTGTGGCCCTGAGTCCTTCCAAAACGCCAATTCTGGTACGCTGATCATGGGAATCCGTTGGAAGCCTTGCAGACATTGTCGATGAATGTGCGCAGCGCTAAGGCGAGAATCACATTTTGAAAATGAGCCGCCCTCAATCCGTGAAGTTATTGTAAATGTGTAATCCGAATGTACGCGGCGCTAAGGCGAGAGCCACATTTTGAAAACGACCCGCCCTCCATCCGTGAAACTGTTGCCATCTTTCAAGCATCAGGGTCATACATGGTGAGGAGGTCACAGGCGAAACGCCCGGCCCGCCCTTAAACATTGGCTTCGGGGTGCGACAAGGAGATGTTATGTATAAGGAAAAGGAATGGGGAATGAGAAGGTGGAGGACGAGCAGAGGAGGAGGAGGAGGAGGAGGAGGAGGAGGAGGAGGAGGAGGGGGAGGAGGAGGAGGAGGAGGTGCGAGTCTGTTCGCCGCCGAGAGAAAAAGGGTGTGGGGGTGTAAGATCGGCGCAGGTTCGGACCGAACATCGTGAGGGGGGGGGTCTGGTTGAGGGAACCACAATGTACCGATACCGCTGCGCCCCAGACCTCTCCTGGGTACATTCTGAAGAGAATTTCGAGGCGGATCCCGTGGTGGCGACGAGGGTCTCCCAGGAGGCAAACGACAGGTATGGATACCGTTTCCTTCTTTGAGGTCTTGGGGCGCCGATGCGTCGTCCCAGAGAGTCGGGCTAAGCTTCATGGGAGGATGCAACCATGTTTCACTCGGGCATGTCCCTTCACAGGAGGGATATTCAAGAGCAGTGGGACAATAGTCGGGGGACGGTGTTTCCACTCTTTCTCGGCTATCCTTGAGCAGTTCTGGACTACTCTTGATTTGTTTCTGGAATCCACCTGCGGGAGGATATGCCCGACCTGAAGCTAGGTCACCTGCAGGGGCGCGAGGCTTCTCGCGCGCACTTGTCGCAAACCTGGCCAGACAGTTGTCCGTCCTTGCTGCGGGGTTGGCGCGGGAGTGCGAAGGGAAAGCGCACTTCGCGCTGCATCGCGGCGCGGAGGAGGAGGAGGAGGAGGAGGAGGAGGAGGAGGAGGAGGAGGAGGAGGAGGAGAGGAGGAGGAGGGAGAGGAGGGAGGAGGAGGAGAGGGTGTAGGAGGAGGAGGAGGGAGGAGGAGGAGGAGGAGGAGGAGGAGGAGGAGGAGGAAGAGGAGGAAGAGGAGGAGAAGGAGGAGGAGGAGGAGGGAGCGCGAAGAGCGCACTTCGCGCTCCCTCGCGGGGTCGGAGCGTGGACTCGGCATGCCCGTGCTCGGAGTGGCCACCCGTCGGGGGCCAAAGACAGAGGAGTCGGCAGGGGGCTCCCCGGAAGCCCCATCGCGCCGTTTGGTAAGCCTCGCAGGCACTCGCCGAAGCCACCGACGGCTTCGCGGAAGGCCTGCGGGGCTTCCGGGAAGCCCCTCCTCTCCTCTTGCTCCTCTTCCTCCTCCTCCTCCTCCTCCTCCTCATCTGCTCCTCCCTCCTCCCTCCTCCTCCTCCTCCTCCTCCTCCCCTCTCCTCCTCCCCTCCTCCTCCTCCTCCTCCTCTAGGTCCTCTAGGTCCTTGGCGCACCATGTCCCGCTGCTGCAACACATGGCACAAAAACTGTGGTAATAAACCACACACGGCACTTAGGGAAGGGGTCACTCTCTTTTAAGGGGGAGAGATCGTCCGAATTCCACCCCCGTAGAAGAAGGGTCCACCCCTCCTATGAGGAGGTCAAGTGATTGAGACGCACCCTTATTCCGAGGCCCTCCGTTGCAGGCCTTGGCGAGGAGGACCACCTTCTTAGTGCCGAACGCCCCACAGAGACTGCACCACACTCGGCCTCCTTCTCCGCTCCAAAGTCTGTGGGAAGGGTGGGCCAAGCGAGCTGGTCTGGGGAGGCCAGTACACGGAAACGCCGCTATGGCGCCTCTCGACCAATCACGAATTCCACAAATCACACAAGCGGATCTCTTGCCCGCTCGAACAATCTCATGACCATTTGCCTCGGACACGAGCTCCAACACCTCAGGTGCTTTGTACCGCTTCGCGCGGAACTTATCGGCATCATTCAAATTCAGCTTAGACAGAGCACCCCCGACCCCCGCAACCAAGACGGCACGGCCCCGCACCTGGAAATCCAGGGCCTTCAGTTCATTCAGCAGTTGCGGAGGGACAGGGTGCATCTTGGCTCCTAGCTTGGCTAGACGGTCTGCTTCTCGGTTGCCTCTCCAGGCCCACCAAGCACATCCCTGAGCAGACGCCTTAGCCCAAGACTGGTGACTGCGAATTTTCTCGACGGTAACAGGCGCAGTTAAATCTTCACACTTGCGGAACATCTCGCGCCAGACCTCGGCGTACGCAACATTGTCCAGGGTCTGGCCGATCCCTGCATTCCAGGTATCGACGACCATCTTGCAATCGCACACAACGTGCACAGGCTCCACCCCCACATTCCTGAGAAGCATGAGGAGAGCGTACACTTCGGCACACCCCGACTGCTGGATAGGGTGTGGCAGGGGTCCGTATAGGGCCCCGTCCCACCCCCCGTGGCGGTCGACCTGGACAATACCCCAACCAGCACGCTCCAAAGCGAGATCTCCAGGGGAAAGGGCCGAGCCATCGATAGCGACATTGCCACGGAAAACACCATAGGGAGGCAAAACGCTCCAAACCTGAGCCTCGTCCTGACGGGGGGGAGGGGCCTCAAAAGCCAGGCTGGGGACCAGGCATCTGGCGGTACCGATGTCGTAAGACGGTGCCTGCTGGAAATCTTCGATGGCCTCAGGCACGTCCATCTCTCGGCGGGTCATCCAGGTCGCAGGGCAATCGACGATCCTGTGCTTGGGCGTGCCCAAATCGCCGCAAAACTTGCACTTGGGGCATACCGCCCTCCGATCTCGGAAGAGGATGCTCTGCGTCGGGAAGCCGCCCGACACACATCCTGACAGAAACGCAGCACTCGCCACCTGGCCTCGGGAACGAAGCTGCCTCAGGACCTCAATGATGGGCTCCAGGCGAGGGGCACCCGATAAAACACTCCCGTGAAAGCTGGTGCCCTCCAAATTCTTCTGCAAAGCCAACTTGGTGCCAGAGAGGACCAGGGATTTGAGAGACCTCTTTTCCAGATACCCGAAGTCAAACAACATGCCCCTGGAGTCCTTCCAAACCACAGGATGGCTAGCAGACCAGCCCATCCGCAATAAAGTACAGTACACAGCACCCCCAGGACCGTGAACCTGATTCCAGTCAAACCCTGGGGCCTTCTGGGCAGCCTCGAAGATGCTCGTGAGGAGACTGCGGGGCAGCCACTTCTCACGCCAAGCTTGCACCCAGGACTGGAGGGGCAGTACGTTGGCCTGGTAGGTAGGGTCGAGGGTCGGGTCCGCGCACAGTTGGAACTCCAAGGTCCTCAAACGGCCTCGAGAAACTCCAAACGTACTCCTAGCAATCACCGAACGTATCTGCCTGAGCCTTTTCCTGGAGACTCCGTGCACCTTCGCGCCATACATATCAGCGGGGAGACCTCCAGTTTTCACAATACGCTTGGCTCCGATGGCAGCCGAGCTGAGGGCACGGAAACGGTGAGCTCGAGGCTGCAGCTTTCCAATGCGACCCAGATGTACCCTAGCACTAACCCTGCCTCTCACCTTGAAACCCACCCCCAGGTTTTTCGTAGACTGGCTGTGCCTAAACTTCCACCTCTTCAACTTGACAGATATATCCGTCGCTATCCAACCGTGCGTAGCTACCACTACACCCTTAGTTCTGGACACGATCAGGCACATCCGCTCGAGCTGCTGGCAGAGGAAGAAACTGGCGAGGCCTAGACCATTGGCAACTGTCTTGCCTTTCCCCGCCATGCACAGGGTGATGTCATCCACCGCGTTAAAGATTCTGACAAAACGAAACGCATCCGCAAGCACGTCGAGGGGGTCTTGGAGGAAGACTTTCAGGAGAGTGGTAGCGAACGTGCAACCCGCCAGGATAGCCTGAACCGCAAACACCCCACGAGAACACATCTTTCCCAGGAGAACGTGCCGTTGGCCCCGATAGACCGTCAGAAGATAACGGAGAATAAAAACGTTGAAACCGTGTTTGATGGCAGCCCTGACCAAGAGAACGTGTGCCACTTTTTCACAGGCCTTGGCGAGGTCGAGGAGGGAGGACGCGAACGACATGACTGTGTTCTGCGCAAACTCGCCCATGGCCGACTGCTCCCAGACCGCCCGCTCGCACGAACGGCCAGCACTGCCATTGAAATACTCTCGCTGGTGGTCACGTTCCCAGGAAACAGCGGCCTGACGAAGCATCCGAGACATCACCCGAACAAGCGCCGAGAGCAGCCCGATAGGCTTGTGACCCCCATCAGGTTTTTCAATCATCGCCACCAGAATGATCTTCATCTGACTAGGAACGTGACCGAGCCGAAGAATAGCCTTCCAGAGACCTGCCAGGGCGAGCAAACAGTCGTCACTGACCAGAAGGAGATCCCTCGGGTGGACGTTGTCGCTGCCCAGGGCGGTCCTGGTCTTAAACTTCCTGCAACACGCGCGGATCACGGCTGGGTCGAACTCCCAGTCCAGCATGCCGCTTGATTCCTCATCACTAATGCTGGCGATGTGGTCATTTAGAGCCTCGAGTGGGTCCTCATCAGGAACATCCCCCCCTGGAGTATTCCATATCCCCTCACACTCCGAGGTTAAATCGCCTAAAACTTCCTGCGGGCCAGGAGGGGCCTGTCCTGGGGTCGAGGGCTTCGAAGGGACCCAGCCTGTGGGGGCCTTGGTGTAGCGGTGTCCTAACCCCCCCCGTTTTTGACAGCTTCTTTGACCCAGCTCCTCCAGGCAGACTGACGCGACGAAACCTGCACGCGCTCGAGCCTGTCGGCGATGCGCCCTGCGTCTGTCGCCCAGTGGTAGAGCTCCTGAGCAGAGGCGTCCTGCAGCACGGCTCGAGAAGGCTGCCAGGAGATCCACTCCTGGCAGTTCCTAAGGGTGGGAGGGCCTCGGACGATCTTGTTAATGATACACTGGGTATCACTCCCCAGCCAAGACACCCCCTTGTTTCTAATATAATGCAGCTCCAGGATCCAAATATGAAGGGAACGCCACCCCCTGGCCAGAGCACACCCCACAGGATACGGACCCCCAGTGGTCTGAATCTCGGGAACGGTCTGGATTTTCGGACCCTGGACCCTGCCGCGGTATTGTTCCCCGAGCTCCTGGTCCAGACAGAAGACCCTGCACATTTCGTCCTCGTATAATCCCAAGAACTCGGAGAAAAACAGCTGGAGCCTGTGAACGTCAGGCGCTTCTTCGAGGCGAGCAGCGAGCGTACCCCAGTCCACCGGCGACGTCGGAGGCCCGAAGGGAAGCTCAGCTCGATCCCGCGGAAAACTCTTGGGGCTGAACAGGCGCGGCACCTCAGGCATCACGGCCTTGTGACGCATCACGAGCTGCACGGCCCAGTGCGGCTTCAAGGTAGAACCTCGACTGCGACGGACTGAGGTGACTGAATTGGCCAACCCAGGCGAGACCAAGAAGTAGTCAAGAACTTTCCAGACTTTACCACATCTGCACGTAGGAAGAGACGGCGCACATATCGTAGCACGAAGACGAGATTCCCACCCACACTCACGAAGGGCTTGGGGGGTACAGTTTCAGTCTCCACCTATGACGTACGGTAATCTCCACCCATGCAGAAGTTCCCCTAGCCTGGCTAAAAGATGAGACCCCTCAGGCCCCAAGGCCATTCCCCCCGTCGGAAGGTAAAGTGAAACAGCTAGGAATCCCCCAGGGACATACGCATTGACCCAGCATATGTGGACCCTGTGGGGGCTCGGAAGGCGTGGATAACTGGCCCCAGGCGGCAGGCTTATCCCGAACGATCGACGACATCCGACACGGACACCACTCGAAAGCCCGCCGTCCTGGGTGACAACAGAGGGCCTCAGGCTGCACTGCCAGCCTAAGGACGCCAATCTAGATTCAGCCTCTTTAATCTGGAACCGAGCTCGACCGATCTCCTGAGTCAAAACGACATCGGCCCGAGATTCAGCAGCCAAAAAACGACAAAGAGGCCCCCAACCCGAAGAGCTTGCAGTCTCAATCACAAACTCACTTCTGCGCTTCGCAGCCTGCAACTTAGGAGGAGGGGAAGGAGGAGGAGGACAAGGGGGAAGGATGCAGGCAGCTGGGCGCAGACACTGGTCAAACTCGCGATGGGCTCTCGCCCGTGGCCGCCAGAGCTGCCTTGGCACGCGCCAGGGCATCAGGGGCAGGCGCCTCAGTAGACGGAGAGGCCACGCCGCCGCCGTCGGAGAACGCCTGCTTCTCCACGGCCGCGCCCTCGGGAACCTTCTGCTCACCGCGGACGCCATCACCTCCTCCTTTACGCTTCTTCTTGAGGCGCTCCGAGTGCTCCTGGTGCTGCTGGACCAGGGACTCCGCCTTCTCTTTGACCGAGCTGAACAGATTCTCCGTGACAGACTTGAGCCCCTCGGCCAGCAGGCGCTTCCTCTCCTCCAGCTGGGACGTGTCAGTAGCATCCAACTCCTGCACATCTCCCAAGCCGAGGAGGCTCTCGTCGTCGACAAAGATGTCCTGGATGTTTCCTTCCAGAATGTCTCGAATGCACAGCTTCGCTGACACTCCATGCGTCGGCGCCTGCTGCTGCGCGCCCAGGGTCTTGGCGTGCAGCGCGGCCACCGCCTGCTGGTACACGGTCTTGGCCTCCTCGACCTGGTCGACCAGGCCCGTGACCACCTGCTGCTGCTCCGCGTGCTGCTGGGTGAGGCGCTCGAGCTTCTCAGTCGCCTCCAGCAGCTGCTTCTCCACGTACTGTAGTTTGGCATGCGCCTCTCCCGCCACATCATGCGCTGCACGTCCTGGCTGAGAGCGTCGCACTCGTTCCTGTTGACAGGCACTGATGAGCTGGCCATTGTTCGTCTTGCTTCCCAACTGCTCCAAACTCTGCAACTCCGCGTCCGTGAGGTTCTTGAGGTCTTGGCCGCCGCCGCAGCCGCCAGGTCCTCGGGCCCCTGTACGCCAAGGAGCGAGGTGTAGACCAGGAGGAGGAAACACACCTTGGCCCATCTGACCGCCAGGCTGGCCCTCTCGCGGCAAGAAGACCTCTCCCGACGATCGTGGCACACCACAGTGTTTGCACCAGTCCCAATCTGCCTGATTATTTCCGCAACCACAGGCACACTTACACCTGGCGCCGACAGAGTTGTGCCAGCCGCCCGTGTACGTCTGCTGCGCTGCGTATTTGCCTGCACCTTTGCCCGCTCCTTGCTGCCAGCCCTTGCTGAACGACATGGCTGTACGCTCTGCAGGGTGCGAAGCGAAATCCTTCCCGCTGGCGGGCCTCTGGCGGCCCTGGAGAGCGGTGCGTGCAGGCCCTGTGCCCGGCGACTCGAGCCCCAACCCCAGGGGAAGGGACGCCCCCAGGCGATGGCCTTGAACCAGCTACGGACCTCCTCCTCCTCCTCCTCCTCCTGCTCCTCCTCCTCCTCCTCCTCCTCCTCGCTTGCCCCCCCCCCCCCCTCTCAGGGCGCGCCTCGGAGCCAGAGATGACTATAGCCCATGGCCCACACTGGAGCCGCTCTGGGGTCTCCCCGGGGCCCCACGGGTCCTCGGTGAGGGGACGCCGTGTGGACGCCGTCTGGGCACGCTGGCTTGACGTCGCTCGGGCGTGCGGCTTTTTTTTTCGGCCAGGACCATCGAGGAGGATCTTGAAACACCTTGCTTCGATAGCAAGTCATGGCCGCCTGGTGTACCCTCCTGATTCCGTCCCTAGCGTCGATTCGCGTCTGTGAGTCGATGAGATTGCGCTGATTTAGAGTCGGCTAGCGCCGATGAGCGTTGTCGCAAGAGCCGACAAGATGGTATGGGAGGCTCCCATGAGCTGCCACCGAATCTTGGGAAAGAACACGCACGAAATCGACAATCGAATGTGGAATGGACGTCCGAGCGATGGCAGGCTGGGCAGCACCCGACAGGCGCCGCCCATCCTGGGGTGGCGGGTAAGGAGGCTTGGCCGCGCGAGCTTTCCAAGTCGCCACCGGGACCGGAGCCCCCCCACCGCTGGACAATTCCATCTTGTGGCGCCGCTGCTCGTCCACCAGAGGTCATCTACATCGTGAGGCGCGCCTTCTCGCCGCCGCCTTCCTGCTCCTCCTCCTCTCATCGGTCGCGTCCTCACCTGTTCCCCAGCCATCTTCTCATAATTATGGGTATCGTCTTCCTTCACCTTCTCGTAAGTGTCGTCGTTCTCCTCCTCCGCCTCGTTGGATTGAGGAATGGGCTGTTGCATAGGAAGGGGAGAGGAAGTCGGAGGATAATGATGAGAATGTGGAGGCGGGTGGGGGGGTCATGTAGCACGGGGAGGGTCGGCGGGGATAGGAGGAGTGAGGAGGTGGGCAGACGGAGGAGGAGGAGCAGCAGCAGGATGAGGGGTAGTTCTCTGGTCGAGGACAAGGAAGACGACCAGCAGGGGGAAGGGGGAAGCAGTGGGGATGGGGGTGGATGGAGAGGACAGAAGAAACGAAGAGAGAGAGAGAGAGAGAGCGCCTCCTTCTCCTCCTCTTCCTCTTCCTCCTCCTCCTCCGAGAGGGAGAGAGAGAGAGAGAGAGAGAGAGAGAGCGAGAGCGAGAGCGAGAGAGGCACGGCGACAAGTACAGCAGCTACCCCCGCTGCAAGCCGGGCGAAGACCCCATGAACGGCTCCATGTGTTTCGACGACGAGGCGATGGGCGACAACCCCCCGCTGACGGAGTGCGGGGTGATCGGCTTGCCCTCCTCCTCCTCGTCCTCGTCCTTTTCCTCCTTCTTTTCTTCCTCCTCGTCCTCCTCGTCCTCTTCGTACTCCTCGTCCTCCTCCTCGTCCTCCTCCTCCTCCTCTTCCTGAGGGGGCGCCAACTATCCACCTGCGCCGATGCTGGCCACGCCAGGTACCCATGCCTCTACTCTTCCCCCTTTTTGGGCCTCCTCGGAGGCTTTCGTTGCCACCCCAGGAAGAGGAGGAGGAGGGGGAGGAGGAAGAGGAGGAGGAGGAGAAAGAGGAGGAGGAGGAGGAGGAGGAGGAGGAGGAGGGCGAGGACGAGGACGAGGACGAAGAGGAGGAAGAGGAGGAAGAGGAGGAAGAGGAGGAAGAGGAGAAAGAGGAGGACGAGGAGGACGAGAAGGAGGAGGATGAGGAGGAGCAGGAAGATTTTGGGCCCCCTCGGAGGCCCTCGCTGCCACCCCGAATTTCGCCTCGAAGTCCCGGTCAGAACGCACCCTGGGCGAGGTCCGGGCAGTAGCGGTATCGGTGACCTGTGCTCTCCCCATGGCCACCTGCGCCGATGCCGGCCACGCCGATCCTGGGCTTGGGGCCAATGTGCTTCACCCGAATGAAGCAATTGTGCAGATTTGTGTTAGCCAGCGTGGGTTTTGACCAGCGATTTTTTGCTATCGATGTGGTGTAGTCCAGGTGGTGCGATCGGTGTGGTGCAGTCTAGGTGGTGCAGCCCATGCGGTGCAAACTCTGTGGTTCAGTGCAAAGCAACGCAACCCAACGCAACCTAAAGCAAGGCAGATCAATGCAACGCGATGCGAAGCAAGGCAAGGCAGTGTAATCCGGTGCAAAGTAAAGCGAACCAATCCATGCCAAGCAATGCAGAGACATGCAAGTCATTGCAGCGCAACGCAAAGCAATGCCCCTATTCTACGGTTTGCTGTGCTGTGCGAGTTGACGAGTGCGAGTGGACGAGCGCACGTGGCGGCGACGGCTGGCGGCGACGGGCGGCAACGAGCCGGCGAGACCAGGTTTGGGGCCCACTTGCCGTAGAGCACACATATTTGGACGCCCGAAAGGGGTACGGAAAAAATGGGTACAATGCCCAACAACAAATGTTGTCCCAAACCATCAGCGGCCGCTGTTGGGCAGGCGGCCTCCTGTCTCGACTGGGCCTGCGCGCCAGGGAAGGGGTCCTAGCGCGGACGCAAGAAATTCGCGCGGGCCTCCGAAAGTGTATGTCTGTGCCTCGAGCAGTGGCGGAGCGACCTGGCTTGCCTACAGGCCCACCAGAGAGTGTTCTGATTCAGAGCCTTTTGTGGTCTGCGCGAAACGTTCTTAGAACATGTTTGGCTGAGACTGTCTTGTTTTAACCCCAGTGGGTTTATGTTCTAAGTGCACTGTTTTTGTTTTCGGGACACTTCTGGGTTCTACGAACAGGTCGTGGTAGGCCTATAGGAATGCCGGGACGGTTAATCCCTTCTCAAGTGCAGGTTTCTTTGTTAGCACTGCTTTCAGAGCTGCAGAGGCCTCGCCGAGCGGGCACATCGCACATCGTAGAAAGAGACAAAGACATTGCAAGTAGTAAGTCGGGCCTGCCCCTCTACAGGGGGAATATTCAAAACAATATATATATACATATATATATATATATATATACATATACACATATAAAGAAATAGTCTGGGCACGATTTCTTGGGCTTTTTTTGGTGCTGTTGCGCATGTTTGGGGTATTTTCAATTTTCCGTTCAAGCTCCCCCTGTAGGGGAATCTTCAAACCTGTCCAGAAATAGTCCGGGGTCGATTTGTGTGACCATTTTGTAGCTATGTTTGAACATATTTTGGGTAGTAAAATGTGTGGTTCAAACTTCCCCTGTAGGGCTGTCGGTGGACATGCCCGACCTAATGCAAGTATGTAGAAGTTTTCAGCACTCCTCGCGGATTTTCGTTGACCGGCGCTGGCCCCCCCCACTGGCGGTGCCTCCGGGCGCCGCCCTCTTCGCGCCCCGCGCGCCATGGGAGGGCCCCGTCGCGTGCCCAAGGGATCCGCGCTCACCCCCAAAAAGTTCATGTTTATGCATCTGCTTGCCTGGAGGAGGAGGAGGAGGAGGAGGAGGCGGAGGAGGAAGAGGAGGAGGAGGAGGAGGAGGGACAGGAACAGGAACAGGAGCAGGAACAGGAACAGGAGCAGGAGGAGGAGGAGGAGGAGGAAGGAGGAGGAGGAGGAGGAGGAGGAGGAGTATCAGGAGGAGGAGACCCAGAGTAAACCCAGAGCGCGTCAACCCAAAGCGCGTCAACTCTGTTGCAATATAAGCCCTCCCTCCAGGATCCCTCTTCCTCACCTTCCGAGGCCTGGCCAGGCGGGCACCTCCCCAGGGAGCGGCGGCTGGCCCGGCAGGGCTCGGTGCAGGCGGACTGGCCCCCCCTACCCTCCGCCCCCCCCCCCCCCGAGGTGTGAGGCAGGCGAACCACACGGCAGGCTGCTCTTGCGCTCCTCCTCTCCTCCTCCTCCTCCTCCTCCTCCTCCTCCTCCTCCTCCTCCTCCTCCTCCTCCGCCTCCCCCCCTCCGTGCTCCTCCTCCTCCCCCCCGCTTGCGGTCAGGAACTTCAGCTTCGCGTGTCGCACCGCGGCTGCAGGCTCACCACGCTTCGGAGCGACACGGCATCCACTTCCCAGGCTCACCACCCACCAAACCACCCCAACTCAACCCGAAGGCTCAAATTTACCGTCGATTTCCAGTGGGGGGGGTCGGAAGACATAAAAAAACACGTGGAACCCTTACCCCCCCAACCCGAAATTGGGGTCTTCGGGTTGGGTTGGGGTGGTCTGGTAGGTAGTCACAGGCCCCGCGCGTCAACGTCCCAGGGCCGTTCCCAGCCTCCCGCCCCGCGGGGCGGAGTGACGCGCTGTCCGCTGGCGGGGCACAGCGTGTCGCCAGGGCTGCCGCCGCGACACGCTGAGCAGCAGCTGCTGATCGTATCCTCTCCCACCAGATCTCCAGCGTAACGGAGAAAACAAGAGAGACGTTTTGCATCGGTTTCGGCCTCTGGGGGCTCTCGCTAGGCCCTGGGACCGTCAACAACACGAAACAGGCAAAACATCCGGCCCTGGGGACTGGGTCCTCACTTCTAGGGGCTAAGTATTGGAACACATCCAGTCGTCGGACTTCAGGGCCCTTCCCGGTCCTCTCTGGCCCCTCCGCCCTACCCGACGCTCCTTCTTCTGGACTGCCAGGCTGGATCATGGATCAGGCTGCAGAGCGCGGCATCCAGCACATTGTCGCCTCTCCCTTCACGCGCACCCTAATGACGTCCCTGGCGCTGTCAAGGCTGCTCGGGAAGCTCATCGAGGTGGAGTACCTCCTCTCGGAGGCCAGACAGCCCGAGGGACCCTACAGACCCTTCAAGCCAGAGAGGGAACATCGGCCCCGCGGTGGTGGGGAACCTCGTCGCCAGAGCACGAACAAGCATGCACGAAGGTGTTCAGCGCGGCCTGGCATGGCCTGGCAGCGAGGGCGTGGGCCGACCCTGTCACCTGCTGGTGCGACTTCTTTCAATCCGCGGTGCCCGAGGCCCTGGCCGCATCACCCCGGGGTAGTTTTAAAAGGGCCTGCCCCTCTGCAGGGAGAATATTCAAAGATAGTCCAAAAATAGTCGGGGGCGATATTTCTACCACTGTTGACCATTTTCAACTTTTCGTCGAAAATCCGCCTGTAGTGGGACACCCCCGACCCAATGGCACGACTTCTTTCAATCCGCGGTGCCCGAGGTCCTGGCCGCTTCCCCCCGGGTAGTTTTTCGTCCCGGGTCCAGCTTTGATAGCCCACGGGCCAGATTCCGGGCCCCAAAGCCGAAGTCGAGGAGAAATGTTGGGATTGGAAAGATCGCATCGTCGGAGGTCCAGGTTGGGCGTGGGCCGATGTTGGCTCTCCGGGCGATGTGGAGTTGCCAGCATTCGCCGTGAGCCAGCTGGAGGAGGTAGAGGAGATGTGGGACCCGAGCTACGGCAGCTCTCCGATCAAGACGCCCGAGGACGTTGACCAGATGCACAGCGACGGGGGGCGGGGGAGGCGACGTCATGTGAGGTCATGTGAGTCGTGTCGCGTCGCTGGTTCTGGCCCACTTCGCTTGGGCGCGGCGCGGTAGCCACCGACGCCCCTCTCGAGCATCAGCTTCCCGAGCCGTTCCAAGCATCCCGGCCCGCGGGGCGGAGCGACGCGCTATCCGCTTGCGGGGCATAGCGTGTCGCCAGGGCCGCCACCGCAACACGCTAAGCAGCAGTTGCTGACGAAGCTGGTCCAGGCAGAAGCGGGGCCCGGACCATTGGTTTTTCTCCCTGGGACCAGCTGTTCGACTGGAGTCATTTTGATGACTGTCCTGCACCCTTCCGCGAAACTGATAGCAAGTTTTGCCTTCCCATCCCTTGTTCCCCCATTTAATGTTCAGTGGCGCACGCGGTATGGTCTGCTGACGCCGAAGAAATATGAAGTCATATGTTCTGGACGAATTAAACATTGAAAGTTGGGGGCTCGGGTGCGTCGACATTGCGCAGGCAAATCTTGCTTTAAGGTTCGCGACATGATGTGGAACCCTCATGAACCCGCCATAGGAGGGACCAGGCCCGAAAACTCTGAGAAGTTGTTGTTGACCCGTTTCTCTCAGGACTCCTCTTTCCGTCATGGCGGGCACACGCCCAGCCGCGGATTTGTTTTGTGCCGGCCCTCGGCCCCCTCCCTTGCGTGTGGGGGGCGGGGTGCGAGGGGGGATGGCTGCGCTTGGGGCGGGGAATCCGTCCACTGGCGTCCGAAGTATGTGCGCTCTGACCCCCCACGCTCAGTTAGGCTGTAACTTCTGGGAGGGTCAACTCAGCTTTGCCGCTGATGTCGCCTTGGGTCCAATCTGGCCGAGTCCAGCGCAACCTGGCTCTGCTCCGTTCGATCGGGCCCAATGCGGCTTGCTCCCGAGCCAAACTTGATCCAGTCTAGCTAAGTGGCCACCAGGTCGGGTGTAAGGCCATGTATCGCAACCGTTCATGATTAGACCTTCGGGAGTTGCCTACTGGGTAACCTGGGGAGGGGAGGAGAAGGAGCCCCCCCCCTGGCCCCCACGCGCTGCAGTCAGTCCTCGCGCCTCCATGAGGAGCGCGAAACCGGGAGCACAGGAGCTTGTCCTGGCCACGGCGAGGCTCGGCCGCGCACCGGTCCCCGACCTGGACGTGCCCGGGGCGGCCCCAGGGCCAGAGCCCCCACCCCCTGAGCCCAGAGTGGTCCAAGACGCACGCCTCACACACCACACCGCAGGAGGAGGAGGAGGAGGAGGAGGAGGAGAAGTAGGAGGAGGCGGAGGAGGAGGAGGAGGAGGAGGAGGAGGAGGAGGGAGGAGGAGAAGGAGGAGGAGGATGAAGAGGAGGAGGAGGAGGAGGAGGAGAGGAGGAGGAGGAGGAGGCGGAGGAGGAGGAGGAGGGGGAGGGGGAGGGGGAGAGGATGAAGAGGAGGAGGAGGAGGAGGAGGAGGAGGAGGAGGAGGAGGAGGAGGAGGAGGAGGAGGAGGGGAGGAGGAGGAGGAGGAGGAGGAGGAGGAGGAGGAGGAGGGAGGAGGAGGAGGAGGAGGAGGAGGAGGCGAGCAGCCAGCAGGAGTTCTCCGAGAAACCGAAAAACCCTGGAAACATGGAACCCCTAGCCACTTAAGGCGGGAGGGGGAGGCGATGCCTCAAGATGAACGAGTTCAGGCCAGTGGGGGCAACGGGTGTGAAGAGTGCAGCCTCTCTGCCCCTCAGCCGCCCTGTAGCGTCGTTACAGCCAGAATGCACGGATGGACCGGTACACCGAATCTGCACGGATGGACCGGTACACCGAAATCTTAAAGATTTGCATTCACAACTGGGCCCCTGTCTTGGGGTGGCGGCCACGCTGCACCATGTCGGCCTTCCGCTTTTGGTTGGCCCTGGTGGCAGGATTGGAAGACGGCCCCGCACACTTCGAATTCAGATTCGAACGACCGCTCCACCCCTCCTCCCCCGACGCCGAGGCCCCACACTGGGTGCAGCAGACCATGGCACCGTGGGTGACTAAAACGTGATTTAGCTCCCTGAAGGCCTCGAGCCCATCTGGTGGCTCCCCTGGCGGCGCAGGCACGGGCCCCAGGACCTCCTCAGCTGCCGCCAGGGCCTCGGACACGCACGGACCCGTAACAGGACCCCTGAAATCGCGAACCACCAGACCTGGCTTCGAGAAAAAGGACCTCGCGGCCCACGCTTGGGTGGGCAGAGGCTTACATTCATCATTCACAAGGTGGGCAAGGTGCCCGCTTGTGCGGGCAACGCACATACACTTGCGGCACCGGACCTCCATTGAGGGCTCGACACGAACGAGGGAGTGCGACATTAGCCTGAGAACTGGCGGCCCACCTATACAAGGACGCCTGGGGACGGCCTCGGGCGGGTCGTGCCAAAGGTCGAGCTCGACCGCTCGGCTGGCCGCCCAAGAGACATACTTCAGGATCGCCTTGGCACGCTGGAGCTCCGACGAGAGGTACTCAGCGTGCACCGACGACACAGCATGCGCTGACGCCCCGAGCTTGGCAAACCAGTCGGCCCACAGATTCCCCACCCACCACCTGAGAGGGACCTCAAGAGAGAGGGCCTCCTCGGGGCTCTTGTGGGCTGGGGTCCAGCTAAACCTAGGGGGCGCTCTGGGACCAACCGCCCCGAAAATGAGCCTCCAAATCCGAGCATGCTTGCCTCTGGAGCTCTCAAGGGCGGGGTCCCAAGACTCGCCCTCAGACACCAAACTCAACAAATCACTCACGATGTGCCGCGTGGCAGACGCGTGCTGGACAAGACGAAGCACAGCCCATCTCTCAGCTCTGCCTACTGTCTGGATGCCCGGGAGAGGGCCGTACATGGCCCGGGCAGGCAACAAATGTTCATCAATCTGAACTGCGGACCAACCGCAGCGCGTCAACTCGGGCTGCGCCGACTCGAAGCCCGAGCCATCCGTGCACGACTCAGGGCCCCACGAAGCAGGCTCGGCGTCGCCCCAGAAGAACGTCGGGAGCGCGTTCTCCGCGGCCTTCACCGCGAACGCGTGCGGCACGCCCGGGAGGCCGTACCCGCACTCCAGGTCGTCGAAGTGGCACATCGAGCCGATCTCCGCCAACATGGCTCTAGTGGCTTCGAGGGCCTCGGGCAGCGGAGGGAGGGAGCTCCCCGGCGGCACATCCAGCAGCTTCGGGCAGCCCAGCCAGATGTGCCCGTAGTTGCCGTACTCGGCGCCGCACGCACGGCAATGCAGCTTGCCATAGCCTTCCACAGCTGCCCGCCGCTCAGGAGTGAGGTAGCGGCCAGACCACAGCATCTGTAGCGCGCCCAGCTGCCTCGGCGGAAGCGCGCGCAAGCCGAGGCGAATGCCTCGGACCCACACCTGCTCGTCGCCCGAGGCCAGGTGCATGTGCCCCAGCAGCCTCTGCGCCTGCCACCGCTCGATGGACCTCATCAAATGGTGGCGAAGGTCCTCTGGCGGCACGCGCAGGAGCGAAAAGACCTCGCCCGTGTCGGACCTCACGTGGGCCGAAGAGAGCATCTCCCAACCTAGCCTCCGCAGCGACAGCCATGTGGACGTGAGCGGCCCACGCGCCGTGCCGAAGGTGGTGCCCTCGATCTTGGCGTGGGCCGCGTCCCAAGCCTTCTGCAGCCTGGCGCCGGACGTGCGGCCGTCCCACAGCCAGCCCGCATACCGGAGGATCAACGGCACCGAGACGTCGTAGATCGGGTCGAAGCGCGGGCTGGGATGCGTCAGCAAGTAGGCCGTGCATCCAGCGCCATGCCTCCACCCATTCAGGGTGGCCGCAGCGCGCCGGAGGTGGCGAAGCCGATGATCCGCCATGCCGCTGACGCCCGCGCCGTGGGCGACCGACGGGGCCAGCCCAGTGCGCCACAGCTGCGCCGCCTTGCGCCCCGCTCCGCGGGACAGCATGGCCACTCGGCGGCCCCTCGCGACGAGGGCCGCCACGCGCGCCGCCTCCTGCCGCCGGAACACCCTCGGCCCGTGGTGCTCGTGTCCGAGGTTGCGCATCGCCCGCCTCGGGCGCAGGCCGATCTGCACGGCCCGCGCGCGGAAGCGGTGCGCAAAGCACGCGCGGTTGAAAACCAAGCCAGACTTGGCCCGCTTGGCCCGCATGCCGAGGCCTTGCACGCAACGCGTCAGCTCGACGGCGGCGACCTCGAGCTGGCTGGCCTCTGCCTCGCGGGGCCCCACGTAGTGCAGGGTGATGTCGTCCATCAGCTGCCTGGGCCGCACGTTGGGGCACATCTTGCTGAGCCTCGCCATCGTGCGGTGGGTCAGGACCAGGAGCGCCGTGGGAGCGTGAGTGCACCCCGCCAGCACGCCCTGGAAGACCAGCATGGCCAGCGACAGGCTGGGCCCCACCCGAACCCTACGAGGCTGGTGGTAGAGGTCAATCATCATCCACACGAGCCGCAAGGGAAAATTGCATTCCCGGGCCTCCAAAAGAAGCTGGCTGCTGTCCACCAGCTCGAAGCACTTGGCCATGTCACTGACCCAGGTGCCGCTTTGCTCGTCCAACAGGGTGGCCACCTCCTGCTCCAGGTTCAGGTCGAATGCCGAGTCGCTGGATGTGAAGCGGGAGCGATTGCCCCAGACCCAGGGGGCAGCATGGGTCTCCTCCCACCGCTTCCCCAGGGGACGGCGCAGCTTCCCCCGCAAGCGCGTCAGGGTGTGGAGTAAGGCAATGAGGCGCTTGCCCCCGTCCGCCTTGCTCATCTGCACGAGCTCCGACTCCACGCGCCCGTCGGGCCACATGCCCAACCGCTCGCAGGCTTCCAGGAGCCTCGCGATCGCCCGCAGCCCCTCGTCCGACACAAAGTAGAGAGACTTGGGCGCCAGGCGAGTAGGCCCCCGGGCGGTGGTGGCCGGGTAGCTCCAAATCGCCGCCCGCATGTCCTGGACGGTGATCGGCGGCAGCAGCTCCCACTGGTCGAAGTCAGCAGGCTTGGGCAGCCACGCCGCGCCGTGGTGGGACCA
Source organism: Prorocentrum cordatum (assembly GCA_963575745.1). Lineage (NCBI taxonomy): Eukaryota > Dinophyceae > Prorocentrales > Prorocentraceae > Prorocentrum > Prorocentrum cordatum. Next base: position 1,096,152 of record CAUYUJ010010890.1, on the reverse strand, counting down.
GACGTCCTCCCACTCCTGGAGCGCCGCGTCGGCCACCACATAAGGCTGCACCTCGCCCTCCAGCTGCAGCAGGGGCTGCATGGGGACGATCTTGGAGGCACGGTGGGCCCCCCGCGCCCCCCGAAGGAAGGCCTCTTGCAGCCAGCCGCGCCACGCCGCCTCCGAAGCGGCCTGGGCGTCGCTTAGTTTCTGGTCCGCCACGCGCACCACCAGGTCGACGCAGTAGTCGAAGTGCGGCGAGACCAGCAGCATGAGGCCCCTCTGCAAGTACTTGGCCACCGTCGGGTCGATGGCGGCCAGGACCGCCCGCTGCCTCGAGACCTTCACCAAGTAGCGGTGGGCCTCCTCCAATTCCCGCAGGACGCCAAAGCACTGGCAGGGCATCAGGTCACACATGGCCGCCGCCAAGTTCAGGCCGCCGAGCTGCTCCTGCAGCCGCTGACGAACAGCCGTAAGGTGAGTCATCCACCTCTTGGCCACGACCCATGGTCGAACGGAACCATCGCGATAGTGCCGTCGCCGCCGTGGCCGCCATCTCAGAAGCTGCCAGCGCACCTGGAGGGGCCCCGCTCGGCCCGAGTGCGCCTTGGCCTGTGCCCCGACCTTGCCCCAGCGCGCGCAGAGCTCGGCGTCGATCCCGTGCAGCACGGCGTCCCAGAGCTGGACCAGCCCGTCGGACTCCGTGACCACCTGGGCATCCGCCGCCAGCGGCCCCCAGTCGTAAGGCGGCCTGGCACACCCAGGAGGGGGCAGCGCCGAGAGCGGCCTGGGCTCGTCGGCCACCCTGCACCAGGCTGGGCGATCGCAGCCCCGCATCCGCAGGTGCACAGGGCGGTGCGGGTACAAGTCAGAGTCGAGCTGTGCTGTCGCCTGGCTGTCAAGCCTGGAGACCAGGTTCGACGACGCTGCCATGAAGTCGATGATGGAGCCCTCCCCCTGAACGCAAGTCACGTCCCCGGGGGCGAAGGGAATGGCACGAACCGACAACAGCGCCTCGCGGAGCCCCTCCACATCGGAGGCCATATTCCAGTCGCCCATGATGACGAAGTCCTCGCCCTGGGCGTTGAGCTGGCAACAGTACTCGAAAACTCTCCACAGCACATCCAAGTTGGGCCCCGCGAAGCCCACGGAGTCCACACAGTAAAGACTGATGCAGACCAGGCCCTGCGGGATGCCCCAGTGAACCCGAGCTGCGGCTGCACGGCCAGGGACGAGGGTCCCGTCGGCCAGGCCAGGGGCCGTGGTGAGGGGCACGAAAGACGGGACCAACACCGCGGCGCCGCTGGTTGTGCTCTGCGCTGCCGTCTCCAAGCCAGCCGTCCAAGCCCCATGCCAGCCCAGATCCGCCAGACGATTCTGCATCTCGCCCAGCCTGGCCTGAGGAATGCGGTGCTCCTGCACGGCAATTACCCGCACCTCGTGCGACACCTCCGCCACGTAGTCGAACATCGGGCCGAAGGAGGAAGTGTTGGCCGAGACCAGCGTGCCGACGAACTCGCTCGAGGCCTCGGCAGCCTGGCGACCGCCAGAGGCGGGCCCGGCGGAGCTGGCGGCCGCTGCGGCCACGGCGGCGCCTCTAGCGGTCCCGCCAGCGCGCCCGGCGGCCCTGGCAGGGGCCCGCACGCCAGCAGCCTCGACCAGGAAGGTAGGCACCCAATCCGACGGCGCGAGCTGATCAGCCCGCACGGGCCCGGGGGGTCCACGCCGGGGGCGCCCGGGGCCTGCGCGGGAGTGAGTCCGCAAACGGCGGGTGCGGACACACTCCCGCCCGCACGGGGGCGGTGGCCGGGGCCCGCGGCGGCCCCAGCGGCGGCCCGCGCGGCGGCGGCAGCGGCGGCCGGGGCCCGCGGCGGCGGCGGCGGCGGCCGGGGCCCTGGGGCGGCGGCGGCCCAGACTGGCCCCCGGTGCGTGCCGGCGCGCACGGAAGCGCCAGCTGCGTGGACGAAATCGTCCGGGCGGGGGGCTCCCGCGGCGGCCCCTGGCACCTCGGGAGCAGGAGGTGCCTCTGCGTACTGGGCCATAAACTCGGCCGCGTCGTCGACCTCTTCCAGGGGGTCGATCTCGTTGTCCATCGTGGTGCACGCCATCATGATCACGACAAGGCAAGCAGACCGAACGCGA
>CAUYUJ010010890.1:1064031-1089031 GCA_963575745.1 Prorocentrum cordatum | reverse complement strand
AGGATGCTACAGGTTTCTTTTTGTGATGGGATACTCAGGGTTTCTTCTGCGGTGGGATGCTAAGATATTCTGTCTGTGGCGGAATGCACAGGGAATCCGTTTGTGGCCAGATACAAAAGTGTTCTTTTTGTGGCGGGATACAAAAGAATTCCCTTGTGGCAGAATACTGAAGGATGCCGCTTGTGACGAAATACTATTGGATTTATGTTGTGGCAGAGTGCAACAATAATCTTTCTGTGGTTGATTGCCAAGGGAGTCCTTATGTGGCGGGATGCAGATGGAATCTGTTTGTGGCGGAATGCAGAAGTGTTCTTTCTAAGGCGGAATGCAAAATGATTCCGATTGAGAGCGGGGATGGGGGGAAACCAGTTTTTTCATAAAAAAGACACAAACAACAATGACAACATGATTTCGGGCAAATCTCCGAGGGTCATCGCGACAATTCTGTCAAAATCATGTTTTTGTAGTCCGCCACCAAGGGAATCCCGTTGCAATCTGCCACAATTGGATTCATTCTGTATTCGGCCACAGGGCATCCTTACGTAGTCCACTGCAAAGGAAAAGTATTATTTAATCCGACACACATGTGATTATTTTGTACCCGCCCGCAAAGCAATCATGTTGTACTCCGCCGCAAAAAAACTTGCGTATTAAACGGGCATTCCGTTTTGTTGTAAGGTAGTCCGATTCAGTTAAGTGGAGTGGACGACGGTTCTTTTTTGAGTTGAATACATTTAGAAGATTCCTTGTGCGGCGGGTTACAAGCATACATCTCTCGTTGTTAATTTTGATAAAATGCTGAAGCCGCCCAGGCCTGCATCGTGCCTTGTGCGGGACGAGGAGGAGGACGAGGAGGAGGAGGCGCAGGAGGAGGAAGCAGGAGGCTCGCCCCCGAGGTTCCCGGAAATCGCCGCGCGATCCCGCGCGCGCGATCCCAGGTGCTGCCCGGTGATCGCGCGCCTTTGTCTGCACTTTGCGGTTTCGGTTGAATGCTTTTTGGACTGGAGTTCTACTGTTGCGTTGAAGTTGACTTGACGCTGTGTTTTTCATTTTGCCTTGAGTGTGCCTCACTTTCGCGCGCGCCGAGCAAGGTCCGGGCGTGCGCGTGCTTCTTTTCGTTGCACGCTGGCCCCCCCGCGCCCCCTTGCGGTGACCGCCCGCGGCCCAGAGGTCCCGGGGCCGCAGACGCACATCGCAGGGCATCGATTACACGTAAGAGTGACCCTTCGCCGGACTGACCTTTGGTGCGGGCTCATTGGGGTTCCCCAATCGCCGAACCCGATGCGATAGCAGCGTCTTGCGCGCTCGCGTTTGGTCCCCCGCGGCCCCAAAAAGTGCTGCGCACCAAAGGTCACTCCTACCCACGGTCACTCTTACGCCTGCCGAAGCAAGCGGGTCTTGAGGAAACGGGCCCGTGAGGGTTCTCGGGGGCGGCAGGGGGGGGGTGATGACTGGGGGGGGGGGAGGGATATCGTGGCGTGGTCCATAGTACTTCCTCCGCATTCATGGCGCCTCTCCTCATCTCATGGCGTCCCTGGCGTGTAGCCGAGGGCAGCCGGCCAGGGACGGATCGGGGGCCCAGGGGCCGCGGGAGGGCCCGCGGGGCCGCGGGAGGGCCCCTGCGGCGCGGCCCGCGCTGCGGCTCCCGAGCTCCTGGGAGGGCCCGCGGGGCCCTCGGGGGCGTTCGCCTCCAGGCTTACTTCCATCGGGCCCGTCCCTCTGCAGTGGGAGTATCCAGAGCTAGGGAAACGGATGTCAGGGGGCGATTCTTTCAATTTTTGTTTTGTTTTGCTGTATCATCCTGGAGTCTGTTGAGACACGCTTTCAATGTGTCGTCCAACATCCGCCTGTGGGGGGACACGCCCGACCTAACTCCAGGCGCTGGGATGCTCGGGTCCGGAGCCTGGGTCCCGAGAGCCGAGGAGCCGACCACAGAACACGCGACGCCACCCCAGCTGCGGCTCTGCATGCTGCGGTGCGACCCACCGGGCGCCGCAGCGCATACCACGCGCCAAATAGCAACCCGCCTGACCTCGTGGTATGCGCTGAGCCCCGTGGGGCCGTGAGTGGGTCGTTTGTCTTCTGGTTCGAGAAGGCCCCGGCGGGGGCCTCGGGGGCCCGATGGCCCCGAGAGCCAGGAAGGGCCCGAGAGGGTCCCGTTAGGCCCCCCCCCCCTCCAGCCCGGCGGCCCCGAGGACCCGAGGGCCCCCCCCCCTGGCTCCTCTCCTCTGCCTCCTCCCCCCTTTCGCCTTCGCTGGGGGCCCCCGCGGCACGGGGCGCCACCCTGCTTCTGCCGTCTTGCGGCCGAGGCCAGCCCAGGCACGACGCCTATTGGCGCTGCCGTGTGTGTTTAGCTTTCTCGCGCTCGTGGAGCCTACTTCTTCCAATGCCGCCAATCCGAATGCTGATCTCTACAGCCGCCCCTCCACAGCTGCACAGTCGGAGTGAATGCTACTGTCCTCTCTCCCCCGAACCTGCGCGGCCGGTCTCCCTGGCGGCACTGCGCCATACGAGCCGATCGGCGGGAGTCAGAGGTGTGTTTTGCGATGCGCACTCACGTCTCTCACGGCTACCTGGACTTATCCCAAGTTTCTTGTACCTTAATATTATGGTGTGCGAAGATTGGGTTTGCACGTGTTTCAAGTTCATTCAAGCATACAGTGGAAGCCCATGCCAAGAAACACCCTGTTTGCATCCAGGGTGTTCTGGGTTTCTTGGGTTTCGATGGTTTTGCGATGGAGAGCGCGACGTTCCCAACCCAAAACTCAATGGACGACCTGGGGTCTCAGGGTTGGGCTTCTTGTGGAAGGTCTCTTGTGGACGGGCCCCCACTGTATTCCGAGTGTGTCGCCAGCCAGCGAAGCTCGTCTTCTGCCAACGTGTTCCACAAGTTCGGCAATGCAAGCATAACTTACACATAGCTCACGCCGCACAGCTTACACCACAGCACACACCACAAGGGGACACACCGTGTAGCTTGCACGACAGAGTTCCCACCACATTGCTTACGCAATACATATGACACCATGCAGCTCACACAACATCGCTAACACAATATGGCTGGCACCCATAGCTAACGCAGAATAGCTTCCACATGGACAACGCAATAATTCACTGTTTGGGGCTCGTGCTGGCTCACGGTCACTAGATGTCTTAGCGGCCAGGTGCTGAAAGTGCGATTCCCGCCCGCCTCTGGCGACCTCGCAGTCTTCACGCACGCCACGACCAGCTTCAGCCTGGCGTACGGCCTGTGCAGCAACCTGTTCGCTTCCCTGCAGGAGCTCATGGGCCTTCGTGCTGCATCTTCCGTTCCTCATTTGCCAAACTCCATATTTTGTCCTCCTCCGTCTGCCATGCCCCAAGGTCCCCTAGTCCTCCATCTCATCCTGCATCCTGCCTCCACCGTGCTCCACCTTCTTCCTGACTTCCATCCTCCTCAGCCGCCTCCTCGTCCATATGCGGCAAGGAGTATAAGTCTTTGTCAGTTGCTACTGGCACAGTCATCCGGCAACGAAGCGCGTGATGTTCCACATCTGCTTTGTTCGCCCCCAAGCATACAACACATTATACCATGTTCCCCTCCTCCTTGCAGGAGTTCGTGGACTCTATGCCGGCGATAGCGCCAGCCGGGGTTATCGTCGTGACCATCGATGGTAAGGGACACTGCACGAATTTGACGCAGACGCAGAACGTCGCCGAGGCGGTCGGCTGCTGCGAAAGCCGGGACATTATACTACAGGGGTGTTCCAGGCAAGCCCGCCCAGGATTCGAAGAAGAAACAATACCATACATTAACATAAACTTTTGGCGCTCCGCGCGGGTTTCTTGGATCCGCGCTGGGGGCCCCTGGCGGCGCCTCCGGCGCCGCCCCTGGCGCGCTCCGCGCGCCAGGGAGGGGGGCCCAGCGCGGATCCGAGACATCTGCGCGCAGCGCCAAAAGTTGATGCTCGTGTGCTTTTTTCCCCTTCGTCTGAGGCTGCTGCTGAGTCGTCCCAGAGCGCCCCACAGCGTTCCCAGAGCCTTCCGGGTCGCTCTGGAACGGCCCCCGGCACCGCCGGCTCTCAGAGGTTCCCGACCGTCCCTCCTCCAAGGTGTCATCATTTGGCCCTCCCCTCTCCTCCTCTCTCCTCCTGCTCCTGCTCCTCCTCCTCCTCCTCCTCAGCCTCCTCTCCTCCTCCTCCTCCTCCTCCTCCTCCTCCTCCTCCTCCTGGACGCGCCAACCAGTCAGCTCAAGCGGTCACCAAGTTTTGGGTTTCCACTGTGTTCTCCCAGACCTGCTGCCCGGTTTGCTACGGACCGTCTTGTGAGCTCTCCCAGACGGCCCACTCGCGGCCTCGTGTGATCTGTTCGGCGCCAGAACCAGTCACCGCAGACCAGTCACTGAGCTTGTGTGCTCCAGTGCTGACAGGTGTGCGCGCGCGCTCGATTCCCTCTCTTGCCCCCCTTCTTTCCAACTCCATTTCCCCTCTCTTGCCTTAAGTCGGGCGTGTCCTTCTACAGGAGGACGATCGAAAAGTAGGCAAAACAAAATCAGGGGACGATGTTTTGACTATGTTAGACTATGTTTGCGCATTGTTCAAAGTATGTTGCACGTTTCGCTCAAAATCCGCCTGTAGGGGGACGTGCCCGGCCTAACTCTTGCTGCTCGTGCCGCTCTTCGCCCCCGCTCACCCCCACCTCCCGCGTCGTTCTCCCCTCCGGGGGAGGTGGGTCCCTCGAAGCAGCGTCGCTTCGGCTGCCTTGGGGGACAGAGCCCTACACGTGCGAGTTCAGAGAATCAACACGCCGCGTGGCAGTGAGGGGGAGGCGAGGAGGAGGAGGAGCTGCAAGTGTGCTGCTGAATCCGAGACTTCTCATTCCCACTGGTCTTGAGTTGGCTTCGTCAGACGCTGCGGGCAACAGGCCAGGTTCATGACAACGCACAAAAAAGATGAGGTGGTCGAGTGCGGCGAGACGGAGCCCTACAAGTGCGAGTTCGCAGATAGTCCCAACTGGTACTGGGAAGATCCGCTGGGCAGCGGGCCGGACAAGTGTCATTGAGCCGCGTCAGCGTGGCGTGCGACCCCTTTTCGTCTCTGCTGAGCGCCTCTGCTGAACCATCCACTACTGGTTGAGAGGCACCAGCGTATCCAGCAAGCGAGTCCCGAAGAAGCCGTAGACCGACATCGGTTGGCTTCCCGGCGGTCTCGTCCTTGCCCAGTTACCTGCCCCTGTCGCAATGAGAGGACCCGACGTGAAACTTCTTGAGGCGCAGCACCGCAGTAGGACGCATTAGGAATGCCCGGCTTGTCAGGTGGCCCGCGCACGTCCTGGGCTGCCTTGAGGCCGTTGCCTCCGACGGAAGAAGCGCGACCCCCGCCCCGCTTCCCTCCCCCGTGTGAGGCCAGCGTGGGGCCTCGTCCCTCGGCGTATCTGTGCTGGTTCGCTGTCGGCGGCGCGCGAGAGGGGCTGGCGCGAGGCGAGGGGGGGGGGCTTCCAAGATGGCGTGGGCATCCTTAGAAAATTGTTAGAAGGACAGAGGTGAGCCTCTAGGAGGAGGAGGAGGAGGAGGAGGAGGAGGAGGAGGAGGAGGGCGTCTAGGAAGCCCCATGCATTCTCAGAGCCTCCCTCGCCTTCTTAAGGGGACAGGGTCTCCCCCCTCGCGCCAGCCCCGTGCGCGCGTCGCCAAAAGAATGTGTTTTGTCTGATGCGCTGGCGCGTGACGGTCGTTGCCAGGGCCAGGCCACCCCACCCCTCACCGCGGGCAGCGGTACCCATCGGTCGTTGAACGCAGATTTGCTGTGGATTCCCAGGTTCCGATCTTGTTCAAGCGCCTTGCTACTTCGGAGATCGAGTAGTTTCACATTCTCGGGTTGGGCGGACACCCAATCTCTGCTTTCGGTGACTTCCTACTTTCATGTTTCTACCTACTTCTTCCGTAGGGGAACAACAAGTGGCATAAACATACAAACTCGGAGGTCCGCGCGGATTTCTCGGATCGGCGCTGGGGCCCCCTGGCGGCGCCTCCGGCGCCGCCCCTGGCGCGCTCCGCGCGCCAGGGAGGGGGGTCCAGCGCCCATCCTAGAAATTCGCGCGGACCTCCGAGTCTTTATGTTTTCATGCCACTTCTTGTTCCCCTCTTCCGACCGATGGGTAACGATCGTGCGTGGGAGAGGGGGGGGGCCTGGACCCCCCGACACGTGGCGGTGCTCGCGCGCGTGCCCCATGGGGATAGCGGGGCACCCCGTCCCGGCGTGCCCCACCCTGCCCAGGCGGTGCCACTGCCTGGCCCCCCCAGGCTGGAGCTGGCTGGGGGTCCGAGGTGGACCAGCACTGGTGCCGAAGGAGGAGGAGGAGGAGGAGGAGGAGGAGGAGGAGGAGGAGGAACGGGGGGGGGGGGGGGGGGCAAGGTTCGAGGCCTGCAGCTCGAGCAGGAATTCAGGAACCCTTTTCTGCCTCGGGGGGGCCGGCCTCGGGTCACCGGGGACCGCGAAGAACAGGTCTGGGGTGAGAAAATCAACCAGATGGGTTCGATGCTCGTTTCGGGGACCTTCCTGGAGCCCACCTAACGGATCTGTTCGACCCCAGTTCGACTCCAGTTCGACTCAGGTTCGACTCAGGTTCGACTCAGGTTCGACTCAGGTTCGACTCCTGTTCGACTCAGGTTCGACTCAGGTTCGACGCAGCTTCGACGCACGAGTGGAGCGAGTGGCTCCAGGAAGGTCCCCAGAATGAGCATCTAAGATGGGCCCCGGGAGGGGTCCGGGGGCAGAGTTTGAGCGGATTTGCTGTCCCGTCTTGACCGTTTGTCTCGCGGCCCATCCAGCTCAGGCCCCTTCCCTGACTCCAGATCCGCCCTACTTTGGCTTCTTTTCCCACTTAAAACTGCGTCGGAACTCCACCTAGAAGGAGCCGAAGAAGTAGGGCTGAACTTGCTGCACCCGACATAAAATGGGGCGGAAATCCACAGAAACAGGGCGGAAACAGCAGCAGAAACGTAGGGCGGAAATTGGCATCAGCGGGGCTTGAAAAGTAAGGCGGAAATTCCAAGCCCTACTTACGAATTTCCCCAAAGTAGGGCGGATCCGGAGTCAGGGTGTGGTGAGAAAATCAACCAGATGGGCCCCGGGAGGGGTCCAGGGACAGAGTTTGAGCGGATTTGCTGTCCCGTCTTGACCGTTTGTCTCGCGGCCCATCCAGCTCAGACCCCTTGGCCGCCTCCACCTTGGAGGGGCTCCTTCCCCTTCCTGTCGGTGTGTGTGTGTGTGTGTGTTGGTCGTTTGGTGCGTCTTGGACGCTTCTGTCCTGGCAGCCGGATGTTACCTCTTTTGGGGGCGAACAGTTTGACAAGCGTTGGCCCTCTATTTGTGAAGAGTGCACTCCCCTGCCCCTCTGCCGCCCGTGCCACCATGTGTGTATGTTGTACACGCTTGTCTTGTTTTGTGGCATGCACGCTGCCCGCCGCTGTTTTGGCCCTAGTCCTAGGGCCCTGGGACGCACCCGCAGTTGGACTGCCGCGCGGTCTTTTGCTGAAAACAACTGCACTGACATTGGTAGCGGAGCTAGTAAGCTCCAGCGGACGCACTGCGTGCTCTGCTTCGGTGGTTGTGACCACCCGCGTGGGCCGCCATGGCCACCAGCCACGACGGCTCAGACGTGGAGGCTGCGTCCTCCGCAGGCACAGGCCCCCCGGACCTGCATGCAGTCCTGCGCGTGATGGCCGAGACCCAGCGGGAACTCTTGGCCTTGCATCGGGATCGTGGCGACGGCGGTCCCAGACGTACACGTCTACTGCTGTCGCAGGTGAGGCTCCCAGAGTTCGATGGTGGAGTCGGTACGAGTACTAAGAAGTACCGAGAGTGGCGCAAGGAGGTTGAAGTCATCCGCAACCTCAATCAGCTCTCAGACGTGGAGCTGGGCCTGATCATCTACAGTCAAGTGACAGGTCGAGCCAAAGAGCTCATCGAGGTGCTTGACGCGTCGGACCTCCGACGCGAGGAGACGCTCGAGACCATCTTTGCTATCTACGACGACGCCTTCGAGAAGATGGATCACGAGCGCCTCGATCAGGTGCATCAGGATTGGGAGCGAGCACACCGTCGAGCTGGGCAGCCGATCATGGATTGGACCACGTACCTGCGCAAGAAGCGCATGGAGTTGCAGCTCGAGGATCCCACATCAGCGATCAGCGATCGCGCATTGGCAAGCAAGATGCTTCGTGGCGCTGGACTGTCGCAGAAGGAGCGAGCGCAGGTGCTCTTCAACTGTGGCGGCATCTACGACTCGAAGCGGATGGAGGTTGTGCTGAAGGCAGCCTATTCGAAGGTGCACGACACCGAGAAGCGCTCAGTGCTCCCTCGCCGCTCGCCGTTTGCGGCGCAGCGTGAGCACGGGCGCTCCTCTGGGAGTTCGGGCGGTCGCCATCCGCACCCTCCCATGGCTCGTAGGCCATGCGTGCTGCGAGGACGCCCTGGCCAGCACGTACACGAGGTAGAGAACGGCGAAGACTACGATGAACACCACGGCGACCTCGAGGAGGCGCATCATGACGAAGATGAAGCAGACGACCAGGACGATGGAGACCATGGAGGGGCCGAGGGCACCCTCTTCGAGGACGGCGCTGAGGTCGACGAGGAGCTGGTGTCGGACAACGACGGGCCTGACGACGAGGGGTACGAGGCACCGGAGGATCTTCAGGAAGCGTTCTTGGCCGGCTGGAGGGCCAAGCAGAAGACGGCGGTACAGCGTCAGAAGCGCGGGTTCGTTGCTCCTCGGCAGCGGGACCCCAAGAAGATCAACGCTAGCGGCTCCTTCCAGGCTGGTCGGAAGCCGACAGACCAGCGCAAGGCTAACAGCCGGTGTGCTGACTGCGATCAGCCTGGCCACTGGGAGCATGTGCGTGGCGACCCCGAGTGCCCCAAAGGTTAATAGTTGCGAAGGCGCGAGAGCCCCGAGCAACAAGATTGTGGCTGAAGAAATTGGCATCCAGCGTCGGCACCCGACAGCGGACCTCCTGAGTGGCGCGCGGGCACCATCGGCGCCTGAGGCAGGTGCATTGGACCGAACGTCCCTGGGGTTGGCAATGGCAGGCAGTGCGAGGAGCGTCGTGGGGCGACCTCCCATGGCGCCTGCCCCCATCGGTTAGCTGGCCCAGAGGGTCTCCAGTGGACGGCGACGGACAAGCACGGCGAATGAGCGGATGGCATTCAGAGACCCCAGGCCCAAAAGCATGCCTGCGCCGAGCCTACGCCAGGACGCCGACGACGGCCCAGGGGCCGCACAGAGCAGTGATGAACGCGCGCGCGCCCGTGCCAGGCGCGGGGGGGATCAGGGGGACGAGGATGCATGCGTGCGTTGCCATCGCATTCTGGCCAACACCCACGCAAAGGGGCACAGCGTGGAGTTGGAGTTTCCTGACCTTGCCACGGTCCATCACATCGTGGAGCGCGTGACGAACAAGAAGCCTATCTTCTTCAAGCTAGGCCGCTTCGAGAGCCTCGACTTCGTCCAGGGTCGGCTCGTGCGCCTGCAGCTGACCACATCGAGGCCTTGTACGGCGGCTGAGGTGGATCTCGACGAGATCACGGCAACGATATTCAAGATCGTGATGGGCGGCAATCGTGATACCAAGCCCCGTGACGATCGGCGCGGTGAAGGCGGGAGTCGTGACACCAAGCAGCGTGAAGATCATCATCGAGATCGTCGGGACGACCGCCAGCGTGATCGGGGAGCTGTTCTTCGCGAGCCTCGCGCCCCCCCTCCGCCCGAGGCGGAGGCTTCCTCGCGTTCAAGGTCGCGGAGTACACCAGGAGGCCGCGGTGTGAAGAAAGAGAAGCGGAGTCCACCAGAAGACCGCGGTGAGAAGGAAGAAAAGGAAGAAAAGAAAGAGAAGAAGAAGAAGGCGAGGAGCAGCAAAGAAGAGAAGAAAGAGAGAAAGAAGGCAAGAAACAGCAAGGAGGTGAAGAACGAGGACGAGGCCAGCGAGGATCCTGAGGCCAGATCTTCTGCAGCTGGTATCCGCGTCAGGATATCTTCAGGGATTACCTGACGCCGCCGGCAACCATCCACTTCATCACTAAGAACGATCGCATCGTGCGCCTCAATCTCTGAAACGCGCCGCTGCGAGAAGCCAGATTTCTCCTTATCCAGCGGCCCTGCGAGGGCCCATCCCGTATACGTGGTGGAGGCGTCGGCAAAGGGAGCATCGAAGACCAAAGAATCCCCAGACGGAGCTGTGCCTGGACTAACGTCTGCCGCTCCGACTGGGGAGGCCGCCGCTGCCCCTAAGGAAGAGGACTGGGTCATGGCAGGAGCCTCCGAGGAAGTGAGAAAGAGCGAGGAGAAGAAGCGACTAGAGGTTTTGCAGCGTGATAAAGCTGAGTTGCTGGATCGCCTCGCGCTGATAGAGAAACAGGAGATGGAGATGCACGCCCGATTGAACCCAGGCGAGGTCTACGACGGCCTACAGAAGCGACGTGAGCAGGCACCTCTGCCAGGGCGTAGCCTGCCTGCATCTCCTGAGCAGCAGGGAGTCGGAAGCGTGTGGAAGAACATGGAGGCAATACGACGACGTGTCCATCTTCCAGCGCCTCCAGGAGCCGCGAGCTCAGGTGCCCCTGCCGCTGCGCCGGCATCTCCAGCTGCATCTGGAGTCCCGCGTGTAGTCACCGCCTCTGGACGGAGCTACGTCATGAGTGTCGGTGCCACGCAGAGTGACCTGGAGAAGCAGCAGATGCATCGAGCCATGTACGACTCGCAGTTCGACGGCGAGAGGCTGGTTCCAGGCCCGAAGGCGAAGTTCGACCCCGAGCTCATGCAGCAGCAGGCTGAATGTGTTCATCCTGTGGGCGAGTTGAAGTGGCAGTCAAACGGCACCGTGATCTTCGCGAAGTGCAAGAAGTGTTCGCTGAAGTCGGTGATTCATTGCACGCTGGAGAAGCCCAAGAAGGATGAAGGGGAACCTTCCAAGAACACCCCAGACGGAGCTGTGCCAGGACTAACGTCTGCCGCCCCGACTGGGGAGGATGTTGCCGTCAAAGGGGGCGCGGACCCCTGGGCAGCAAAGGGCGCAGACCCTTGGGCAGCAAAAGGGGGATCTGCGGCCCACGTGGTCACCACCCGAGAGGAGTGCCCCCGCAAGGTGGTAGATGAGCAGTCCGTCATGCTTGTTGTCTTGCCCGCGGGGCTGGCTATGATTGACACGGGCTGCAAGCGGGCTGTCGGTGGACGTCCGTGGCATGTCGAGCTGCAGAAGACTTTGGATGCCATGGGCGTGCCGTACCACAGCATCAATCAGCGCGAGTACTTCAAGTTCGGCCCAGGCGTGCCGCTCTTGTCAGAGCGTGCGTGGTGCTACACAGTCGGCATCAACGGTACGCAGGGCGAAGTTGTGATCTCCGAGGTCGATGCCGAGGTTCCAGGTCTCATCGGCCCTGATGAGATGGCAGAGTGGGACGCAGCAATCAGCTTCAGGAGCGGTACTTTCACGGCGAATGGTGTGACCAAGCCGTTGGTCCCGGCTGCGTCCGGGCATCCGTGCGCGTCATTGCTGGATTTCCCGGCACCGGTCACGAGTGCCTTCCCCGTCGGACAGTCCGAGGAGCAGGACGAGCTCGCAGACGAGATGTTCAGCGGAACTGCGAGTCACGAGGAGAAGGATGAGCGCAGCGTCGCTGAGACCGTCGAGGAGGAGGACACGCACGATTCTGACAGCAACGACGGCCAGGACGCAGGCGACTCAGAGCTGAGCACATCCCACTATCACACCAGCGACCCAGAGTCCGCGGAGACGGCATCGAGTGACGAGGAGGTTTTCATGGAGAACGCGGACAACGAGGTTTTCATGACGAAAGGTGCTCGCAGGCACGTCCGGAGCAACCTGAAGGAGCTGGAGGTTCTGATGACCGAGGAAATGGCGAACAGGAAGCTTCGGGCTGATCAGCAGGAGCAGGACGCCCTCAGGTACTACCAGGAGGAACGTGCACTGCCCTTTCAGAAGGAGACCCGGCGGCGGCCGGGGCCCTGGAGGATCGTAGAGGTCTTCGCATGGGCTTGCCAACTCACGATCCTGGCGGCGAGCATGGGATGGGACGCCCACCAGCCCATCGCAGCGCCAGAGTTCGACCTCCTGACGGTCCAGGGCAGGAACGAGGCACGGGCGTACCTGGTCGCAGTGGACCCAGACTTCGTGGCTTTGTCCCCACCTCCTACGGCATGGAGTCGGATGCAGAGTGTCGACCAGCGAAGGCCTATGCGAGTGCGCCGGCAACGCCGAGAGCGGACCGAGTACCGCATGTTGCTCTCGTTCACGGACGAGGTGATGCAGTGGCAAGCTGCAAGGGGACGCGCAGCCATGGTAATGGACCACGCGCAATCGACAATCTGGAGCCAGCCACCCGTGAGTGCAACGAAGTCGAACCCAGCATTCGAGGACGCAATCTGCCTCAAGGACACCACGAGAGTGTTGGCGAACCCTGGGGTTTGCACGGCCGTGCGCGGGAGCTGCGCAGAGGAGTTCGGCACGGCTGTGATGAGCGGTGCCGCGGATCATTTGGCCTGGCAGTTCGAGAACTCGAGTTTTCCTGCAGCACAACTCCCTGACCCCACGGAGGAGCCCAGGAGTTATGGACCCGAGCCCGCGGAGCATGGTCATGGAGAGGTTCCCAGGGACGTTTCGGAGAGACCTGAGTGGGGCAAAACACCGCAGGAGGTTCGAGCAGAGATTCGCGAGGCACTGCAGAAGACGGTGAAGGAGGAGTCCATGCAGCACCCTGCGGAGGAGGAGGAGGTTGCAGCCTCCTGGTCAGAAATGGAGCTTCCAGAGGTGGTGCGGCAGGACATCATGATGAAGATTCCGCGAAGTACGCGACGTGCTGTGCGCAAGGCCCATCGCGGTCTTGGACACCCCAGCCGACCGACGTTCATCAAGATGCTGCGTCTCGGCGGTGCCACACCTAACGCGTTGGCATACGCGAAGCATTGGCAGTGTCCGACTTGTGCTGAGTCGGAGGCGCCGCCCCGTCCGGTGCAAGGGACGGCGGATGTGCGACCATTCGGCTTCAATGTGACGGTTGTGATCGACGTGAAGTACCTACGGGACGCGGCCAAGGAGCAGCTGGTGGTCCTCAGCATGGTGGATGCCGGTACGGGATGGCACTGCGCCTGCCTTCTCAAGAATAGGACGGCCAAGCACGTAGCACGCCAGATCATGAACGAGTGGTTCAAGCATTACGGCGTGCCAGAAAACATCGTGATCGATCAGGGCGGCGAGTTCGAGGGCTACTTCAACGCGTTGATGGAGCAGTTCGGCATTAATACGAAGACGACGGGAGCTCATGCAGCATGGCAGCATGGCCTGGCCGAGCGCCACGGAGGATTGCTCGGCACTATCTGGGGCAAGGTGGTGCACGAGTTCCACGTCCAGGGCAAGTCGATGTCTACTGTGGCCCTGGCTGCCATCATCAATGCGAAAAACTCCACGATCAGCCGCAATGGATTGACCCCGGAGCAGGCTGTCTTCGGGCGGATCTTGAACTTTTACGGAGGTGACTAACAGGGACGACGATGAGGTTCTCATGTCGGTCCTCGGCGCCAAGGGCATAGCTTGGCGTTCGCCCCAAATCCGCACCGCAGCAAAGATGATGTTGCTGGAGCGCGACGCGACGGACAAGGTGCGGAGGGCGTTGCTACGACAGGCGCCGACGGTCGTCGGTGATCTGCGCCCAGGATCGAGGGTGTATTTCTGGGCACCGAATCCGTTCAAGGGACGTCGTCGGCAAGATCCTGAAAGATGGCGGGGTCCTGCGACTGTGATCGCGAAGGAGTCCAACAGCCGTTACTACGTATCCTGGCGTGGTCACGTGCTACTTGTTGCTCGTGAGCAGCTCCGGCACGCCTCCTCCCAGGAGGCCGCAGCTGCGGAGTCCATCCAGACGGACGTGCGACTGACACAGCAGCGAGATGACCGCGCTTACCACGACATCGTGGACGTCACGCCCAAGGTGAAGGTTCAGAAGGTGAAGAAGACGTTCTTGAAGAAGGAGCGTGACCGACATGGGGAGCTCGAGGGGTCCAGGCAGCCTCGTGTGGACCTGAGGGCCCTGGACGCCATTGAGGCACAGGCCAAGGAGGAGGAGCCGCCTGAGCAGCAGCAGCTGCCGCAGCTTCCCCCTCCGAAGAGGGAACGTTCTCGTTCCCCTCCAGGGCGGATATCCTCTGAGGTGTACCCGAAGGCCTCTCCGGGAGCATCGGGCTCTGGCGGCCCTTCGGTGCCGCCGATTCCCAGAGACGATTTCGAGCTTGAGCGAAAACGGAAGTTCCTGGTAGATGACGTGCCGATTTGCATCAAGAAGACGCGTCTGCAGGCTGCTCCTACGAGTGGTTTGCCGGCCCTCCGCGAAGTGGCCATGAACGCCGTTGTGCATTCGGGGCCTCAGGAGTGGTTCGACCAGAATGCCTTGGATGGTGTCTCCACGCTCGTTCAGAAGGTCGTACGAGGAGTGCGTGTACACCGAGAGCCACGGCGGAGACTCTATGATCACGACCGCCACCGGGAGTGCAATCGCCTCTCGGTGATGCTCTCCGCTACGGGCCAGTTTGCCTACAAGGACGACGGCGCGAACCGTACCAACGAGCGCGCGGAGGACAGCTGGGTTGGTCTCACGCTTTTCTACCACGACAAGCCGGACGCTCAGGCACAAGGGGTGTACTATTTGGACACTCCGGAGGGGCTTGTACGACAGCCGCTGACTTACGAAGAATGATCAACGTGTCATCTGTGTATGACGCATGGCTGCAGGAGGCCAGGTACGAGCACGACGTGTTCGCACTCGTGATGAAGCAGAACGCGAAGGAGCTAGACCCACGTCACTTCAACCAGAACGAGAAGGCTAAGTTCGACGAGGCCGATGCCGCCGAGTGGCGGCAATGGATCGCCAACAACACGGTCGAGCTGGTCACCGAGGAGGAGGAGAAGAGCATCCCGAAGGACAAGATCATCTCGGTGCCCATGCGTTCGGTTCGCACGAACCGGGGACGAGGGCCGGAGCTGGAGGTGAAGTCTCGCTTGATCATCCCTGGCCATCTCGATCCGCAGCTTGGTCTATTCAGGACGGATTCGCCTACTACTTCCCCTTTGGCTGTGCTGGTGTGTGCGTCTATCACAATGGCGATGGATTGGACATTCGAATGTTTCGACGTAGCGACTGCGTTCCTGTCCGGGCTGAAGCTGGAACGGGAGCTGTATGTGAGGGCTCCTAAGGACGGGCTTCCAGCCGTCGACGGTGCTGGATGGCCAGCCGTGCGGCCTTATGCGTTGCTGCGCTTGCTGAAAGGGGCGCACGGTCTGACTGAGGCGCCTCGGTTGTGGTATCTCCGAGCCCGCCAGGTGTTGACGGGCGAGGTCGGTTTCGTGGAGCTGCGCTGTGCTCGAGCTGTCTTCGTTTATCGAATGAAAGACAAGTTGATCGCTATGTTGACCTTGCACGTCGATGACGGCATGCTGTTTGGAGACCCACACGATCCCCAGTACCAGGAGGTGAAAGCGAACATCAACAGTCGTTTCAACATCAAGCACTGGAAGAAGGGCAACGACAAGGAGGCAATCGCCTATCTCGGTGAGGAGTGGTGGCGCCACCCTGATCACATCGAGATCAGCATGCACGAGTACATCGGCAAGCTGACGAAGCACCCCCTTGCAAGGGGTGACAACGAGGAGCGGGAGATGACTCCCGAGGAGCACCACGACTACCGGAGCTTGCTCCAGAAGGTGCGGTGGCCTGTCGCACGCGTGGTGCCACAACTCGCGTATAGTGTCTCGGCGCTCGCACAGAAGGATCCGAAAGGTCGGAGGTTGCTGCGCCTGCGAGTGCTCAATGACATCATCGACCGGCTTCAGGACTACGACAAGAGAGGTCTTGCGACTCTCCGGATCCGCCGTGTGGACATCGAGCGCTTGCAGGTGCTCACGCTTATGGACGCTTCGTTTGCGAAGGAACCCGGCTGTAAGAGCCAGATGGGGTTCATGAGTATGATCACGGACACCCGAGTTTTGAAGGAGCTAACCGTATGCTGTCTAGTGGAGTTTCAGAGCAGTACTATTACACGAGTTGTTGGATCTACGATGGCCGCAGAATCTGCGGCTATGTCCGTGGCTTTGGATCGGCAGCTTTACCTCAGGCTGCTGATTGAGGCAATCTTGTACGGGGAGCCGCCCTTGCAAGGGGACTGGAGGCTGGCGCTGAAGGTTCCAGGGGCGCTCGTGACGGATGCGAAGTCGCTCTACGATCACACGTCCAAGATCGGGTCGATGCCGGTGTCTCGGCAGACCCTCATTGACTTGCTGGTGGCCAAGGATTTGATAGAGCAGGAGGCCATCAAGTTCAAGTGGCTGCCTAATAGCCACATGCTAGCGGATGTGTTGACAAAAGCCGTGCAGCCTAACGAGGTACTATCGCAGTTCCTCCGCCACGGCCTGTTCAGCATGGTGCCTACTGCTGAGCAAGAGGATGAGGAGGCACACCGTCTGCGGCTGCGCCGCGGACAGCGTGAGCGAGCCAAGGAGCGGAAGGCCCAGCGTCGGGTCGCCGTTCCAGGGCCTGCGAGCCCGTGAGGTCCTGATTGCAGCTGCTGATGGACCTAGTGAGGGCTACGGTGATGTATGCATATCCTTTGAGTTGATCGTCTGGAGTAGTGTATCCAGATATTCATATTCTTGTATTTATATTTTGAGCCTCAGGCCGCACCTTGCTTGAGGTGTCTCATGCATATCTTTTGAGTTGACAGTCTGGATTGGTGAATCTAGACATTCATATTTATATTTCGAGCCTCAGGCCGCATCTGCTTGAGGTGTTTCGGCCCGTGGGCTGATATACATTATAATTGCGTGCAGCGTTGCCCTTTCAGAGGGAGCGGCATCGGGGCAGCATTGTACTCACCCAGTGTGAAGAGTGCACTCCCCTGCCCCTCTGCCGCCCGTGCCACCATGTGTGTATGTTGTACACGCTTGTCTTGTTTTGTGGCATGCACGCTGCCCGCCGCTGTTTTGGCCCTAGTCCTAGGGCCCTGGGGCGCACCCGCAGTTGGACTGCCGCGCGGTCTTTGCTGAAAACAACTGCGCTGACACTATTGCGGGTGGCTCTATGATTTCCACAGTTGCCACCTCGCTGGCAGTTGTTCGGTTCTGTCCCTGAACAGGGCGTTCCAGAAAGGGCCTCGCCTTCGAGGGATCGAGAAGTTACCTTTTGTCATACAGCAGGCAGCAGGCGCATCACCAAAGAAACCAGCCTGCCTGCTGGGGCCCCACGGGAAGTCCTTATCCCCCGATGGTCCGGGGGACCCGCAGAAGCATTGGGCTATCATCGAAGCTCGAGAATCGTCGACGAACGTGCCCCGAGCTCTCTCGGAGCGGGACCTCTTCTTCTCTCTGTGTGTGTGCGCCGTGCTCGCCGGCAGACCGGCGGAAGCCGGCGGACGCAGAACGAGGGCGCTGCCGCCGGCGGGCGGGTGGCGGCAGTCCGCGGGGCATCCCCGCACCGAGCCAAGGCGTACACACAGGGGGCCACAGGCGAACCCTACCCCTACCCCCCACGATCTCCGAGGGGGAGGGCGGGGTTCACTTCGTTCGGGAGCTCCCGAGCGAAGTGAGCCCCACCCTCCCCCGCAGAAGTCGTGGGGGGTAGGGGTAGGGTTCGCGTGTGGCCCCCTAACACGGCTCGCGGCGGCCAGGGCGTGCACGCGTCGCGGGTCCGCGCCTCGGCTCGCGCTCTGGGCGGGCGGGCGCTGCGCTGTCCAGGCGGGCGCGGCGTGCCGTACCGTGCCGTGGCCGTGTCGTGGTAGTGCACCGGGCATTCTTCCTAGAATCAGGGGGGCAAGAAACACACAGACACAATTAATCGTCGATTCCCCAGAAAATATGGGAAAAGATGGGCAGGGGGGGGGGGAGACAAAACCTGTGAAAAGTATGGGGAATCCTGTTGTTTGTATCCATTTCTTTGCGTGTCCCAGGTCCCCTTCATAAAAGGTGAGACAATGTTTTTCCGGGGGCTCTGGCCAGGGATGTCTTTTGGGCCCTTCAGGAGGAACGTGCTAGGTTTTTGGGGATGCGTCCAGGGAGCCTTGCGACCGCCTTGGAGCTGTCTTGGGCCATCTTCGGGCTGCACCACTTGAAGATAACTGGGGCTGTCGCTTGGGTCGCCTTCGGGCTCTCTGAGAGCTCTCGTGTTCATCAGATTCACATGTTATGTGAAGCGAGTTTGGGTCTTTCTGGGCTGTCTTGAGGCCTTCGATCAGGCTCTTCACACAAGAGCCCAATTATCTAGACGCTTGGGAAAAAAATGGCAACAGAACGCTCCATGTGCTTCAGTGGACTGTTCCGCCTGGGGGACAATTTTCTTGGGCCTCTCGGCGGCGATTGATTTTTGTTTTTACTCGATCTTTTTGTGGATCACCGTCGCAATAGAGATTATCTGTTCCACAAGAGGGCAGCGTACTCGGTGGGAGAAATCATTCCACTTGACGGATGACCCGAGAGGAAGGGTCGGCGGACTTGTCATCATTCAAGAATTTGATGATTCTGGAGCCATCAGATAGAATTTGCTCTCGAATCCGTCGAGCAGACCAGAACGGGAACTTGGGCTCTAGAGGACAATTTAGCACACACGCGCGACAGTGGACCCCCTCTCGAAGCCTGGCTAGTGCTATGCGATACGCCTGATCGACAGCATGGCATTGATGGGGTCCACACAAGCTGCATGGAGTTGAGAGCGTGCGCTGTCCCTTCTCACATGTAACACCCATTCTTTCACTGCTGTCAGGGCGTTACTGGGTTCGTTGCTCGTGCACTGACGGGCCGCCGAGCTTTCTGCCACGGTCCTGTTTAACTTCCGACCGTGCCAATTCTGATGCCAGCTGGCTCCCGCTTTGTCTTGTTTTCTTAGTGGCTTCCTTGGGATTGCAGCGGACGGCCCATGCGTGGGCGCACACGGGAACTTGTAGAGCAGGAGGTCGTGGAGAGGGGCAGGAGAAGGGACAAGACCGACACCGGGTTTGTCCCATCTCCTCTCGACCCTCCGAGATTGCACGCCTACCTCGCGTGAACCTTTCTCCGGCAACCTCGCCCCGGCCTCCGCGTCTCTCAGGGGCAACGTTAGCGGGGAGATGCTCGGGGGGGATGCATCGACCTCCAAGCGCCCACTGATCGCCGCTAGGGGCCCGATAGCTCTCCCCCGCCCAGGAGCGTCCGGATCCGCTGTCGGCTGTCTGTCGCAGCTGTCTCGGCGAGGTATGGCCGATCTCAGCTCGATGTGTTCACCCCCTGAGCGGGCCCCCCCCCCCCGCCCCCCCCCCGAGCTCTCCCTCCTCTCTGTCCATCCTCGCCACGTGTCCCGTGGTCGCCCTTGCCGCCTCGGGGTCGGCGGTCCCTTGCCCCTGCTTGAGCAGGACGTGCTGGCCTCCGTGGTCGGCAGCTTCGACCCTGCCGGCACCAAGGACGGGAACGTTTGGGGCAGATTATTCGGGTTCCGAGGGGGCTTGGGTCAGGTCGGGCGTGTTCTCCTACAGGGGGATTTTGGACGAACAGAAGGGCAGATCAGTCAAGCAGTATTTCAAAATGGCCAAGTGGCCAAACATAGCAGACAAATCCTCCCCTGACATTTTTTTTTCAACTATGTTTGAACATTCCTCCTGCAGAGGGACGTGCCCGACTTGAGGGCGTGGGCAGGCGCATGGCGCGCGGGTGGGCCCACGAGCGGCGCAGGCATCCACATAAACAGGCCCTCGCGGCCCGGAGTCCAGGCCGCGATGCCATGGGCACGCGGTCGAACATCGAAGAAGAAAAAGCCACGTAAACATAAACTTTTGGCGCTCCGCGGATTTCTTGGATCCGCGCCATAAGCATAGACTTTTGGCGACCCGCGCATTTCTTGGATCCGCGCCTGGGCCCCCCGGCGGCGCCTCCGGCGCCGCCCCTGGCGCGTTCCGCGCGCCAGGGAGGGGGGTCCAGCGCGGTCCCAAGAAACCCGCGCGGAGCGCTAGAAGTTTATGTCTGTGTGTTCTTTCTCTCCTTCTAGAGTAGGCGCAGTCGGGCCGACGAAGAAGATCGAGGTCGGTTCGGGGAGCGTGTCGTCGTGCTCTTCGCGCCTGCTGGATGTTCTCGGCGCATCCCGGGGAGGGTGCCCTTCTCGGAGGCTCTGTGCGACGTGGCCGGCGGAGGGCCCCGTGCTCTTGAAGGGTGTTCTTCTGCGCCCGGGTCCGATCCGATGGGGCGTTCCGCGAGGGGCATCCGCGAGAGCGCGCTCCGCATCCGCAGGGTCACGGCCCGGGGGTCAGGCCCGCGTCGCCGTGGCCCCAGGAGGACTCAGGACGCTCCCAGGATGCCCTCCTGAGCCCTCCCAGGATGCCCTCTTGATCCTCCTCTGCGTTCTCATCTCTCTCTCTCTCTCTCCTCCTCCTTTCTCGTCCTCTCCCCGATGTTCCCACAAGAGGTTCCACAACTGCTGGGGGAACACATAGTCCAATGTCTTGGCTTGACTTCGATCCAACTTTTAGCCACATGGGTGCGCCGTAAGCGTCTTCGATCCACCGACCCCTGTGGTTCGCGTCGGTGCTTGAATGATTTGTGTGTGTGTGTGTTGCTCAGTACGGCCCCAGAGGCCACCACGATGACCCCAAACGCGCCCACGAGGCCTCCGAGATGGCCCCGTGACGGCCCAAGAGGCCCCCAAGATGGCCCCGAAAATGCCCCTACACGGCCAAGGAGACTTCTGTGACACCCAAGATGGCCTCCTAGACGGCCCTGAAGCTCCCCAAGAGGGCCCCAAGGCGGGCCAGAGAGGCCCCCAGAAAGGTCGGCAAAGGACGGGACGGGCCTTGAACACAGCTCTTCGCCTCGTCGCACCCGCACGGGCGCTGCGATCCCACCGCCCCCCCCCCCCCCCCAGTGACAGACAACGACAGCCTTGTGGGGTAAGCCTGCACTACCTGCGGACGGGAAGCATATCCGTATATTTTCTGGTATGGCCCCACGATGACACCGTAATGGCCCTCAGAAGCCACAAAGGTCCTTAGACAGCCCAGGGGCATTCCACAACGGCCCACACATAACCCCGAGAAGCTAGGAGACAGCACAACCCCAGGAGTTGGCTTGCCTATGTTTCCCCCTGCCTTCGAACATGTGCGCTAGGGAACCACCTTCCCAGGTCCGCGCCAGTGACTGTGGCAGGTCCTCCTCTCAGTCGATTAATCGCGAACAATCGCGGCCCCAATCGAAACTCGCATGCAAAATCTCTTGCAGCCCAAGCGCTGCCTAGTGTCTCATGACCGCCCACGTCTTCCCATCATCTCAAGCATCATCATCGACAGCACCACCATAAGCCTCACCATCACCGTCATCACCAATACCATCGTCCCTCTGTCTCCTGCTTCACGCTCAAAGTTTCAGTTGTTCGTCTGCCATTCCCTGGACTTGGCCCCCTGGCTGAGCGCACCTTCAGGACATTTGCCAAGCCATGGCCAAGCCATGGCCAAGCAATTGTCTAATCCGGACGGCCTGGCATGCCCAGCCGATCATCCCATCGTATCAACGTCTAGCCGCCTAGCCAACTAAAGCGCCTATCTGACACTCCCCAATCAAGGCAGGGGCTTGTCTACCCGATGCCGCCGAAACGATCTAGTTTGTCCTGCCGGGGCTGTGGCATATGTTTGTCTTGCCCTCACTTCTCTTCCAGCCAACTCCATGCACGCTCCGACGTGGCTCGCTGCATCGAGCGCATGCGGCCGCCCAGTTGTCCCGCGACTGCGAACGCTTCAGGCCTTTGCTGTTCGCGATTGGATCCAAGACTTCTTTCGGGCCGGACGAAAGGGGGGGTTTGGGAAAGGGGGGGTCACGAAATCTGCTGCACGCACCCGGTTTCGGCCCCACCGAGGGGCCCATTCCTCGATATACATGGGCGCCGGGAGGCGCCGAGAAAATCAGCTACGGCGAGCTGATTCTCACCCCCCCCCCTTTGCTACCCCCCCCTTTCGTCCGACCTGATTCTTGCTGCAGCCACGGCAAATGCACTGCGGATTTCTCTCTGCGTATTCTCAGCCTCCCTGCGAGCCTCTTTTCGCGACACCTCCGCCCTCCCGGTGGCCTCTCTCGTCGGCGACAGGGGCGTGCACGCTCGGCCTCGTCTCGTCCTCCTCCTCCTGCTCCTCCTCCTCCTCCTCCTCCTCCTCCTCCTAGTCCTTCTCCTCCTCCTCCTCCTCCTCCTCCTCCCCCTCCTCCTCCCCCTCCTCCTCTTCCTCCTCCTCCTCCTCCTGGCGTGAATCACCGGGTCCACGTCCGACCCGAACATGCCGATGGTGGACACCGTCAGCTCTGACAACACAGGCGCGGGCCACCACCACGACGGTGAAAGAACGCCCAGCGGCGGCAGCCGTCGGCGGCACTCCCCGAAGAAGAAGAAGAAGAAGAAGAAGAAGCTGCCAGGGCGAGGCAGGAATTGACAAGCGGCCTGAGGCAGGCTGCTTCCGCGCGCGCACGTTGGCCCCCAGCAGCCATCCAAGATCTTGGAACTCTTTTCCGGTGTGCATCCGAGGCGGCAGCCAATCCCTCTTCTCTCCCCCGCCAGCAGTATGTTTTTTTCGGCGCGAACGCGCTGCGCTCGCTTACCAGAGCCGTCGCAGCCATGTTCTGTGCTCCAGTGGACAGACATGCCCCCACCGCCGGGTTATCACCGGATGCGGATGTTCTGCAACAGGCTGCAGTCGATCGTTCTTCATCACCAACCTCCAGACCAAGCCGCCAACAGGCCGGGCTTCAGCACAGAATATCATTTGCTGGCATTAGCGTGATTGCTGGAAAGATGCGAAGAAAGGAAGCGAGCCGCATGGCTGGGCCTTGTCGACTTCGAGAAAGCATTCGGCACCGTCGAGCATAGCGCTCTCTGGCGCGTCCTGCAGGAGTTCAACATCCCCGGCCCGCACAGACCCCTCATGCAAAAGCTTTACAAGGACCAGTCTGCGACCGCGGCCACAGGTGTGGATTCGAGGCCCTTCAGCTTGGCGCGCGGAGTCAAGCAGGGAGACCCTGTCAGCGCCCTCCTGTTCATGGCAGTCCTGGAGTTTTGCTTCTCGGCGATCAAGAAGGAATGGGGCGACCTCAACAAGCGACGCACAGGCAATACTTCGGATTCGTTGTGGACGACCCTCGGGGCCCATTCACGAATTCACGTTTTGTCGACGACGTATTGTTGTTTGTTCAGAGGAAATATGATGTCGTGAAAATGTTGGCTCACCTGCGAGAACACGCAGGCGAGTACGGAGTAAAAGTGCACCTCGGCAAGACAAAAATCCTCAGCAACCGATGCTTTCAGTCCGGGCTCAACGCAAAGGTGGGGGATTGCGGCGTAGAACGTATCCCTGTCATCAAATCGGATAAGTAGTTGGGGCGACTTTTGTGCCTCGGCGACTGTCACGGAACAGAGCTATCGCACAGGATGGCCGCTGCTTGGGGATCATTTACAACACACAAACATGCTCTCTGCTCGCGAAGATACCCCTGCCGGCTCGCCTGAAACTGTTCGACGCAGTTGTCACGCCGACAGCTTTGTACGCCAGTTCATGCTGGACGCTCTTGGCAAGCACTACGTCTACCTTGCAGTCGACATGGAGAAGGATGCTGCGCAAAATCGCACAGGCCCCGCGTCGGCATGACGAGCCGTGGGTTCCTGACATACGGAGATCAACGCGTCTGGCAATTTTGAAAACGATGAGTCTAGGTCACGAAAGCTGGGTCGACATTAAAGAACGACGCAAACGATCCTTGTCTGAACGTACGCAGCCGGACACCCAAGGCACATGGTCAAACAGATCACTGCTATGGAAGCCAGAATTCCGTACGCGGGCTTGGAGACAAACCGGCAGGCCTGTCAAGAGGTGGAGCTTTCTGTCGACTGCATTTTACACGTTTTACCATCCACGACTTGCCCAGGCAGCGTCTTGGCTGCCAGCAGGGGGCCGCCCCCGGCAGGGAGTGGACGTCAGGCCGCTCATCTCGCCGGGCGCGCGAACGTAAAATTGCACAACGCGTTCGCCCCACACCCCCTTGCGCGCGCTCTCGCGCAAGCGCTTGTCGCTTCCCACCCGACGTCCTCTGCTGTCGCCCGCGGCCTCCCCGGCCCCGTCGAGTCTGCCGCGCCCAGGCCCGAAGCCGCCGATCTGTTCCCACGATCGCACGCACCATGCGTTAGACCAAGATGTCCAAGCGAAGCGCCACGATGTTCAACTCCTGTGCGTACAGTCGGAGGTTGGTAGACCTCCTACCCTGACACGTCGACAAGCGAATTGGCCGCTTTCGGTTCGCGAGAGGGCGTCGCGGCCGTCATTTTTGCGGGTCCAGGTCCTTCGGTTTTGGTCGTAGGCCGTTTTCATTTCAAAGGGTGGTTTACTAAAGGGAGGCGTGTCCACCGCCGACATACGCATATCAATGTTTATGTGTGCGAATGCGTGTACACGTACACATATGTATATGCGTGAATGCATCTGAATGTGCTCGTTGATAGAGATATCGAGAGAGAATACAGTGAAATATAGAGAGAGTGTGAGAGATATGGAGCGATGGACAGACGGAGCGACGGAGGCAGATAGTTGAAGCGAACGTTTGAATGAATGGGAAATGGGTGACCTTCGCATTCGGCGGAGAGATAGGGCTCGGTGGCCCGCAGGATGCCCGATGCGCCAGGGGGCGCCGCCAGGTCGGACCCGGGATCGGCCTCCTGACAGAGCCAGCAGGGCGTGTTCGACAGCTCTGGGCCCAGGAATGGCCTGGTCCTTCAAGCCTCGGAAGCAATTAGCGCACACTCATGCCACATTCATGTGTCGATGCCCCCCCCCCAATGATCAGCGCTGGCGGTGTGCTGAACAACGAGCTGCACTTCGACCGTGCCAACTCTGATTTCGGGGAGGGGGTGGGGGCGAACAGACTGCTTCCCTCGACCGTGGCGCAGGTGCAGACCGAAAGAGAAGAGCTGCACAAACAGAA
>CAUYUJ010010890.1:1009031-1059031 GCA_963575745.1 Prorocentrum cordatum | reverse complement strand
CCCTCACGCGTTTCGTGGCCCCCCACCCTGGGGCCCCCGGAGACCCCCTCGCGTGGTGCCACGGTTTCACGACATGGAAGGTGTTCTCGGCAGCTTCGGGCCTCACTGGGGGCCCCTGCCGCGCCCCGGGGCTGTCAGCAATTATACTCGGGGTGAAAGACTGGCGCCTGGGAGGTGCACAGACCTCCTACCCTGACGCGTCGATCAGTGAAGTGGCCGTTCTCGGTTCGCGAGAGGGCGTCGCGGCCGTCATTTTTGCGGGTCCAGGTCCGTCCGGTTCGGCTTTGGGCAGTTTTCTTTAGACAGGGTGGCTTACTGAAGGGAGGCTTGTCTGGCGCCGGCTCACCGGGGAAGGGGTGCAGACCTCCAGGGGCTTCCCCTGCGGAGGCCTGTGACGCCAGGGGTCTGGGCCTCTCGGGTGGTCTCGGACGCCTGGAGCACCGAACGTTTGCCCCAGAGTCGTACATCAAATCTTGAGGATATCAATGTTTCGCTGCGTTTGACCGAGCATTGTTCTTTTTGGGTGGAGGGCACAGGGTGGAATCTGAAATGCCGTCTCGATGGATTCTCGAGGCTCGAATCTGCAAGACGGTTAATTACAAGACGGAGCGGTTCTCGAGGCGCAAAAGCCCACATGGGTTTCACCCTGAGCCCTCGTCCATGTCGGTGGGGAGGGGTAAGGGGAGGGGTAAACCCCTCCCCCGAAGGGAAAGAAGGGGGTTGGCAGAGGAAACGCTCTAGACCACCTACGCCCTAAAGGGCTGGTGGGATTTCACCCTGAGCCCTCTACCCTGAGAACATGCTCCGTTCGAGACTGGCCTCGCGCGGGTCTTCTCCAGGCCGTCCGCGGGCGTCGTCTTTGGGGTGCCTCTCGGCCGCTCGTGGCCCTCGCGGGGCCACATTGACTGCCCTCGCCTGACTGCTCCAGGCTTGGATCGGGCGTGTCCCTCTACAGGAGGAGTACTTTAGAAGAGTCAGAGAACGTAGTCTTCTGGGGGCGACTTTTGGACTATTTGCTGCTATTTGGGAGCATGTGTTTACCATTTCTAATTTTTCGTCCAAAATCCGCCAATAGGGGGGCACGCCCGACCGAACTGTAGGCCCCTTGGCAAGGCCTGGCAGAAGCGTCTAGGAAGCCCCGACAGCCCAGGGGTATCCAGCGGGTCCCTAGGACCAGGGATCCAGGTTCGGTTTTGGTGGGAGCCCCCCCCCCGTTTTGTATGCACAAGAGAAAATGTTCCCTCATCCACCGCCCTCTGGGGTCCTGGTAGCTCGCTTCCCCAGGCGGTGGATGCGAACCTCGCAACTCCTCCTCCCGAGAGATATGGATGCCCTCTCGAGCGATCTAGTGCAGTTCAGGTGGAAGCCCCGTCCCCCCAGAGCTCGCGTTGTGACAGAGATCACGACGGTTCGCTATCCTCGGCCTCTGGGGACCTGTCCTGGGCAGCAGCAGCCAGGCTCCTGCTCGCAGGGCCAGAGCGCGGTGGGCGGCCGTGGCGAACCACGGTGGCACGCGTCAGCAAAACCACGCGGGATGAGACACCGCCCCCCGGGAAGGGGTCCAGGCCTCTGGGTTGGGCGCCGCGTAATGGGGGGGTCATAAATGGGGGGGGTGGCGAGGGTGGTTCGAAAAGGTACCCGAACGGTACCTAAACGAGCCCCCTGGGGCTCTGGAGGGGCCCGAAAGGGGCACGAAAGGGGACCTTTTCTGACCCCCCCATTTGTGACCCCCCCATGAAGCCACGCCCAACTGGGGGTCGGCGCTGAGGAACCGAGAAACAAAAACCACGACGTCAGGGGGGGGGGCCTGGGCCGGTCGGGCCGGCGGGCGCCACAGCCCCAGAGCAGCTGCGGCGAGGAGGGGGGGGGCGCGCGCACGGACCCGGGCCCCAGACCTCGGGCGCAACGACAGGAGGGGGGGGATAGGCCTAGGGAATCCCGATTCATCCCAGAGTGTCGCCACACATGTTTGAAGTCTGGGCGCCCAACTCCGAAAAAGCGAGCTATGATGCTAGGCGAGTATGTTGACGGTCGGTGCCTGAGGTTCCTTTCTTCACTGTGAAGCTCACGACGTAAGTGTTGGGATGTAACGCTAGGGCGGTGAAATTCAGCATCGGCGCGGGTATACCCGTGGTCGACACCGGTCCCATCCGGCAGAATCCCGCGCAATCCCGATTCATCCCCTTCGATTCGGGTTACTCCCCCGCTTAATCCAGCCTGATCTGGCTCACCCCGTCATCGGGCTTCATCGCTGTAGTCCAAGGGAGGGAAATCCACCTGGACGGGAGAACTGGCGTTCACTAAACGGCCCTGGGCGTTTACTGAACAGCCCTGCCCTGTTCGATTCCTTCTTCGGGCGCGTTTACGAATCGACTTCGTGTGTCGAGGTTGTATAGTCTGTTTTGTGGGTAGACTGCAGGTTAAGCGTAGGGAAGCGGGGGCTTTGCCTTAGCCATTTTGGGTCCGTAGTCGTTGGCTCGAGATCGAGCCAGGACTCGGGGGTCCGGGGGGCCGCGGGGCGGCCAAAACCGCAGCGTCCTGCACCGCCAGCTCCGGGAGCGGGTGTGCGGACGTGGCCGGCGCCACCAGCCTCGTGGCGGGCGCGCGGGCCAGCGGTGCCATGGCCGTGGACTTCCTCGGGGCGCATGCCGTGATCTTGGCGGTTAGTGGGGCGTTCTCGGCCCAAGGGGCGATGGGTTGGTGGCTTCTTGGCCGCGCGGGGGACGCAATGTCCCCAGCGCCGGCGCCGCCATCTCAGCCCGGGCCGAAACTCCGGCCCGCGGGCGGCGGGGGGCATGGCAAGGGGCGAGCTCCGCCCGCCAAGCCTGCGCCTGCGGGAAGGAAGGGGCGAGGGCCGCCGGCCAAACCTCCTGGGGTCCCCACTACCGCAACCACGACGACGACCACGCCGCCGACGACTACGACGACACCCTCGCAGCCTGGCCCGGGCCGCGAGCGCGGGGGCGAACCCGCAGTTAGCCCAGCCGCGGCCTGGCCCGCAGGCCCCATTTCCACTACGACTGGCGTCGGCCGCGCGCGCGGGAGCGGACCTTCGGGTAGCCCAGCCGCGGCCGAGCCAGCGGGCGGGTCGGGTGCCAAGGGCGGTCCCAGTAGGGAAGAGCCACGCACCCCGCCCACGCATCCTGGGAGACCCGGCGAGGCATCAGGCCAGCCGACGGGGTCCCCGGGCACCTACGGGCCCGGCGAGGCAGCGCTGAGCTTCGACCCGCTGCGCTTCAGCTGGCTGGTTGCTGGCTGGTTGGCCTGCTGCGCGTTGGGAGCAGGGTGCCGACATCGCCGCATGGAGGCTGAGCTGGCCGAGAAAGGCACCAACCTGCAGCTTTGGGCGACCGAGGCGCTCGACGCCGGGGAGAAGCTGGCCGAGGCCCGGTCGCGGTGCACTGCTCTGGAGGCCGCGCGGTCTCGCGCCGCCGAGGGAGCCGAAGCGCGGCGCCAGGCGTGTGCGACGGAGGCGACTCGCCGGCAGGAGGCGGCACGGCGACAGAGGATGGCCGAGAGGCTCGCCCAAGGGAGGAGCCAGGCGTGCGAGTACGAGCGGGCGCGCAGATTCTGTGCCGAGGAGGCCTTGGCGAGGAGCCGCGCGGACGTCGACGTGGACAACTCGTGGGCGTGGATCGACGGCCTGTTGGCATGGATCGACCGCCTGACGACCAACCTCGAGCTGGGGGCCACGATCGCTGAGAACCTGCGGGCCCGCGTCGACGAGCTCGAGGCTGCCGCAGAGACGGGGGGCGAGGCAGGAGTAGGTACCGCGGACTTCGTCACGGAGCCACGCGCCGCTGGGGACGTCGAGACCGAGCGGGCGGTCCCGCCGCCCTCGCGCGAGCCCGGCGGGGTCGCTACGACCGAGGGGGCCAGCGGCAGAGGAAGAGGAGTAGGCGGCGGAGGCGAAGGAGCGGCGAGGGAGGAGGCCTTTCCGAGAGCGAGGATGAGGAGGCGGGGGAGGATGAGGAGGACCACTATCCAGGGGGAGCTCATTCCCGAGGAGCCCGAGGAGACCAGCCTCCGTGAGCATCGCGCCCTGGGCGACTCCGCGGCTGCCTCGGGCCTGGCGCCGGGAGCGGGCGACGACGGCGACGACGACGCGGGGGTGCCGGGAGGGTCAGAGGTCAAACTGGTCCGCGCCCACGAGGACGTCCACGGCGCCCGGTTGCCGGCGGGTTGCTGGGGCTCCGTTGGCGCCAACGCCCGCGCCGTCGCCGAGGCCCGCGCCGGTGCCAGCATCGGCGCCCGTGCCCCCGCCGACTCTGACACCAGGGAGTACCGCAGGGGGGGAGCGCGCGTGGGGTCGTGGACAGGCGCGGACGTGGAGCTCGGCGCTGTGCACCTGGACGACGCCGGCGCCGACGACCGCACCGACACCTACGCCTCCGCCGTCGCCCGCGCTGGCCCCATCGCCTGCGCCCGCGCCCACGCCGACGCCGACGCCATTTGCGACGCGCCCGCTGACGCCGGCGGCCACGACTTCGACGCCTCCGCCGGCGCCGGCACGTTCGCCGCCGCCGCCGCGAGCGGCGACGCCGATGCCGGAGCTGGCGCATATCGCAACGCGGCGCCTCCGCCGCCGGCTCCGGACCTTTGGCGCGGCGCCGGCCCCGAGCTGGGAGCGCGACTGCGCCGGCGCGCCCTGCCCCTCGAGGGGGCCGGAGGCGCGCTCACGGGGCACCGCTCTGAGCGGGCAACTGCGGAGGCGGCGGGGCGGGCGCTACCGGAGGCCAAACAGTACTGGTTGACGGTTGTGCCCGAGACCTAGGAGGTCGCGCCGATGGATCGCGAGGAGCCCCCCCGAGAAGCCCCGGGGGCCCTGGAGCTGGGGCAGCCGCTGCTGGATGAGGCTCGCCACCACCGCGCCGCGGGCGTGAGCGTCGCCGAGGACTCGAGGAGGGCCGCGGGGTCGGACGGGGCCGAGACGGTCGTGGAGGCCGACGAGGTTTGTGACCTGGACTGGGCCAGGCTCGGCGCCGCGGGCCCCGAAGAGGGCCCCGTTCCTAGCATTGACGCCACCGCCGTCGTCGACCCCGTCGTCACCGCCTGCGCCATCGTCAGCGCCGACGCCAACGCCGACGCTGACATCGACGCCGATACACGGGCTGGCACCGGGGCCGCCTCCTGCGACGCTAGCGCCGACGCCCCCAATGTCTCCGCCTACACCGACTACAACGCCAGCGACGACGCCAGCGCGGACGCCTACGCCGAGGCCGCCGCCGAGCCCGACGCCGGCGACCGCGCCCCCGGCTCCGACGCCTATGAGGACGTTGCCGCTTCCGCGGCCGCCAGCGCAGGCGCCAGCGCCCACGTCACCGCCGACGCCGGCGTCAACGCCCTCGGTTGCGAGGCCCGCGTGGGCGCCGCCGCCCACCCGGCGGCGAGCGCAGGCGCCAGCATCGACGCTATCGCCCTCGCCCGCTCGGAGGCCGGCGAGGTCTGGGCCGCGCGTTGGTCCAGACCTGGCGCCGGGAGCTCCGACGCGGGACTCGGCACCCGCACCGACGCCAGCGTGGAGGTCGGCTCCAGCATAACGGCCTACGCCAACGTCAGCGCCAGCACCGACGTCCGCGCCAACGCCGACGCCTCCGATGCCGATGCGGGCGTTGCCGCCGCCGCGACCGCCAACGCCGCGACCGGCGCCGACGCTTGCACCACCGCCAGCCCCGACACCGGCGCCTTTGCCAGCACCACGTGGCTCCGGCTCGGCGCTGACGCGGGCCCCGCTACCGGCATCGGCGTCAACGCAGACGTCGTCAGCGGCGTCACCGCCTACGCCGAAACCAACGCCGCCGCCGACCCCAGCGGCGGCCCCGACGACGCCGCGACGGCCGGCGTCAGCAGCGATGCCATCGCAGGGATCGGGGCCGACGCCGACGCCGACAGGGACGTCTGCACGGGCACCGGCGCCCGCGCCGCCGCCGGCGTCGACGCTGGCCCCAACGTCAGCGACCGCGTCACCAGCACCACGCTTCCGCACGCGCGCGCTTGGCTCCGCACGCTCCGTGCCGCTCACGCGGGCTTCCTCGCGCGCGCGCGCTGCCCGTTCGGCTTTCTGTCGCGCTTAGCGCGACGCGCGCGTCTCGGGCTCTTCGCGGCTTCGCGCCGGCGGGCCGGCGCCGCGCGATCGGGGCACGTTGGTCCCCTGCCTAAGCGAGGCCGTGGGGGCCAGCTCGGGCGCGCGCCGCGCGCTGCCGGCGGGGCTTGCCCAGCCGGGGTGCCGCAACTGCCCTCGCCGCCACCGCCGTGGGCCGCTCCGTGCCTGCCGAATCGCGAGGACTGCCGCGCGGGCGACTACACCTCCGCCACTGCTGACGCCAGCGCCGACGTCGACGCCAACGCCGCCGCCTGCTCCGATAGCGACGGCAGCGCCGACGCTGACGCGGGCGCCTACGCCGACGCTGAAACCTTCGCGGAGACCGACGCCGACGCCGGCATCGACGTGACCGTCTACACTGGGACCAGCGCCTGCGCTGCCGACGGCGCCCGCGCTGGCACTGGTGCCCGTGCCCACGCCGGCGCCGCCATCAGCCGCAGCGCCAGCGACAGCGCCACCGGCGCCGACGTCGCGGTCGCGGGCGTGGTCGCGCACCAGGGCACGCACCATGGGGTGCACGCTGCTCAGTTCCGCTTCTTAGCTGGCGCGCAGTGGAGGTTCGTCCCCGCCCGGGTCCATCCGGGCGGGGTGTCCATCACGGGTGCCCATTCTAGGCTCGTCGAAATCGGCCAGGACGTGCAGCCGAAGGCCGACGCCGCCCTTGTCCAGCAGGCCGTAGGACCTGGGACGGCTGTTCCGGCCAAGCTCGACTCCATCGTGCAGGACGTGCCGCGGAAAGCCGACCTTGCGGACTCCGACGCCAGCGCCAGCGCCGGCGCCGCCGCGAGAGTCGGCGTCAGCACCGATGCCAGCGCAGGGGCTGGGACCAACGCCGACGCCGACAGGGACGTCGGCACGGGCACCGGCGCCCACGCCGTCGCTGGCGCCGACGCTGGCCCCAACGTCGGCGACTGCGCCAACGGCTACGCGCTCCCGCGCGCTCGGGCTTGGCCCCGCAGGCGCCGTGCAGCTCGCGCGGGCGTTCTCGCGTGCGCGCGCTGCCAGTTCTGCTTTCCGTCGCGGCAAGCGTGGCGCGCGCGTCTCGCGCCCATCGCGGGCGCGGCTTCGCGCCGGCGGGCCGGCGCCGCGCGGCGGGGTCGCGTTTGCCCCCCGCCTGAGCGAGGCCGTGGAGGCCAGCTCAGGCGCGCGCCGCACGCTGCCGGCAGGGCCTGCCCAGCCGGGGCGTCGCAGTTGCCCTCGCCGCCGCCGCTGCAGGCCGCTCCGCGCCTGCCGAGCTGCGAGGGCTGCCGCGAGGGCGACTCCGCCTCCGCCACCGCCGACGCCAGCGCCGACGTCGACGGCCCGTGGAGGGCCGCGGGGACGGACAGGGCCGAGACGGATGTGGAGGCCGACGAGGTTTGGAACATGGACTGGGCCGGGCTCGGCGCCGCGGGCCCCGCAGGGGCCCCGCTCCCAGCGCCGACGCCGCCAGCGTCGTCGACACCGTCGTCACCGCCTGCGCCAACATCAGCGCCTCCTACGACGCCAGCGCCGACGCCCCCCAACGTCCCCGCCTACACCGACATCAACGCCGGCGACGGCGCCAGCGCCGACGCCGACGCCCGCGCCGCCGCTCCCAGCGTCACCGCCGATGTCGGCATCAACGCACTCGGGTCCAGGGCTCGCACGGGCGCCGTCGCCTACTCGGCTGCCAGCGCAGGCGCCAGCCCCGGCGCTATCGCCCACGCCGAGGTCTGGGCCAGCGAGGTTTGGGCCATGGGTTGGTCCAGGCTTGGCACCGGTTTTTTCCGTCGTGGGATCCGGCACCGGTGCCGACGCCAGCGTTAAGGTCGGCCCCAGCATCCCGGCCTGCGCCAACATCAGCACCAACACCGACGCCCGCGCCGAAGCCGGCGCCTCCGCTGCCGCTGCAGGCGCTGTCGGCGACGCCGCCTACGCCGAAATCAACGCCAGCCCCGATGCCAGCGCCGGCGCCGACGCCGCCGCGAGAGCCGGCGTCAGCATCGATACCAGCGCGGGGGCTGGGTTTAACGCCGGCGCCGACAGAGATCTTAGCACGGGCATTGGCCGCGCAGCGAGTGCGGGCGTTCTTGCGCGCACGCGCTGCCAGTTCCATTTTCGGTCACGCTTAGCGCGCGACGCGAGATTGGCGCCCTTCGCTGGCGCGGCTTCGCGCCGGCGGGCCGGCGCCGCGCGGCTGGGTCGCGTTTGCCCCCTGCCTGAGCGAGGCCGGGGAGGCCAGCTCAGGCGCGCGCCGCACGTTGCCGGCGGGGCTGGCCCAGCCTGGGCGTCGCAGCGGCCCTCGCCGCCACCGCTGCATGCCGCTCCGCGCCTGCCCAGTTGCGGGGATTGCCGCGAGGGCGACCCCGCCTCCGCCACCGCCGACGTCGACGCCGACGGCGCCGCCTATGCCGACAGCGACGCCAGCGCCGACGCTGACGCAGGCGCCTGCGCCGACGCCAAGACCAGTGCAGAGACCAGCACCGACGCCGACGTCGGCACGACCGTCTACACTGACGGCGCCCGCACCGCCGACAACGCCCGCGCTGGCACTGGCGCCCGCGCCTCCGCCAGCGCCACCGCCTGTCCCCGCGCCAGCGACGGCGCCCCCGACGCCGACGGCGCGACCGTGGGCGTAGTCGCACACCGAGGCACGCACCACGAGGCGGGCGTCGCTCGGTGCAGCTTCGTGGCTGCCCGTACCGCCCAGCTGGCGTCGGTCATGCCGGCGGGGCTTAGCCGCGAGGGTACGAGCCTGAGGGGCGACGTTCCAGCGGCTGGGTTACCGGTGGCGGAGGACCTCACCGTTCGCATACCCTCGGGTCACGTGGAGGATTGCGCGCGCGCCCTGGCGAGGCGTGGAGCCAGGCCCTCTGTCAAGGGCACGCAGGTGCTCGGCAGCACGCGGGTGCCGACAGGCACGCTGACGCCCATCAGCGCGCTCGCATTCCGAAGCGCGCCTGGGCTTTGCAGCACGCCGGTATTCGAGAGCGAGCCCCAGCCCAAGTTCGAGGGCATGGCCAGGCTCAACGGCAGACCCCATGGACTGTGTTGTGATTGGATCGGCCGGGGGGCACCCCCTACCACGTCCTTTTCGGGACCATCGGCGGACCCGAAGGAGGAGGCGTGCCGGGGTGGCTCAAAAGCGACCCGATGCGCGCCAAGACTCGGCATCGGGAGGCGACGGCGGGCGGGCAGCGGCTGTAATGGCACCTACAGCGGCGCCTACCGCGGCGCCGACGGCCGCGCTGGCTACGGGCGCGTCGACGGCTTCACCGACAGCGGCGCCGGCCGCATCGACGGCTTCACCTACAGCGGCGGCGACGGCGCCAGTCGCGCCAACCGTGGCACTGACGGCTGCGCCGATAACATCACCGACAGTGGGGACGGCCGCGCCGAGGACATCACCGACTGCGGCGCCGCCGGAGCCAACAGCCGCACCAGCCGTTGCGCCGCCAGCGGCGTCGAGGGCGGCACTGATCGGCGCCCCGACAGCCACGCCCACGGCAGCGCCGACGGCGGCGCCCTTTGCCGTTCCGACAACTGCGGCACCGATAGCTTCGCCGACAGCAGCCCCAACAGCCTCGGCAGCGTCGACGGCGGCACTGACTGCCGCTCCGACAGCTGCGGCCCCAACAGCCACTCAGGCGGCACCGGCTGCCGCTCCGACGGCTGCGGGGCCCATTGCCGCACCGGCCGTTGCGCCGTCAGCGGCGTTGAGGGCGGCACCGATTGGCGCCCCGACCGCGGCGCCGACAGCACCGCAGGCAGCGGCGCCGACGGTTTCACCGAGAGCGGCGCCGACGGCCCCAATAGACGCTCCGACAGCTGCGTCGTCGGCGGCGTCGGCGGCAGCACCCGCCGCCGCTCCGACAACGGCGGCCCCGACGGCCCCGCTGGCGGCTGGGCCGGCGGCGGCGCCGACTGCCGACCCGACGGCTGCGGCACTGACAGCCTGGCCGACGGCTGCGCCACTAGCCCTGGCGGCGTCGACGGCAGCACCTACTGCCGTTCCGGCGGCTGCGGCCCCGACAGCCACGCTGGCGGCTGCGCCTGCAGTTGTGTCGGCTGCCACCCCGACTGCGGCGTCGACGGCTTCGCCGACAGCTGCGCTGCCGCCGGCCGCATCGACGGCCCCGCCGACGGCTGCGCCGACGGCGGCGCCGACAGCCGCCCCGCCCGCGGCGCTTGCGGCCACACCCGCAGGGGCGCCGGCGGCATCACCGACAGCAGCGCCGACGGCGCCGACAGCATCGACGATGGCATCGACGACAGCTGCGCCAACGCCCGCACCTGCAGCTTCGCCGGCGGCCCCGCTAACTGCAGCACTGACACCCGTGCCGTCTGTGGCACCGTCAGCCTCGCCGACAGCTGCGCCGACTGCATCACCGACAGCTGCGCCGACACCCGTGCCCACGGCTTCACCGTCAGTGACGCCGTCAGTTACATCACCCAGGGCACCGACCACGCTTCCGAGGACGTGGCGCACGCGTGCGCCCTGGTGCCCAGCATCGCGCCGACGCGGGGCGGGAAGCCCACCGCGGCGGTCCCGCCCAGCGCGGCGCGACACCCCCCCGTCGGCCTCGACAACGGCGGCGCCAACCGCGGCGTCGACGGCGGCATCGACCGCGGCACTGGTCTTGCCTTCGATGTCTTGGTGAGGACCCCAAGCGTGCCCGGCGCGGTCCCCGAGGCCGTAGCGGCCAGCATCATCGCCAACATCGACGGCGGCGCTGA
Source organism: Prorocentrum cordatum (assembly GCA_963575745.1). NCBI lineage: Eukaryota > Dinophyceae > Prorocentrales > Prorocentraceae > Prorocentrum > Prorocentrum cordatum. The sequence goes on along the minus strand of CAUYUJ010010890.1, from coordinate 1,048,230 downwards.
CACCGGCACCCGCTCTGGCACGCACGTCGACGCGAAGGCCTTGCTCTTCTTGGGCAGGCCGGTGCCGGGTGTGGTCGCGCTCAGGGACATGCACGGACCCTGGAGCGCCCGGGCGCTCCCCGACATGCGGGCCCCCTCTTGCACCCGGGCGCTCTCGCTTGACAGCGCGCCGGTGTTCATGCGCGCCCCGATGCTCGTGCTCGATGGCTTTCAAACCAGGCGTAGTGGCCGCGTGGGAACCTCTCGGCAAGCTGCAGGGGCTGGTTCGAGTTCCCGCAATCCCCGCTTACGTTGCCGACGATGCAGCCACCGCAATGGACCACTTCATCTTGAGTCGCCTGCTGGGCAATCGCTGCCGACCTCTGTGTCCACCGACCCACTGGCGGGGAAGTCCATTCATTTTCAGAAAAATCCTGGACTTGCCGGGGGGTGTCCCGGCCCAGGCCCAGCAGGCTTCTCCTTCAGCTCGACCTCGGGCGGCAGGCCCAAGCCAGGCACTTCGATCATCTCGACCTCCTTGTTCGACTGCCTGCCGGTCGCAGCGCGTCTACACCTACCTGATCACGCGTCCCCTGGCACGCCCAACCTCGGCGGCCGTGGGCTAGCGTGCGTACCTGGCCGAGACGGCTCTGGAGATTTTGGCTTGGATCGCGGTGGAAAGAGCTCGAATTGGCCCAGTTGCGAGGGGATCAGCTCGAGGAGCGGAACCCCAGCTGCAGGTCTACCCTTGATCTACTGCGGGCGGGGGCTCACAGGCGCGCCGGTGCTCAACGGTGCACGCGTGCTTGGAGGCGGGGCTGTGCCCCCCGGCGCGCTGGGACGCAGGGGCGCGCTCGCGTCCACACGCGCGCTCCTACTCCTCGGCTCGCCCGAGGTGCAGATCATGCTGGTGCTCGACGGCATGCAGGTGCTCCTGGGCTTACCGGTGTCCCACGGCGCCTTGGCGTTCCTGGACGTGATGGGCGTGCCCCGCCGTGTGCTGGTACTCCCAGTGCGGTCGTGCTTGAAAGAGGCGTTCTCTGATTGGGTCATCCACGACAACCCACCGTCTGCTGCGGGCCCTGGCCCGGCCGGGCCTGTCCGCGGGGGGGCCAGCCTTAGGGGCGAGGTTCACGCGGGAGGGGGGTTGCTGGTTGAGGGCCAGGGCGCCGCTGGGTCAAGCCGCGTGGGGACAAGCCTCAGGGGCGAAGTGCCAGCGGCGACCCTGCCCGGCTTGGTGCGACTTTCGGCTGACAGCCTCGCCGATAGTGGCGCCAACAGCGGCGCCTGCGGCGGCGTCGACGACGGCGCCGACAGCCACGCCCACAGCAGCGTCGACAGCATCACCGACGGCCGCATTGAGGGCCGCACCACCAGTTTCGCCGCGCTCTGCGTCAACCGCGGCCTCGACTGCCCAGCGAGGCCGACGGCGACCGTAGAGGGTAGCGACTGCCACGTCGGCGGCTGCGCCTCCAGTGACGTCGGTTGCTGCCCCGACTGCGGCGTCGACAGTTTCGCCGACAGCTGCGCTGCCGCCGGCTGCACCGACGGCCCCGCCGACGGCTGCGCCGACGGCGGCGCCGACAGCCGCCCCGACCGCGGCGCTTGCAGCTACACCTGCAGGGGCGCCGACGGCATCACCGACAGCGGCGCCGACGGCACCGACAGCCTCTCCGACAACTGCGGCACCGGCATCAGACCCGCCAGTGGCGACGACTGCCGCGCGTACAGCGGCGCCGACGGCGTTACTGACGGCGACGGTTGCAACGACAGGTACGCCCACCGCGGGACCGACAGCTTTGCCCACATCAGCTCCGGCAGCGGCGCCGTCTGCGACAAGACGGGCATCTGGTACAGTCCGATGGGCGAGCACTCGGCCTTCATGTTTGCGATGTACGATCCGATAGGGGATCAACCGGCCTCCATGGTCACGGCCGCGGCGACGTGCGACGGCCTCACCGACCACCTCGTCGACAGCCGCACCAGCAACTGCGCCGACGCTGGCGTCAGCAGCCCCGCCGGCTGCGGCGCGGACAGCCGCGCCAACCGTTGCCCCGACAGCATCGCCGACAGCTGCGCTGGCGGTATCGCCGACAGCTGCACCGACGCCCGCACCTACAGCTCCGCCGGCGGCTCTGCCAACTGCAGCACCGACGCCCGCGCAGTCTGCAGCGCCTGCAGCCTCGCCGACCGCTGCGCCGACTGCATCGCCGACAGCTGCACCGACGCCCGCGCCCACGGCTGCACCGCCAGCACCGCCAACGGCGGCACCGACGCCCGCGATTGCTGCGGCACCGGCAGCCGCCGCGCCGATAGCGGCGCCGACGGCGGCGTCGATCGCAGCACCGATTACGGCACCGACAACCGCGCCGACAGCGTCACTGGCGTCTCCGCCACCCGCGGCATTGGCAGGGCAGCCGTCGTGGACAGCGCCGAGACGATCGTGAGGCCACTGGCGATCGAGCCCGTGCCGGACGCCGAGTGCGAGCTGGTCAGCAGCGGCGACACGGCGTTCGACTTCGCGAAGGCTTGCGGCCTCTCGGTTGGGAACGCGCCGGTGGAGGGCGGCCTTGTCGCTCACGTTACGAAGGTTAGGCAGCGGGTCAAGGCCTGGGGTGCCTATGGCACGCGCCCGAGCGACGGGGCTGGCAGCTACGGACGCAGCGGCACCAACTGCAGCTACGCCGGCCGCGGCCCCGATAGCTGCGACGACGGTTGCGCTGACCACCTTGCCTACAGGAACGCCGACGGCTATGCCTGCGGCGCTGACGGCCGAGCTGACCGCGGCACAGCGGGCAGCCGCGACGACATCGGCAGTTGCGACGGCATCGGCAGGGACAGTGGCGCAGCCTGCGGCGCGGACAGCCGCGCCGACTGCGGCGCCGACGGCTGCGCCAACCACGGCGCCGACTGCCGCGCCGACCGCGAGCCCTACGAGGGCACCAGCGGGCTGATCGAATGGCCCGCCGACAGGCTCACCGGCTGCGGCACCGACCGCGGCGCCAATGGCTGCGGTCACGGTGTCTGCGGCACCGGCGGCCGCGCCGACGGCTACCTCGACAGCCACGCCGACGACAGCCTCGTCAGTTACGCCGACAATGGCACCGACCGCTGCACCGACCTCGGCGCTGACCGCGGCGCCGACGGCGGCGCCTACGAGGCAACCCGCAAGGGCGTGCCCGTGGGGGGCGTCTCCGGCGGCGGGCGCGGCCGCGCCGACCGCGGCACTTACGGTGGCACTGACGGCCACCCCGCCAGCGGCGTTTACCGTTGCGCTGGCTGCGGCACCGACCGCCGCGCAGACTACGGCACCAGCAGGCACGCCGACAGCGTCCTCGACGGGGGCGCCGACAGCGGCCCCTACTGCAGCGCTGATTTCGGTACCGCCCGCGGCGCCGACAGCGGCGCTGGCGCGGCGAACTTGAAGGGCGCGCTCGTGGAGGGCTCCTCGGATGACTGGCATGTTCTGGACAGCGGCCCAAAGGCTACCGAGGAGATCGAGGCGGCGCTGGCGGGTCATAAGACGGCTGGTACGCCGACGGCTGCATCGACGGCCTCGCTGACAGCTGCGCCGACCACGGCACCGACAGCTGCAATGACGGATGCGCCGACAACTGTACCAGCCGAGGCGCCAGCGGCGGCGCCGACAGCGGCGCTGGCGTCTGCGCTGGCGGCCTCCAGGCAGCCCAGACCCCACGGGCGGCGCGCGCCGGAGGCGGCTGCCACCGCGGCCCCGGGGGGCGCCACCGTACTCGCACCGGCCGGGGGCGCCTCAGGGGCGGGTGTTGGCCCACCCATGTGCGACGGACGGCGCGCGCCAGCGGCGGCTGCGGCCGCGGCCCCGAGGGATGCCCGCCCGTCCTCGCCCGCCAGGGGCGCCCGGCGCGCACCAGTCTCCGGGTCAGCAACGGTCCCGCCCATGTGGGACGGGCGTCTCGCGCCAGTGGCGGTGGCTACCGCGGCCCCGGGGGATGTGGCACTGACAGCCGCGGCGACCTCGGCGACAACGGGGACATCGACTAGCTCTCCGACGGGTTTCCCGACTCCGGCTCCGACTGCGGCGCCGCCAGCTACGCCGACCGCCATGCCGGCTGCAGTATCGACAGCCGCGCCAATTGCGGCACCGACAACGGCGCCAATTGCGGCACCGACGGCGGCAGCGGTTGCGGTACTGACAGCTGAGCCGACGGTGGCCCCGACCGCCTCACCGACTGCGGCTACGGTGGCCGCGCCGACGACGTCGCCGACAGCAGCGCCGACCAGTGCACCGACCGCGGCGCCGACAGCCACTCCGACAGCCGCGCTGGCGGCGGCGCCGACGGCCGCGCCGATAGCGTCGCCGACGGCAGCTCTGGCCGCTGTGCCGACCGCGGCGCTGACCGCTGTGCCGCCGGCCGCGCCGTCTACGGCACCGACCGCTGCTCCGGCTGCGGCTCGGGCCGCCCCGTCTACAGCGGCGGCGGCGGCTGCGCCGGCTTCGTCGCCTACGGCTTCGCCGATTGCTGCACCAACGGCAGCGCCGATAGGTCGTCTGTCTGTTGCCCTGGCCGCGGCACAGACAACCGCCTGGACAGCGTCGACGACGGTTGCACTAGCCGCTGCACCTGCAGATGCACGGTTCGGTTCGCCGATGGCTGAACTGGTCACGACACCGACGGCTACCCCGACAGCGGCGCCGACGGTCGCGCCAACATCGGCGTCGACAGCGGCTCTGGCCGCCACGGCGACCACGGTGCTGACAGCGGCGGCGACTGGCGCGCCGACGAAGGGCGCGACGACGGGGGCGAGCGGATCGACCTACGTTGGCATGTTCGCCGGCAGCACTGGCATCGAGGGCCGCGCGCTGTCCGCCACAGAGGAGCCGCCCGACGACGAGGATTAGAAGGAGGAGGACCGGGGGGGAGCGACGGGCTGCTCGGGCCACGTGGCGTCCACTGGGCTGCAGCCAGCTTGCACCTCCAGCTCGCGCGTGCGCCTTCGCATGCGCGCGCCCGTTCTTTGCGTGTACTGAGTCGCGTCCTGCGCGACGCGCGCGGCTAGCGCTTTTCGCGTGCGCGATTCCGCGCTGGCGGGCCGGCGACGCGCGGCCCTGGGGAGCGTTTAGCCCCCCCCGCCTGGGCGAGGCCGTGGGGGCCAGCTCGGGCGCGCGTTGCACGCCGCCGGCGGGGCGCTGCCCAGCCGGGGCGGCCTGGCGCCCGCTCCAGGAAGGCCTCGGGTTTGCAGGCCAGTGGTCGCGCGCGCCGGGCTCCTTTCGCCCGCGCGCGGCTGCGTTCTTTTGGTTTTGGCCGTGCGGCAGCAGGGCGTGCCAGAACGCGCGCGCGCCACTGTGCGCGTGCGCGGGCGGCGCGGCGTCCCGCCGGACCCGCGCCATCAGGGTGGTGCGCGTGGCCGCTTTGCCATTGAAAGATTTCATCATTGTCCTTCTCCCGTCCTCGTCCTCCTTCCCCCTCCTCTTCCTCCTTCTCCGTTTAGTGCGCGCGTGCCTTCGCTTAACTTGTATAGTCTGTTTTGTGGGTAGACTGCAGGTTAAGCGTAGGGAAGCGGGGGCTTTGCCTTAGCCATTTTGGGTCCGTAGTCGTTGGCTCGAGATCGAGCCAGGACTCGGGGGCCCACCCACCCCGCTTTGCTCCCTGTGTACCCAGCTCCGCTCGGCTCTCGCGCCGTGCGGCAGCAGGGCGTGCCAGAACGCGCGCGCGCCACTGTGCGCGTGCGCGGGCGGCGCGGCGCCCCGCCGGACCCGCGCCATCAGGGTGGTGCGCGTGGCCGCTTTGCCATTGAAAGATTTCATCATTGTCCTTCTCCCGTCCTCGTCCTCCTTCCTCCTCCTCTTCCTCCTTCTCCGTTTAGTGCGCGCGTGCCTTCGCTTAACTGGTTGTTATCGGGGTGGATCGTCTGCCCTCTATCAATTCCTTCTTGCAAAGACCTCCCATCATGAGCAACGAGAGGGGGGGGATGGGCACAGGGAGGGATCCATCGACCCCCAATCACCCACTGATCGCCGATAGGGGCCCGATCGCCCCGACCTGCCCACGAAGGTGCGGATTCACTATCGGAGGCCCATCGCCGATCTATCGGCGATGTATCGCAGATTCCCGGTCGATGCATCCCCCCTATGCCAATCCCCCCGATCGTTGCCCCTCAAGACCGTGGCAGACAGAGCCGTCCATCAGAACGCCCCGGCCTGTTGTGGATTCTGCGATGCCTCTTGCTGCTCTCTGCCACCAAGTCGGGCGTGCCCCTCTACAGGAGGAAGATTCACACATGTAGAGAAATAGTCAGGGGATTTTTTCCATGGCTAAAAAACAGATTATTGCGCATTTGTGTTGCATGTTTGGTTTCAACCACAGTCCGCCTGTAGGGGGACACGCCCGACCTATCTTTGCCTCCTCCTTGGACGCCCATTGCCCTGCACCTCCTGCGCGGGCGCCCAACGACCGACGACGAACGACCGACGACCGCCGACAGTGTCGTCGACGACGACGTCTCGACGCCCCCCACTCGCCATCGCCTGCCCTGCGTCCATCCCCTGTGGGCCATGGCGTCTCAGCTGCACGAGCCCCACCCCCCCGGGTGGGGGCGGGCCCTGCGAGGCCCGAGGGGAGCTGCGCGTGTCCCCACCGGCCCAGACCCCCGACGTCGTGATGTTTCACAACATGGACCCCAGCGGGCTGGACCCCCTCCCCGGGACCAACTTTTCGTCCCGGGTCGTGCTGTTGACGGTCCCGGGGCCTGGCAAGGGCCCCCCGGAGGCCGACACGCAGAAAAGGTCCCGTCGTGGTTTCCTGTTGCAGGACCCGCAGGGGTGGTCCTGGGTCTCGGGGGCCAGTTGGCCACTGGGGTCCAGGCCCTGCCCTCAAGGGGATCGGATCGATCGAGACGACGCTCGGACGCCCCCGCGGAGGCGCTGGCGCTGTTCCGCAGCAGGGGTGGCCTGGCGGCGCTGTTCCGCAGCAGGGGTGGCCCGGCGGCGCCGCCGCCGGCGCCGCCGGGCCCGCTCGCATGCGGCTCGGGTCGTGCGCCACCCCCGCCTCCCCAGATTTTGTGGGCGTTGCGGTTTCCACGCCTTGTGCGGAGTGAGGACGTTCATGTAGGATCGACGGTTGATCGCAGGTTCGGTTGAGCGCCCTCCTCCCCTCGTCTTCGTCTCTCTTTCTCTCTTTGTCTTGCACGCCAGGCCATCTGCCCATCCCATCGGTTGCCCCGATTCGCCACACGCTGGTGCGGACTGCCTCCGCTTCGCGGCCGACGAACAAGTTTCGAAGGTTGTGTCGCGTCGCGGGGTGCGTCGCGAGTGGGACGACGATCCCACGAAGCCCGGCACTCCGTGTATCCAATGCAGGTAATAGTAGGAGCCCTATGCTCCGCGTATCCAATACAGGGGGTCGCGGGAGTTTGTTTTACTCCGTGTATCCACCACAGACTATTGTCAGCTCGTCGGTATTCCGTACTACCAGATCAGACCTGCCCACGCCTTGCTAGCGTACTCCCTGTATCCAACGCACGGGGTAATAGGGGCTTCGTATTCCGTGCCGTGTATCCAACACATGGAAAAAGGAGCCCATAGCTGGAGTATGCCGAGGGCTCGAAGTGTCCATTCGGGTCCCCTGTCTGGGTACGCTCTTGGAGCGGTCTTGGGGCCTCTTGGGCCGTCTTGGGGGCGTTTTTGCCTTGGGGTCCTCTTCGGCTGTTTTGGGGCCCTCTTGGAGGCCTTTTGGTCTGTTTTGGGGCGATCTTGGGGGCCTCTTGGGCCGTCTTTGAGCGGCGGGAAGCGGAAAAGGCGAGAACGCCCAAATCCTTTGAAGACCGTGTGAAAATCGATGGAGTTTGCCTCTGGGCGCCCTCTCCGGGAGTGCTCAGTTGGAGGTTTCTTGGGGCGTTTCGGAGGCCTCCTGGGCAGCTTGGGGGGCGTGGAGGCGTTTTGGACCGATCGCTCGGCGATTGGGGGCCCTCTTGGACCGTTTCGGGGGGCCTCTTGGGGCACTCTTGGTTGGTGCTTTCTGGAGCCTTGGGCCGTTGGGACCCCAGGGGGGGGATGCGTATCTGACCATCCCCCTCGGGAATCACCCCCTCCCCGACGGGGAGGGGAAGAGGGCTTCCCTACGACATTGCTACATTCGTCTCTCGCTGACGGGCTTGATGGGGTAGGGTGCAGGGAAAGGGGACGACGGAGACGACGACTGACGGAGACGACGACTCGAACAGACGACCCCCCCACACACACGCCGACAGGGTCGGCGGATATACAGTCGGGGCCCTGAAGAAGGAACCCTTTTTGTTGGGGAGGGGCTCCGTGTTCCTTGATTGTTTCGCAGCTTGCCTTAGGTTTTCCTTAGGTTTTCGATGTGAAATCGAAGTTTAACTTATGGAAAGTAGGGGCCTCGTTCCTTATTTAGGGTTCCTTAGGTCAACGCCCCGACTGTATCCATAACCACCGCCTGGTGCGTTTTCGGGGACCTCGGCATGGGTTGGATATGGACAGATTCGGCCCCCAGGAGGGGCCAAACATTTCCGTATCGTCGCCTGCCGAGGTCCCCGACGTTCGATGTTGCAGGCGGCGGTTGTGGATAACCCCCGCCTCGCAATCTCCTCTCATGTTCCTGGGCCTCGGGACCGTCAGCAAAACGACTCGGGGTGAGAAGCCAGCCCCCGGGAAGGGTTCCAGACCTCTGTGGGTCGGCGTTGACAAACAAGCAGGACGTCGGGGGTCTGGGCCTGTCAGTGTCTCGCCTGGCAAGCCCCTCTCATTTTTAAGGCGATCGCGCACATGGATTAAATGGGCGTGGGTCAGCGACGGGTCCCGCTGCTAGGTTGCACAGAGGACTGTTGCGGATCCCCTGCGGGCAACATGGTGTGATTTCGACTCTGCAGATCTCTTTCAATGTGCCTCGTGACGGAAGCGTCAAGAATTCTACATTTAATGCAGATTGGGGCTACGGCCCACCTTTCATCGCCAATATTGCGGATATCCCATGGTGGTTGGATGGCCCAGCCGACCACACCACTTTCTCACGAGTAACCCAGGGTCTGCCATCATCACCCAAGTCCTAGATCATGATTTGAACGTGTTTGGTTGATTGTCCTGGAACATTCCCGAGGCGACGCGTGGGCACGTAGGCACGTAGGAATTGAATGGTCATAGACACGCGTCCATGATAGTTCGAATAATTCCATTACATGTATGCGACGCAGTATCGTCAAGCGTGTGTTTCTACCCCTCTGTATGTTTATGAATCGAACATATCCTCACACCCTGCACATGATCCATCAATGCCACCAAAAACCTCGACCACCTCTTCCTCCTCAAGTCCTCTTCCCTCTCAGACCCGTTCAGGCCCTCAAGGGCCCTTTGGCCGTAGAAGGGAACGGAGAAGGCCGTGACATGATGAGACCTGCACAACATGACAAACATGGGTTGCACGACAAAGCAAGCAAACATGATTGCCTAGAACAGACAACATGCATCACAGACAAACCAACAACACCACTAGCAAACCGAACAAACATCAGAAGGCAACGGCGTGGCCACAACAATGATACTGTTTTAAGCTCCGCAAAAGGCCCACGCAGGATTCAGGAGAGCCCTTGAAATAGCCCCGCAAAGAGCATCGCAAGGAGCCCGCGTCTGACACAACGGGCCCGACAGACCCCTCTGCCCCCCGCAAAAAAACAGACGAACCCCGAAAGGAAACCCAAACGAAGGTTTCCGCAGCAGTTTGGTCCGCCAGGATGGAAGATGATGAGACACTCATCTGCTACATTTCTTCTGCAAATGACACTGTCAAGTTCGGGTCGACACAACACCGGACTCATGTCAGTCAGCTCTCGTGCACGCCTGTTGTAAGATCAGCTTTGGACCAGTGCAATGGCAGTGCGTACGCCAGTCATTCTGTACACGCGGCGGCAGTCATCAAATACATCGGCGAGGTCACGCATATGACAATGATGGATGGGCCAATGCGGGAGCAATTCGATATGTGGAAAGGCATTCACCCAACTGTGCGGCTGTATAGATTTAGTGTTGTCTCTGTAAATTGTTTGGACAGTTTTCAGCCGCTTCAGCAATTCAGCAACAGGAAGTATCGCGGAATGGTAACAGAGATGGATATGGGGCAGCCAGAGAGATTGCTTGAACATATTGTCGGTGATTGGCCGCATGGAGTTCCGAACATCACTCTGCGACTGCCCGCTCCATACGCAGTGCTAGTTTCAAAACGAGTGTGGAGGGACATTCTTTTGCCGCGTGATGGACATGGAGCAAGATGGTTGCGGATACGGCATGATCTCTTGGGGTTGCGACCGCCAGGGCCTCCACTGCCGCTGCGACAACATCAGCATGCCATCGATGGACGCTTCCACTTTTCATCTGGGGCGCTGCGAAAGATTGCTGATCAGCTCAGGGCCGCTGCACAACAATATGATTCGACCAATGACATGGACGCAGAAGAGTACAGTGCTCTCGAGAATTCGATCCTTCTCCTGGACGCCGTAGCAGTGCAGCTCAGCCCGGCACAGCTTCACAAGCAGATGGTCGACTGGAAGCGTGGATACATCAATCTTGTTGGAGGAGATCCAATGTTGAGCAGAATGATGTTCGTCGTGAAGGCGTTCATGCTGGGCAACTTGCTTCGAGACGTTGGCTCCATGAAGGAATCAATCATGTATGCGATCAATCTTGCACTACCGCCGGCCTTGGCCTCATGCGTCAGGGAGCACGTGAATAATAATACAAAGGCCAACATTAAGAAGTACACGATTTCAAAATGGAGGATGTTGTTGGATGGTATGCTGATGCTGTGTGTCTGGAGTCTTGATGATGACCGTTCGGTCGGTGAAGGTTGCATTTGCTTTTTCATGGCGGTCTCGTCAATGCAACGTGGGAGGGACTTTCAGTTGGTCCAAGTCGTGTCCCTTCCCAAGTTCAAGGCGGCCGAAATTCTAACAGTCGCTCAGGTCATGATATTGTACCGGCGCCAACCGATCGACTTGCTGGACATCAATGGAGATGACGACGGCAACAGTACCGAGGCAAAATGGATGAAGGACTTGACTGACGCGTTCGTGCACGACCATTGTCCACCAATCACCTTGGGCTCAGGTGGGACAGCGCTGTCTCGCAAATTCTTCGCCGTTACATATGCAATGTGGTTGATCTCAGGCAAGACAATGCGCATTTTCAAGCGCTTCCTGGATGATCTTTCTGTTGGGACTTCAGACTTCGGAGTCGAGTTTAGTTTATCGAAGGTCACGCCGAAAAGAGCTGTGGAGCTATTCCCTTGGATGTTTCCAGATGACACGTTCGAGGTCCCAGACGAACATGATGATCAACAGAAGCTACGTCAAAATGGAGATGCTCTTCTCAGCATGCAGAGGTCCATCAGTGCGCCGGGGCTACTTCATATCACGCATAATATTGGGAATGATCTTGCATCTTGCTGCCCTGAGCTTGACGAGGCTGTCAGTGGTCTCGCCGCGGTCGCCAGGTGTCTGCAGCAAGAGTACACGCAATCGATAATCGTAGAGAGCTGTTTCTCTGGCATTGCATCTTCAGTCTTCAAGCAGAACATCCAATCCTTTCAGGGTAAAGTATACAGAGAACGCTGGGGTAAAGTTGCGTTCTGTTGTAAGCAGGTCTTGGAGATAGAACATGCCTTTCGATCGACATGGAGATAGCTGAGCGAGGAGGTCGAAAGGACAAGCCGAAGGAGAGCAAAGATATCGCGGAGCTGGACAAGTGCGTCAACTCAGCAGAGTGGTGGGGCAAAATCATTGTTCTCGATCGCCTCTACGAGCTGATCCGCGACTCACTGATATGGGCGGATGGCTGCCCGTGTCACAGCCACTTGTTGCGAGCGCTTGCGAAGACAGAGGACCTGGTGGACAATCGCATTTTGAATCGTTGGAAGACGTGCCCTCTGAGAGGCATGCGCCTTTGTGAGTTGACAGCTGGCGACTTCTTCACCAATCTTCGAGACCTCAGCCATTTGTCGACCACTGCTCTACTTCGAGAGCTACCGCGAGACTTACACTCAAGAGTCAAGGGGATGTTGCTTCGGTGTTTTGAGAGAGGCAGGGCTTTCTTAGCATTTCAATTTTCTCTCAAGCTGTGTTCATGCACGGAGCCGCCGTGCCTACTGTTTGCTTGCGCCCACCATGGCGCTGCTGTTCAGCGCAGGGTTTTGAAGCAATGCTTGGCTTCATCATGTACTCATCCACGCATCCGTGAGCTGAAATCCGAGCCTCTGCGCAGCGAAGCTGACCAGTTCATTGCCGGCGCTGACGTGACGCAGCTCATGAACCTTCAGACGGCCTTGGCGGCGCTGCAGTTCGGGCCCTGCTCCGAGCGACAGATTGGAGGTGGGCGCGCGCAGGTCAACATCAGGACAGCAGGGAAGCGAAACCGCACTGAAGCTTATGACAGCTTATCTCTTCGATGGAACAAGTATGCGGCTATGCTGAACAGCTCTGACGGGGATGCAGTTTTGAAGAATATGGCTCAGTACCTTCAGATGGGCAGCAATCCGAAGATGATGCTGGAAGCACTTGGCTTGCACTTGCATCCTGGGACGAGGGCTGCTAAGCAGTACTGGGATCCGATCTACCGCAAGATTCTATATCGTTCTGATCCTTGGTCAACGCATCGGCAGTGCGTGCATGTACGAACCCAAGATGACGGCCGAGACGACTCTGGAGGCGATGGAGCTGGGAGCCCCGGCGATGATCCGCTTGCAGTAGGCGATGGCTCTGGCGGAGCTGAAGTCGGAGGCGGAGATGCTCACGGACACCCAGGACCTCCTGGAGGCGGCGACGGCGATGGCGGAGGACGGACTCGAACTCGCACCCATCAATGCTGACCCTCATCATCCAAATCAGCTCGAGAAGGGTTCCGATGCCCTTGCATCGCGTGTGAGCCCTTCTTGGTCCGATCTGGTTGATGGGGTATGTTGCGTTGATGGGTCTCTGGTTGAGTCCATTCAGGAGGCGGCGGCGGTGGGGGAGACGCGCTGGCAGTCGCTCCTGGCCATGCTCTGCTGCCTCACATGGACTCCCTACGTTTCAGGTTCGGAGACTCTCAGCATGGGCTTCAGATCGGGCTGGGGATGGAGTTGAACCTGCCATATGCATTCGCATCCATCTTTGAATTGGATGTGTCGGAAAAAGCTTCTTGGGAGTCCTGGGAGTGGCACGGTTCGACACCGATCCCCAAAACTCGATCAGGCCTATGCCAAAGTCTCCACAAGGGCATCAGACATGCAGCTGCAGTGTCGCATTTTCTCATGCATCTTCGCGGGATGTCTGACTTGGATCTATCACGGACGTTCTTTTCGATCAGTGCTCCAGTGGGATGCGTCTCGACGTTGATGGGCACCCTCGCTCCCACGCACGTCATGAAGGAGCCTGTGCCTGAAGTTTGGGACACGGATGTTGTAGAGGCTATAGTCAATTGCGACGAGGGCATCCAGAGATTTCTACATGGTGACGACACCAGCTATTTCGTTTTCGGCGTCATCTCGAAATACCCTGTTTGTGCGAAGAGAGCTACCCCAGGGGAGCTTACTCGATCTGATGTGGGCATTGCGGTGCATCGATTGGTCAGCGGTACCACCCAACCCGAATATGAAGACGCTACGTTGATGATATCGTCTGCACCAGCAAACATCATGACCTCCACAATGACGGAGTCAGACTTCACAATTCCATCTCAACCGCTGGTGTTGCAACCTGACTTGCTGCCTCTCGCATCTGGCCCGGAAGCATTGGCTTGGAGTCCGCATGATGCGAACATATGCTACCGCTGGGACTGCAGATCTTTTCCAGTTGGCCACCGTATGCAAAACCACAAGTTCTCTGACTGCATGTGGTCCCATCTTGAACACCCTGTTGGCGGGGATGAAGAGCAAGATAGTTCAGTGTCCGGTGAACTCGAGGCGGACGACGACGAGCTGAATATCTGCCATGATGAGGGCCTCCTTGTACGACGCGTCGCAGGGGATCGAGTATTCTACACAAGTTGACTGATGCTGGGAGCAAAGCTGCGATGCCGTGTACGCACCTATGCAAGCCGACTCGTTTCATGTCTAACGTCAATGAGGAGTTGATGTTCCGCGACCTCTGGGAGCTGTTGGTCACAATGGAGAACGAAGGATGGCAATGTCATGTCGTTGCGACGAAGGGAGCCGCCCAGCGTGCGAAAGAGAATCCTTACAGAGTTGGTGGGGGGAAGAAGTGGTACCTGATCAAGGGGGACACTGCAGCTGACGTGAACAAGTCGCACTTGCAATCCCTTCTCTTGGCAGTGCCAGGCACGCGCATTCCACATTTGGCTTCGCTCAATACATACAAGCAGTTGTTGGATCCAGAGCGGCAGCCTCGAAAGCAAAAGCGGAAGGCTATTGCAATGGAGGAGGAGTTGATGATCGGGGGATGATTGAAGATCCGCGCGTGGCCAAGAAACCAAAGGGCCCGCGGCGCAAGCGCGCTCTCCATGATGGCCTCCCGCGGAGCGATGATGAGTCAGTCGACCTGGTGGCTCTTGAGGACCCGGGCGGGGGTGCAGCAGATCAACCAGAGTCCGACGCTGGATCGAAGGGCCACGACGAGCATAGCGGTTTCGATCTACCTGAGTCGGGCCCACCACAGAGCTCTTCGAGCAGCAGTTCCTCCAGCAGTAGCAGCAGTAGTAGCAGCAGTAGCAGCAGTAGCAGCAGTAGCAGCAGCGACAATGACGACCAAGGTGGCTCTGCAGTCCCAGCCGCTGCAGTGCCAGAGCCAGCTGCACATGCCGATGGGGCTCCCGCATTCCTGCCATTCCCAAAAGACATGGCTGGACAAATTCGCTGGGGCGCTGGCTTTCTTACTCCGCGCAAGCGCGACGGTGAAGTCATTGGTTGGCAATGCACGCGTCGCAATCCTAACCATGGAGAGGCACGGCCTTGCACCAGAGAGATCAGGAGCACTGTCTCAGGCAGCAATGATGCGACTCAGCATATGCTGAAGTACTGGGCGATGCTATCCACTGAAGCGGCTGGCAAAGATGATCGTCGCGCACTGTGGGATTCGCATGTTGTCCCTGCTTGGCAAGGCGACGCACTGCCACCTCTACCACTACTCAACAATGATGCATGCCAGTCTCCTTGCAGGTCCCGCTCCGCCGCTGGAGGCGCCTGCGGCGCCGCATGCCGTTATTGACTTGTTGGATGAGCCTGATGACGTATTGGGCGGGGTGGTTCTTGGCTCTGGTGTTCCAGCTGAAGTCCACGCCGCTATGATTGATCTCGCTAGGAATGGATCGATACCAATAACAACGCAGGAGCAGAGGAAGCGAGACAGCATGTCGGAGCACAGTCAGTACATCACCCCGCACTTCCTCACACCGGCTTTGAGGCGGGGCTGTATCCATCCGACTCTCAAGGCGCCCGAGGGCTACAAGTGGAAGAACAAGGGAGGAGGCGCGTGGTTGCTTTCAGTCAAGGGCGGCTAGCCCGCGCAGTGGAGAAAGCTGGCACAGTAAAGCCAGAGATGTTGTCTGGACGTCTACTTCTTCACGGTTGTTTCGTGTGGGTGGTTGTGCCATGCTGCGAGTTCAATGTAACGTCGGATGCAAAGCCAGCCGACAAGCAGACAACAACATCATACCATCATCATCTTGACAAGCAGCAGTCGCTCGAAACAACAACATAACCAACGCGCATCCACCACAATAAGATCAGCACCACCACAACACCATCATCATCCCCACAATGTCATCATCACGCTCTCGCCGCTATGGTCCGCAATGCAACGTCAAACTTCAAATCGTCATCATTCGCATCCCCATCGCTTTTAGCAGATACACAATGTCAACGCTCTGACGCCATGGGGTGCAACACATGCCGCCCGCCAGTGCAGCCCGCAAGGCGCATTCGATATTGCCCGTCCGTACGGGTGATGCCAAACACTTCGGGCCGCGCATTGCATGGCATTCTCTTCAACTAGTGCAATCAAATGGTATCATCACCATGCTTGCGAATGGCATCGCATGGGTCGCATCGTGCCTGGGGTGTTAATTATGCAACGCTTCGCGGACTGCAGCGTCCAGACCTTGAGCCCCAAGAGTTCCCCGGGAGGCTCCTAGCAGGCTCCCAAGAAGAAGGCTCAGTAGGCCCTCAAGATGCCCTTCAGACGCGTCAAGAGGCCCCTGGGAGGCCACAAAGAAGGCCCACAGGGCCACCGACTACGCTCGCAAGAATCCCAAAGAAGCCGCCGAGAAGCCTGAAGACCGACCCCAAGGGTATCCAACGATACCTTGACATGCATCAGCGCAGCTTATGGACGCAATCATGGCGCCGCTGCAACTTGTGGAAACAACAACAACACCACCACCACCAACAACAACAACAACGACAAACACACACACACATCACCTGTTATATCGAGCGTACCGTGTGATACGTCTAGGCATTCATTCCAAGCGCTGCACTATGCACTCCTACAAATATCTTAGTCACCAGAGTATGTAGTACGGTATGATGCTCTCTATATATATATATATATATATATGCTGCACACGCATGTCTTGCCCTACATTGGCGTGATGCCAACAGGGCCATCGCAAGGGCTAGTGCGCACGTGCATGTGTAAGTGTGCGTGTGTCTTGTCTGTCTCTCATTGACAGTAGACGAGTCGATCTGGCAACATGTTGTCTTACTTGTTATCTTTACAGTGCGATGATGCACGTCTCCTGCTGATATCATGCTGATCTCCTCCCCCGCTGCGCGCGGCAGGTCCTGGTCGTCAGGGGCTGGGATGTCATGCAGGCGCTGTGCCGCGAGTCCAAGACGACAGGCGGCGATTACTACGACTACCGCACTACCGAGACAGAGGGCAGACTGAAGGGGGTCGGGAGGCGATCACATGAGGGGGTGAACATGGCGCCGCTAGGCGTGCGAAGTTGATGGGTAGTGAGGATCAGCGCACATGCATGTGCCTCAGTGCCCCAGGGGAATGAAAAAGCTTCATTGGATCGCGCCGGGGCCAAAACCTCCCCCCTTGGTCTCTTTGCGCATCGGTGACTCATAGGCCTCCCCCCCAGAGAATGGCTGCTGCAGCCATTTTCTAGTGCTGAGCTAGGCGATCGCCCGGGGTTCCGGGCGATCCCCGGCGATGACCAGGATTCCATTGGATTTTTTTTTTTTTTTTTTTGTGATTTTGATTTTTTTTTTTTTTGATTTCGTGAGATTTTATGACATTTTCATGATTTGTGTAGCAAAATTGCATATTTTCGTATATTTTGTAGGTTTTGAATTGGATCTCCATGGTTCCAGCGCGGTTTGGAGGAGGCCGAAAATGCGCCCTGGGAGGTGATTTCCCCCCGGGGAAAATTGCCTCACATTGAAAGGAATTCTAGCCCAACGTAGTCATTTTCGGGCTGAAATCTGCAATTAGAGGAAGCGAATTTGGTGTTTTTATAGCCCCAGCGTTAGATTCGGGCTCATTCGGGCTTCATTTTCCCCGGGGGAAAAGGTCCCCACCGAAGTCCACCGAAGTTCACCGAAGTTCGCCCCGCGCTGAAACCTTGTAAACGTGGATTCTGGGTATATGTCGAATTTCAGTAAGGATTTTCGCAAAAATTCATCCAAATCTGCGCGGCGCGTTCAAAATCATGAATTTTGGTTGTCCTTTGACAATTTTCATTAAAATTGTAGCAAAATCGCTTAGTTCAGCGATTTTCGTCAATTTTCATGAAAAATGTATGATTTCTGGCGAAATAGGGCCGGCATGGGGCATTCGCGCAATTTGGGTCTCCGGGCGCGCCGGAGGCCCCCAGGATCAGCTGAGCACTCTAAGTGCCTAAGTGCAGGAAGCTGGATCGCTGAGTCGCTGAGTCCCATGTAGCTTAGGGGTCACGCACTAGCGTTGCTAGCATCCCTCGCGCTTGGACAGCATGGCAGCTGCTTGACCAGCTTGGATAGCACGGGCAGGATGCCCTCATGCTGCGCGCCTCTTGCATCTGGCAGCCACGCGCGCAGTGACTCATGTGTCACCCCCAACAGCGCGGGGTTTGCGGCTGGGGCTGGATGCCTGTGCCAGGAGAATCTTAGGCTAGAGCTTACACCCTGAAGCCAACTGTTGGCCTAGAGCCCGCGCGTGGAGCTTGGGGCCCAGCGCGAAGGCTAGTGGCTGAGGCCATGGGCCAGAGCCATGGGCCACGACCTAAGGCGCACAGCTAAGTCTCCAGAGCGCAGATGAATGCCTGTGGGCCCAGGGTCAGGCTGCGTGTCAAGACATAGGCTTGGTCTCTCGGGACTGCGCGTCAGGGATTTTGTTTGGGCCCTGAGCAGTCGAGAGTGATGCATGGCCAGCTAGCGGTTAGTGTTAGGGCCCATGGGGCTGCGGGCCATGGGGGGCGGTGTGGCAAGCTTTTTGAGGTAGAGGGCTTGTAGCCCATCCCTATCGCCGCGGCATACGGGCTCGGGCGTATTTAATGCCCGTGGCTCATCTTCTGGGGCCTCAGGCGCCTAGTTGAAGCGCCCAGCTGAAGGCCAGACAAAGAGGTGTGTGTGTGTGTGTGTGTGTGCGTGCGTGTGTGCGTGGGGGGGGGGGGGGGGGGGGGGGGCAGAGTTTGAAAGCTGGGATGCCTAAGGCAACCATGGCAAAGACGTGGGCAGCTGGGGCCATGGCGCGTGGCTGTTTTGCAGTAGGGTTGGGCTGCAGCCTGAAGCTCACAATAACTGCGCCAACGCTCGGGCTGACGAGGGCCTGGGGCGTCCGCCTTCGGGTTGGTGCATGAGGCCCTAAGGTCCTAAGGTCAATAGATTAACTGATCAGGGCCTGGCAAGCAAGTGGCTACTGGCTCGCGCGATTAGCAGTTGGTGTCCGCCGCAATGCGGGTTCGGTTGGTACCCTGACTGTGTGTGTGTGTGTGTTTGTGTGTGTGTGTGTGTGTGTGGGGGGGGGGGGGGGGGGGCGCGCGCGCGCGCGCACGCGCGTGCGCGCGCGCACTTACGCGCGCGCGCACGCGATGCGCACGCAAATATGCACGAGCGCACTCACGCGTCAAGCGCCCGCGCGCACGCACGTGCGCACGGACGTACACCCACGCGCACGCGCACACGCGAGCACGCACGCACACACACGCACACACACACGCACACACACACACACACACACACTTACACACACACACACACACACACACACACACACACACACACACACACACACACACACACACACACACACACACACACACACACACACACGCGCGCGCGCGCGCACCCACGCAAACATTAGCATACCCGTACACGTGTTCGTTTCCCACATCCGCACATGCAACCCCCACACACGCACGCGCACATACACACAATAGGCGTTCACTCACAATCGCAGTGGCCCTCACATTCACTCCCTTCCTGCCTTGTCACGCATATAATCGCCAGTGCGTAAACGCATACAACGCATATTCCACGTCTGCTCATATAGGCTATATCACATCACAGAGCCATACAGCGCATGACCAAAATCTGAAGCACACCGGGGGCCACTTGCATCATCATCACCATCGCCACCACCAGTTGCAATGCCAGTCTGCAGTTTTGGTCGAGCTTGCGTTCTCAGAGGGGGCGGTCGGTCCGAGCAGTATCCTCCACCATCCTACGTATAGACGTTCTCGTTTGCGTTACCCTTTCGCTATCAGTGATTTTGCGGATGATGGAATCCCACGTGATCCAGGCAGGTGGCATCGCCAATTGATGTTGGATTGGCCATACTTCATTCTGCCAGCTCTCTCGGATGACATGAAGGACCGTCTCTTTTGGAACCTGTCTCAATGCGGCGTGTCATTTGCAACAGACTTTTCAGGAATCGACGCGCCCCATGAAGCAATGGACCAGATGATTGTTGCCATCCGGAAGTATTTCCATGATCATAAGCCGGGCAAGACCTTCACGCCGAATATCGATTGGCCCAGATCTTGCGATTATGGGGCAACTCAAAATCAGGTCCCGACGCGTGTTGCCTGCCGTGAGGGCGGCAAATGTTGCCACTTCGCAGATATATTGGATCGTATTCCGCCCTGGGCTAGGAAGATCGTGGAGGAGGGGTCCGCGTTCGAAGAGACTGACACTGCTGACGACAAGGCGAAGAAGTTGCACGACGTGAAAACATTCATTGAGCAGAACCGCAAGCTGCTGGTTAGTGTTACGAACACGTGCCAGTGTACAGTGCATGGATGCGAGTGCCCTGCATACCCTCCTGCCCCCGGCCCGCGGGCGATGGATTCGGATTCAGAGGAGCTGAAAGCCAAGCTTCGCGAGAAGATCCACGAGCACGCGGCCAAGCGGCAGAAGAGATCGTCCGAGGAGTCTGATGGCGATGAGCTGGACATCAATCCGATCCGTGCTAACATCGCTGGAGTGCCATGCATCGCGTATACGCCAATTGGAAGCAATGATAAAGACCTCGATCCCAGCGAAGTGCATCACCACATATGGTTACAAGAACGGCGGGCTTTGGCAGAGCAGAACCGAGAGGACCTCTGGATGGGCGAGTGCGTGACCCAATACCCTGTTGAGGAGAGCGCGGGCTCTGCGTTCGCCGGTGCCGCACGATGGACGCTGGCATAAACAGTACTACTATGCGTTGGATGGGTCCTTCTCCTGATGATGTGCATCAATGCTACATGGATCGGTTCATGGCAGCAAAATCTAAGAAAGTCTTCACGGGTAGATGCTACTTTGTCTGTTATGATGAAGATCGTTTGGAAGAGTAGCAGCGTCGAGCCCGCAAGCGAGGCTTCCACCTGACCTTGAAGGATTTGGCTGAGATGAGCTCTGACGACCTCCTCAAGGTTGTCTTCGCGCCTGGCCTGATCGACCGATTTGCAGCTTGGAAGAAGAAACATCGCAATAGCGACTACGTCATTGCAGACATCGACCATTGGCCTGGTCATGGCCCTCGAGCTGGCGAAGATTCCCCCTGCCTGCTCACGCATGGCACCGTGGTCCTCTTCGAGGGCGACAAGTGGAAGCTCGCCTTGGACAAGGGGCATTTGTTCGCCCAGGGTTTCAACATATGGCCAAGAATGCATCCGACGTTCCCGACGGCTAGGCCCCTGCCAGAGATGATGGAGCTGAAGGAGTACCAGGCCAGAACCGTTGGAGGCAATTGTATGAACTTGGCCATCCAAGCGTCTTGGATGATCTACGTGTTGGCGAACATCAGGAAGGTCAAATCATTCATCCCCGCACCGATCTTACCGACCAATGCCGAGAGCTCAGATGATCAAGGGGGCTCTGATGGCGAGCAAGTTCCAGCCTCAGCCAACAGCCAAGGCTGAGTCCTCTCAAGGCACGTTGTCAGTCAGTTGCTACCCGGCCCTTGACTTTGGGACCTCAGCGCCAGAGAGCTGCGCAAAGACGCCATCATAAGATTGCCATCAGATGACCCATCGACTCTGAGACATCCAGTTCAAGCGAAATGGGCCGAACAACTTCCATTGAGTTCTATGCAATTGAATTTCCGGTATCCTCCATTGCTCAGTCTCCTATTCCCCCATGCTCCTCATGTGTCCTCCACCCTCCTAGCCACGTTCATTTGCCAGGCGCTGCTTTCACTGCTCTGACTTTCGGGCTCCAGTGCACACAATGATTCTCTCCATGCGAGTTGAGATTGATCGACAGCTGGAGGCGCGAGCCCGCTCGAACGCAAATGTTGGTCGTTTCTCTTCTCGCGCACTTGCGTTCACACGCGTGAGATCGTTGAGAGGGCGGAGTCAGGAAGGCGGCGAAACGCTCCAAGGACCGCCCGAGAAGCTCCCAAGGGTGGCGCAATACGGCCCAAGAGGCCCCCAGTGCTCCCAGACAGGCCGAGATGCGCCCAAAACATTGCAAGAGGGTCCGCAAACAGCATCAAGAGGTGTGCAAGAGGGGAGGAACGCAAACTTAAGTCCAAGCATCCCGATCAAAGAGGCTCCTGGGCTAGGCTGGGAGCACCCAAGAGGCGCCTAAGGCCCGAAGAGGCTTTCAAGCAGTCCCTAGAAGTCTTGAAGATGTCCCATGAGAACCCTAAGCGGCCGCCAAGAGGCCTCATGCTGTCATCAAATAGGCCCCGAAAGGCTCCCAACGAGATCCTAACGAACACGCAAAAGGCCACGCAACACACAACCCCGGCATCACACACAGAAGACACAAGAGGTCACATAACATACAAAAGGTGAGTCACATGACACATGCCATACACATCACAGAACAGAACAGTATCACGGAATATATCATCACCCTTCATCACTGCCATCATTTTGGATCACAGGGCTCGTTGTGAACGTGCGACTCTTCAGCGACAATTGTCCTTGTGAGTGTCGGTTCACTGACTTGAGCCTAGGCCGCAGACCATGGAGTGGGAAGATGATCTTATGGGGGGGGCCCAGGGCGCCGGCGTGGGGGAAGAAGTCCAGCCGCCTCCACATCCGCACGCCTCTGGCCGTGGTCGAGGGGGCAGCAGAGGCCGCGGCAGCGGCAGAGGCCGCGGCGGCCGCGGGCGATCCAGCTCTGCACCTGCCACCACCACCAAGTGTTTTGCGCGGCAGTGCAACGAGAAGAAGAAGTCCAACAGCAAGTTCTGCCCCAAGCACCACAGGAGCGCTGAGAACATCAAGAATCAGGCAGAGAGGGATGGCGAGTTGCAGACCTACGAGCAGATCTTCAATGACCCAGTGAAGGCTGATCAGGCTTTGGAACAATTTGATAGGGACAATTGCGATGGGCGCTTCCGCAAGAAGCTCATCGAGTGGGGCCAGTGGAAGAGGCAATTCGGCGTCAAGGTCAGCACGAAGACACAGGGCATTGAGGAGTGGCTCGACGTGGCGGAGTATGTCGATCTGAGAACGAGGAACATGCCAGAGGGCCCCGATAAGGAGCAGCTCAAGATTGCGAAGACTAAGGAGTTCGAGGAGATGCGCAATGCGCCTGGCATCGAGATGGAGGGGGGAGTGGCCCAACACTCGCATCTGGGTCTGTGTGAAGAAACAACGAATTGGAGAAGTTGAGAGGTTCATCGACACTGGGTTCGAGGAAGCGTCGAAGCAGATGAAAGACATGGCCAAGGATGGGAAACCAGCTCAAGCAGTACACTCTCACCTCAGCTCCTTCCAGCAGCAACGCTTTCCTGGTGGGGGCGCTCGGGAAGGGCACCGGCGGGTGGGGTGACGACGGCGACCTAGAGGGCGTGGCGAAGCAGGCGAAGCCGAGTGATGATTCCAAAGATGGCGGGCCTCATAAGAAGCTGAAGCACGTTGACATTGCCGCCGTGGCGCCCAATCTTACAGAAAAAGCTCGCGGCCAAGCTCGACAAAGTGGAAAAGAGTGCTACTTCCCAGATGAAGGCGATGCAGGCGGCTCTTGCAGAGGCTGATCCTTCATTCGACGACGACCATGCCATGGTGATTACACAAGAAGATCGTGCGCACTCGCATGGAAGCGCTGCGCCTTTGGCTTGGCTCTGCTGGTCAGGCTCGAGCTGTGGACGAGCATCCGTCGTCGTCGCCGATGAAGCGGCAATCGACGTCCGAACAGCTCGCCGAGCAGCAGATAGTGGCATCGGAAGAACCAGCCAAGGGTGGTGGGAAGGCCAGGGATGGAAAGGACGACGAGAAGAAACATGATGGTAACAACAAAGGCAGCGACAGCCAAGACAACTCGAAGGACACTCCTGATGTCGCAGCTGATGCAAAGGCCGTGGCCCTGGCAGCATCAGAGGGCAGTGGGTCAGCACCCTCAGCAGGCCCAGCGACGCCCACGACCGAACAGAAGAAGAAGGAAGGCTCCTCTGTCAAGTCAGGCACCAGCACGAGCGCGGCGGAGAAGCAGAGCAGGATCTTGAGAACACATTTAGCTGAGCAAGGGGTTCGTGGCCAAGTGACCAATGACAACTCAAGGTTGATCTCGCTGCCTGAGTTGCGGAATAACATTGAACAAATCCCCAACGCGACAACAGTAAAAGAACTCAATGATATCGAGACGACCGTGAATGTGGGTTGCGAGTTCTTCTGTCAGTTCAACTTGTCACTGAAGCAATCTACGTCGGCTCTGACAGGGCACCTCAAGAACCAGAAGAACCGGGCCGACAGGGATCAGCGGAAGAAGGACATGGAGGAGGCCAACCAAGCTATCAAAGCTTCGAATGAGAAGACGAAGCGCTTGCAGGAGAAGTTGAAGGCAACAGCTAAGTCGGCGCCACCTCTTTTCAAGCTTCAGCCCGATGAGCTGTCGGCGAAGGACCTGATCAAGGCTGTCATGACTGCTGATGCGGGAAAGGGGCTGGACGATGACAACATCTTAGCACCTCTCGTCATCAAATCGCCGCCTGACTGGAAGCAAGCATCTGAGCAGCCCGTGCTCGCAGTCCAGCTTGGGAAATTCGGCGCGAGCTACAAGAACTCGCAGGAGTGCAAATCATCAGGCCGCGTCCAAGAGCCTCTCTTCACTGGTGAGGGGACGGAGATCGCTGACCAGTTCTTGGAGAAGCTCTTGAAGGACGTGAGCCAGAATATCCAGGTCAACGCGGCTACGGCTACGGACAACGTGAATGTTTTCAAGAGCGTCTTGGAGAGTACGTGGATGTGGGGCTACAGGATTCCAAATTACAATGTTGGTCAGACCCCGAACGGCCTTGGGATGATCAAAACAGTGGTGTACGGTTCAGTGACCATGTTGCTATTCGATGTTGCGCAATTGGTCCCAGCGCTGCGACAGATACACGGGAAGGACAGCGTCGCGCTCCAAGAGTTGGTGAAGTCTATCGAGGCGTTGGGCTCCAACGAAATGAAGGAGTTAAAAGAAAAGGGCACGATCATTCAATATACAACGCTCAACGCCGGTGATGCTATCTATGTTCCCTCAGGCTGGATTCTCGCAGAGAGCGTGTTGAGTGGTGCGATGGTTTACGGTCTTCGGAGGACGATTATGTTCAGAGGTGCTGGCTCGGCTTCCTACGGCGAGTTGTTAGGCCTGACGGCCAGCAAGAAGCATCCCAAGCAGGAGGCGGTCGCGAAGTTTCTGAAGAATGCGGATGATGACGATGAGGACTCTTGAAAGGTTTG
The DNA here is from genome assembly GCA_963575745.1 of Prorocentrum cordatum. NCBI lineage: Eukaryota > Dinophyceae > Prorocentrales > Prorocentraceae > Prorocentrum > Prorocentrum cordatum. The sequence goes on along the minus strand of CAUYUJ010010890.1, from coordinate 1,023,179 downwards.
CTGCGGGCTGCGATCTGGCAGTGCAGGCGCCTCAGCTCCCTTCTCCACGAAACGAGTTTATCTACACCTTGCACGCACTTCATCTGCAATCGCAAATCAACCGTGCACTAACAACCCACCAACACATTCATACATCACACCGCACCTCTCCTTCCCTCACACCACGCACCACACGCATGGATCCAACATCCACGTCCCGACTCCTTTCGTTAACCTTTCCTTCTCACTGTGCGTATCTCGTTACCTCCCACCCCCCTCCGAAAAGACAATCAGGTCCAACCTCGCCCATCCATGTCTGTCATGCGTGCTTTTTTGGTTCTGGGTGATTGGCGGTGCGGCCAGCGCCCCTCTGCCACATGCGAGCTCACTGGACGGCAGTGGCTGCAACAATGACGGGGTTCTTGAGAAATGAGGAAAATGTCCTGCTATCCCAAAAGCTTTCGCCGCTCCATGCCCTCCCAGCCCACGTCCGAGAGAGCTGACATGAGGTCTTCAGAGGGTCCCAAATAAGGGAGGAGAGGGAGAAGGAGAGGAGAGGAAGGATGATGATGATGATGATGAGGAGGAGGAGGAGGAGGAGAAGGAGGAATATGAGGGGGAGGGGGGAGGCTCCCCCAAGAGGCCCAACAGAGGATCCCAAGATGCCTAAAAGAGGGGCCCAAGATGCTCCGATGCCTCCCAACAGGCTTCAATTCTGCCTTTCAGAGGCCCTCCGATCAGCTTATGTCCAAACGATCTTCCAAGAGACCTCGCAACCCAGGCACGGTGCCTGGATGGGCTGATCGCCGTTAGATGCCTTAGTCTGGGGGGACTTGCGCGCGTGATAGTATAGGTTTGCATTATAACAATGAATTTGAAGCTGACCTCACCTGCGAAGCTGGAAACAACATGCAAAACTTCACTTATGTATGAGTTCCTAGACACTTTTAGTGAAAGGTGTAAAAACACCTTTAATCAACCTATTCCAGCTAGGCCGCTGGATTTCCACGCACCAGCCCCGAATACGCCCTGGGAAGAGGGCTCTGTGCAACCTAGCAGGTCCCGCTTCCAGGGGAAACCGCGGAGTTCCGCCGCCGGACGAGGCGGCACCGGCCGCATTTTGGAGAGGCCACCTCCCCGGATCCATGGACTCAAGTCACTTTCGGGTATAGGCAGGACCCCGGGTAAGGGGGTAAGGGGACCCGGTTAGTGGTAGGGCCTTGGGCTCCTCAATTGGCCAGATTCACTAAACCAGGTTTGCCGTAACTGGTGTTTTTCGGGTGACGGCAGTTCCGGTTAGTGGAAATGGGACGGGGGGGGGGCGCCCCCGGTACAAATCACTAAGCCAGGTTCCATTAGACCCAGTTCTGCCAACGCCCGAGACTTGGCGACCGCGCGCCAGATCCATGGCTCGCTATTCCACGGGAGGAGGAGGAGGAGGAGGAGGAGGAGGAGGAGGAGGAGGAGAAGGAGGGAGGGGGAGGAGGAGGGAGGATGAGGAGGAGGAGGAGGGGAGGGAGGGAGGGAGGAGGAGGAGGAGGAGGAGGAGGAGGAGGATGTCCAGTGGGGCACCGCGTCGTGGTGCCTCGCCTGCCTGCTGCACGAGCGATGAGCATCTCGCTCGTGCGGCAGGCAGGCCCCGGGGCGCGCCGGTGCGCCACGTTTTGCGGGGGGGCGCGCACCTCTCCGGGCTCGCCACTCCGCGCGCGCGAGCCTGGAGAGGCGCGCCCCCCCGTGAAACACGGCAGGAGGAGGGAGTCAGAAGAAGGGCCGCGAGGGCTTCGAGCTCAGCTGGGCCGCCCCGGAGAGGGCCTCGCATCCGGCGCACCTCGCACCCCGCCCTCGGCGGTTTCGGGAAGCAAGGGCGAGACGTCAGCTTTTGTGGATCCATGGTTTCCGGAGTCGGCAAGCAGGAGTCGGAGAAGCAGAAGGTGGGTGGCAGAGGAGGGAGGGGGGAGGCAAATGCTTGCATGGGGGCTGAACAGGGTTTGGTCGGAAGGTCCCGGCGAGTCATTGACATTATCTTCCTCCGCCTCCTCCCAGAGTGTCGCCACACATGTTTGAAGTCTGGGCGCCCAACTCAGAAAAAGCGAGCTATAAGGCTAGGCGAATATGTTGACGGTCGGTGCCTGAGGTTCCTTTCTTCATTGTGAAGCTCACGACGTAAGTGTTGGGATGCAACGCTAGGGCGGTGAAATTCAGCATCGGCGCGGGTATACCCGTGGTCGACACCGGCCCCATCTGGCAGAATCCCGCGCAATCCCGATTCATCCTTTTCGATTCGGTGTACTCCCCCGCTTAATCCAGCCTGATCTGGCTCACCCCGTCATCGGGCTTCATCGCTTTAGTCCAAGGGAGGAAAATCCACCTGGACCGGAGAATTGGCGTTCACTAAACGGCCCTGGGCGTTTACTAAACAGCCCTCCCTGCCCTGTTCGATTCCTTCTTCGGGCGCGTTTACGAATCGACTTCGCGTGTCGAGGTGCTTGTTATCGGGGTGGATCTTCTGCCCTCTATCAATTCCTTCTTGCAAAGACCTCCCATCATGAGCAACGAGAGGGGGGGGGATAGGCATAGGGAGGGATCCATCGACCCCCAATTACCCACTGATCGCCGATAGGGGCCCGATAGCCCCGACCTGCCCAGGAAGGTGCGGATTCACTGTCGGAGGCCTATCGCCGATCCATCGGCCATGTACATCGCCGACTCCGGGTCGATGCACCCCCCACCATGCCAGCCTCCCCTCTTACCGTTGCCCCTCGTCCCAGGAGGTGCTTCCCGAGCGAGTGATTGGCGGCGCCCACCGCGAGAGGGGCGCCATTCGGATCCGTGGAGCATCGCCGTGGCCCGTGCCCGCGACGAGCTCCAGCGCGGAGGCCGCGCCGCCGCCCTCGGCGGAGGAGTTCGTGCGGCGGTGGGGCCTGGACGAGAAGGCCGCTGCGGCACGTGTCTTGCCCTTGGATTTGCACTGGTCCTCCACCGCCTCCTCCTCCTCCTCCTCCCCCTCCTCCTCCTCCTCCTCCTCCTCCCCCTCCTCCACCTCCTCCTCCTCCTCTTTCGTGGGCGCTCGGCTTCTGAGGCATGGATGTCGAGGCTGCCAGCGCCCCGTCTGTGGTCCTCTGCAGCTGCGTCGCATCGCGCGCAGACGCCACTTTGCAGTCGAGGGGCGGCGCGCTGCACATGCACAAACTTTGGGAGGTCCGCGCGGAGATCCGACAGCTTAAGCTCATGTCGTCAGGGCTGGACCTAAACGGTGTTTTCGGCGATTTCGTGGGCCGTGTTCGTTTCGATTTCGTTTTGCGGTAAAGGCTGGTTGAAGACAAAACGAGGGAAAACGAGAACACAACGAGAACGAACAAACACCGTTTAGGTTCAGCCTTGCATATCGTGCTGTCTTCCTCCAATCGCGTGCACACGCCATGGCAAGACAAGCTGAACGGACGGGCTGCAGCGGAGGTCGGTAGGGAACCCCGCCAGTTTCGGGGACCGCGAACTATACACCTACGTACGCCGATCTTTGCCAGGGCCTTTGTCGTTGCTTAGTTTGCGTCCTACTGTCAACCCACCCCCATCACCTCTGAGCGGGCAAGGGATGGCGACGGATGAAGGGGAGGGAAGGAGGGAGGGGGGAGGGGAGGAGGGGAGCGAAGGATGGAGGGCAGAAGGAGGGAGGGAGGGCGACAGGTGAAGACGCAGGGAGAACCATGGGAGGAGGGTCGGATATCTTCCACAGCGCAACGAGCAGCCGCGTTCAACGATGCGTGTGTGGGTGGTGTGGTAGATGAGGTAGTGGAGGCGGAGGAGATGGGCGACCGTGATGCTGCTGCTGATGATGCTGATGATGCTGATGATGCTGATGATGATGATGATGCTGATGCTGATGCTGATGCTGATGCTGATGCTGATGCTGATGAGGGTGCGGATGAGGATGAGGCTGAGGCTGAGGCTGACGATGACGATGACGATGACGACGTCGATGACGATGTCGATGTCGATGTCGACGCTGATGATGCTGCTGATGATGATGATGATGAGGAGGAGGAGGAGGAGGAGGAGGAGGAGGAGTCAGGAGTCCCAGGACGAAGTCCAGAAAACCACCATTAGGATCCCTTGTGGGCCCAGGCCTTCTTGGCCCTTGCCGCGAGCTCGGCTTTACTGTAAACCTTGGGGAAAAGACCCCGCTCGATACGGCTCAAATACTCAGCACGGGTGTCGGTCACCACCTTGGGGCACACCTTACCGAGACCGAGCAACTGCTTATCCCCATACTTTCCACAAGACGCGCAGAATCAGATACCCAGGCCCTGGTGCAGACGCATTTTGTGGGAGGGGTGGCTCGACCCCCCAGCGATGTGTATCCTCGCCCCCTCGGGAAGTCCTCTGAGGGAGCCATCAATAGAAACGAGTCTAAAACACGGGGTTTCCCTCCAAGCACGGACCAGGGACACAGCAGCCGAACCCCGACAACGGCGGCAACGGCGCCCCGAATCGTCCAGACCATGGCTGGTTCCGGAAAAAGACAGGGTTTCGGCCGACGGCGGCGGGGGACCACAAGGGGAGGCACCGCGGGAGCGGGAGGAAGGGCGATTCCTTCAACAGTGCTCACGCCACCCGCAGGCCCCACAGGAGCCGTTCCCCGCCGCCGTCTAGGCTGACCACTACGGAGCAGGGGGGCAGACTCACTCAGAAAGTTCATTTCAGCCTCGAGCGCATCAAGGGTCGACCGCAAGATACGCATGCGAATCCAAAACATCTGATGCTCAAGTTGCATGATGGGACTGCGGACATGGAGCGGGAGCCTATGCTGAGAGGCCCCCCGAGTTGGCCAACACGTCGGCCACGAGGTTGCCTCGAACTAGCCACGACTCCCCTTTCCCGCAGACAACTTCCTTGGCCCCCAAGTGGCTGTGGGTGAACAAGACAGTGATGTGCCCCCGCTCGCGGTCGGTGACAAGTCGTGAAATGTGCCAGATTATGATGATGATGATGATGATGATGATGATGATGATGATGATGATGATGATGATGATGATGATGATGATGATGATGATGATGATGATGATGATGATGATGATGATGATGATGATGATGATGATGATGATGATGATGATGATGATGAGATTATGATGATGATGATGATGATGATGATGATGATGATGATGATGATGATGATGATGATGATGATGATGATGATGATGATGATGATGAGGTGGTGGTGTTGTGTTGGTGGTGGTGTGGTGGTGGTGATGATGATGATGAATGATTATATGATGATGATGAGGAGGAGGAGGGGAGGAGGAGGAGGAGGAGGAAGAGTAGGAGAGGAGACGGATGGGGGAGGGGGGAGGAGGAGGAGGGATGAGGGGAGGAGGAGGAGGAGGAGGCTGTGCTCCCTGGGCACTTGCCGAGGGCTCCCAGGGCATCGCTTAGACACGTCCGCACCGTGGGGCTTCGATCCAGGCGGTGGATGTCCCGCATCGAAGCCCCCGCCCGGCCTGCGCAGGCGGCACGGAGACGTGAGCACGGCAAAGAGGGCGAGGAAACACCCCCCGAGGGCCTCTTCTGCCGCCGAGGGGCGCGCTCGGAACTCGCGGCCTCTTGTGCGGCCTCTTCCTCCCCCTCTCCCCTTCTTCCTCCTCCTCCTCCTCCTCCTACTCCTCCTCCTCCTCCTCCTCCCCTCCTCCTCCTCCTCCTTCCTCCCTCCTGCTCCTCCTCCTGCTCCTCCTCCTCCTCTTCCTCTTCCTCCCTCTTCCTCCTCCCTCCCCCTCTCCTCCTCCTCCTCCTCCTTCTCCCCTCCCCCTCCTCCTCTTCCTCCTCCTGCTGCCTCCTCCTGCTCCTCTCCGCCTCCTCTGCTCCTCTCCTTCTTCTCCTCTTCTTCTCCTCCTCCTCCTCCTTTTCCTCCTCCTCCTCCCTCCTCCTCCTCCTTTTCCTCCTCCTCCTCCTCCTCCTTCTCCTTCTCCTCCACCTTCTCCTCCTCCTCATCCTTCTCCTCCTCCTGCCCCTCTGGGCCCCTCCGCGAGGGGCAGGGGGCGGCCGTGAGAGGAGAACGCGACTCGAAGAACAACATCGCCAGAAGCATAAACTTTTGGCGCTCTGCGCGGATCTCTCGGATCCGCGCTGGCCCCCCCCCCCTGGCGGCGCCTCCGGAGCGCGCGCGCCAGAGCCGCGCGCAGCGCCGACAGTTTACGTTTCTGGCGTTTGTTCTCCTTCTAGCGACGGCCGCCCCCTTGCCATTGCCCCTCACGCATCGACCTGGCCCCGAGGGCGCCGGCCCGAAGTGGTGAGGGGCGACGCTTCCCGTCCCGACACGCCCCAACGGCGCCGTGGCCCCTCCCTTCCCATGGGCGCCAGGGCGAGAGGCCCTGAGACGGCAACGGGCCTCAGTCCCTGGAGCTGTTTTTGCGCGTGGACCCGTTCCGCTTCGTCCTGCGTCGTCTGCTTGGCGGCCCCTGGGGGCCCGTCGTGAAGGGCCCCCGGGGGCCCGAGCACTGCGAACGTCGTCCAGGACGCCCCCTCGCCTCCAGGGTCAGACCGGGCATGTCCTCCTGCAGGCGGGTTTTGGAAGACAAGTGAAAAAGAGTCAAAACATTTTCCCAAACAGTCAAAAATCATCGAAAATGGTCCCCGGATTACTTTTTGACTATTTTCGAATCTTCCTCCTGTAGAGGGACACCTGCCCGACTTCACTCCAGGGCCCGCGTGCTCCTCCTTGGCTGCTGTTCGCCGCGCCGGCGGCTTCCCGATGGGGCCCCTGCCCGCTCCACAGCCCCCCCCCTCGGGGAGGCTGCGCTGCTGCTTCCCGGGGGCCCAGAGCAGCGCAGCACGTCTCATTCCTCCTCCTCCTCCTCCTCCTCCTCCTCCTCCTCGTCCTCGTCCTCCTCCTCCTCCTCCTCCTCCTCCTCCTCCGCCTCCTCCTCCTCCTCCTCCTCCTCTTCCCCTCGGGGAGGCTGCGCTGCTGCTGGAGAAGCTGCCCCGCGAGGTGAGCGCCATCGTCCTGGGGCGCTTCAGTGCCCACGGCACGAAGGACCCTCGAGGGCAGTGTCGTTCGGGGGAGGAGGAGGAGGAGGAGGAGGAGGAGGAGGAGGAGGAGGAGGAGGAGGAGGAGGAGGAGAGGAGGAACGACACGCAGACGAGGACAGGAATTACGCGAGGGAGGAGGGAGGAGGAGATGGGCCGGAAGAGGAGGAGGGGGAGGAGGAGGAGAGGAGGCGGAGAGAGGAGGAGGAGGAGGGAGGAGGACTAGGAGGAGGAGGAGGGAGGAGACTGGAGGAGGAGGAGGAGAGGAGGAGGAGGAGGAGGACGAAGACGAGGAGGAGGAGGAGGAGGAGGAGGACAAGGACTAGGACGAGTACGAGGACGAGGAGTAGGAGAAGAAAAAGGGACGATAGGAGGAGAGGAGGAGGAGGAGGAGGAGGAGGAGGAGGATGGGGAAGAGAGGAGGGGAGGGGGGGGGGGGGGGGATGAGGGGGGGGGGGGAGGGGGGGGCGGCAACGCCCACGGCCGCGGCCCAGCGAGCGCCCACGGCCACGCCCACGGCCCACGCTGCAGCGCCCTCAGCCACCCTCCAGGGCAGCTCCCGCGGCCCATCGCTTCGCCCCAACAGCCTCCTCCCCAGACCCCCCATCGAGCAATGAAAAAATCACGACGGGAGATTTGTTTTCACAACTTTGTGCCCCGGGGGGCCCTCACCGGGCCTCGGGCCCGTCGAAACACGACTCGGGATGAGAACCCGGCCCTGGGGAACAGGTCGAAACCTCTGGGGGTGGACGTCATGAAGAAAGCACGACGTCGGGGGTCTGGGTCCAGGGCGACCCTCGAGGGGGACAGGCTTCGGCGGGGGACGCGTCGGCCGCCACTCGCCCACGGATCGCCGCCGGGGTCCCCGCGGCCCACCCCGCCCCGCACCGGGTGGTTTCGCCATCGGCAGCCTCTCGTCGGTCTGTCGGCGACGCAGCGCCGCTGCCGGGTCGATGTTTCCCCCCTTGAGCTGGCCCCGCCCCCCAAACATTGCACCTTCTGGGAGGGGGTGCGTATCCAAGCTGCGCTGCGCCTCGCGGTGCCCTCTGCCCTCCAGGGCCCAGTTCCGATCCCATCGGTCCGATTCGACACCGCTGTCGGACTGCTCGATCCGATTCGACTCCGATGTCACGACGATCCAGTGCGGCCCGATGCGTGCGGGGCGCTGGTGCTCATCCTGGCGCGGCCGATCCGACTCGATTCCAAGTCCATACCGATGTGGCTCGATCCGACGCAGATTCCGACTCGATCCGATTTCCGCTTCGATGTTGATTGGTCCGGCCTTCTTTTTTCCTCTTTCCTTCTCTCCAGCGCCCGCCAAATTACTCCATGAGTTGTAGTCTCTCTCCCTATTTCTCTCTCTCTCTCTGCTTGTTTTCTCTTTCTGTTTTGATTACTTCTATGTATATATATACATATATATATATATATATATCGCTCTCTCTGTCTAATCCCGGCTCGAGAACACTTGTGCTCAGGGCGGCCCGCTTCGCGTGCCCCCCCGCATCCGCCCCCGCCTGAGAAGACCGGAGCCGCGACACACTGCGCGGCTCCGGTACGTGCCCTCGGTACTCATCACGCCGCCGCGACGGTTGCCAAAGACCCTCGCCGCTCGCGTGCCACTCCGAGCACGCGGCCGTCGCCCCGAGGCGAAGGCAGCAGACGCCCCCCCTGCCGTGTCAGATCTCGCACGCGAGGAGGGTCGCGTCGCTGCCCTCCTCGCGCGAGGTGGCGACCGCGCCAATCCAGGGCTGCAGGCAGCACGAACGGACCGACGCGCAGAGGACGGGCGACGGCTCCGCCCCACCAGCGGCTGGCCGTGATGCCGCATCCCACCAGGGTGAAGTCGGGCCTGTCCCTGTACAGGAGGAATGTTCAAAAACATGTAACAATAGTTTTGGGACTCTGTTTTGATCATGTTTTGACTATTTGGGGGCATTTTTCGAGTTTCTTTTTATTTTCATCCAGAATCTCCCTGTAGGGGGACATGCCCGAACTAAAACCAGGGACCTGCCGCGCCGTTCCTCAGCCGCGACGCTGCTCGCACTGGCCGGCGCCCGTGTATCCTTCACGCCCGCCAGGGGCGAGGGCGGACATTCGCCGTTGGAGGCGTGGTTCGCAGCGGTTCTGTCGTCTGCAGTGTGCAGGTCTGTCGTCGTCGAGGCGCGGGGGGCGCAGGCCTGCGCTCTGCACCTTTCATGTGTAATTGAATTACACATGAAGTGGAGATGACCGGAAGTGGAATTGACCGGAATTAGTCATGAGTGTTCTGTATCCTTATCCCTAGGTTTGGCATCACCTTACCTCGGTGCCGATCTTCGGGATGCCCGAGGTTTCTGAGGGCACATGCCCAAGATTGTCGTCGCCTCTGGCCTGCGGGTCTTGGGGACAGGGATGAGTTCGAGGCTGGTCAAAGTTTACGTCAGATATCGCTGCACGCGTTCGAGGAGGGCGAGGAACTGCTCCGGCAGTTTCTCGCGCTGGCCGTTCTCGGCCCTTCGAACGACCACTACACACTGGTCGTTGAAACTACGTATTTCCGGATTCCAAGATCCCAATCTACTTCAAGCGCCTTCCTAATTCAAGAATCGATATGCTCTTGCTGCGTGTTGTTACCATCTGGGAGGGCCTGAACCCAATCTATTTAATCCGCCTTCCGATGTTATGTTTTTACCGACTTCTTCCGACCGATGTGTACGTTGGCCTGGCGACAACCGTCCCTGTGCTCGAGCGCGTCGCCCGCACTACCAAGCCTGCGCCACGAACAGAAGTGGGCAGGGTCCTCCGCGCCACCGCGTGGGCCTGCGTGGTCTGCTGCACTGGATGGGGCCTGCGCGTGAATGGACACCGTGATCGTTGTCTTACTCATTGTTTTGCCGATCGGCGCGGGCCCTCGCGCCCCCCCCCCCCTCCCCCTGCTCGTGGAATTGATCTTGGCTGTTTGGGGCGCCCCTTTCGAGCAGGCGGAGGCTCCCCCATGGGGACGCACTGCCGCACACAGTCGCACCACGCAGAGGTCTGGAGCCAGAACCCCCCGCCTCCCATCCCCTTTTCCGCCCAAGATCGAGACCCCTGACTCCGGATCCGCCCTACTTTGGCTTTTTTTCCAACTTAAAATTGCGTCGGAAATCCACCTAGAAGAGGCAGAAAAAGTAGGGCGGAAATTGCTGCACCCAACATAAAATAGGGCGGACACCCACAGAAACAGCAACAGAAAAGTAGGGCGGAAATTGGCATCAGCGGGGCTTGAAAAGTAAGGCGGAAATTCCAAGCCCTACTTACGAATTTCCCCGAAGTAGGGCGGATCCTGAGTCAGGGACGCCGACCAAGTAAGAAGACACTCACCACGCTGTCCCCTGGTCCATCGCCGCGGTCCCTGCGTAGGCGGAGGCGCGGGGCGCAGGCGGAGAGAATACGAGGGCCCGACCGCACAGAACGACTGTGAGCAAAATCGTCGTCGTCGGTCGACGTCGACGTCGTCGCCGTCTATTCCCCCCTCCTCCTCCCCCTCACCCCTCCTCCTCCATCCTCCTCCTCCTCCTCCTCCTCCTCGCTCCACCTCCTCCTCCTCCTCCTCCAACCTCCACCTACCTCTCCTTCTCCTCCTCCTGCTCCTCCCCTCCACCTCCTCCCTCCCCTCACTGCTCCGCTCCTAGCACTCCTACCTCCTCCTCCTCCTCCTCTCCTCCTCCTCCTCCTCCACCTCCTCCTCCTCCCCTCCTCCTCCCCCCCCTCCTGCTCCTGCTCCTGCCTCCTGCTTCAAGTCGCGCAGCCCAGACCCATCGAGGCAACAGCCCAAGAGCGCACCGGCATGCTCTCGGGCTTATCTTCCCTTCCCTTTCTCACGGGCGCCCCGAACCCGGCACCTCCCTCCCTCGCGGAGACCAGGGAGGGGAAGCACACACACACAGACACAGACACAGTCGTCGATCTCCGAGAAACGGTGGGAGAAGATAGGAAGTGGGGGGGAAGACGAAAGTCTAGAAAAGAAGGGGGATCTTGGGATTTGTGCGTGTTTACTTGTGTGTCCCTGGGCCCCATTCAGAGACAGCGGCCCAATCGACTGGCCTCGGCGCCCTGCTGGCAGGTGCTGCTGCCACGCCGGGGGGGCGTGCCAGCCCCCCGCCCGAAGCACCACCGGAAGCAGTCGCCGCGCAGCCAGTGCCACCCCCGGGCGGTCTGCCAGCGCGATGCGCGACGGTTGAAAGGAACAAGTTTGCACCACCTGGGCGGCACGACAACTGATGATACGACCCCCCCGCCCCCGACCTTAACATTGAGAGCGGACGCGCACGCTTAGATGGAATGTCTCTTTGTTTTTGTCGAAGGGCCCCAGCAGATGTCACAACTACCAATATGAAAGTCGGGGGCGCGGGGGAGCAGCAGTGCCATCCGATTCGCAGCTCAAACCGAAATGGTGCACGTATTTTACTTTCAACAGGAGCTCCCCTCCAAAGATGCCGCCCGCACCGAGGCCAAGGCTGACGCAACCACCCTAAGAAGAAAACAAAAACATGAGCATAAACTTGTCGCGCTCCGCGCGGATTTCTTGGAGCTGCGGTGGGTCCCCCTGGCGGCGCCTCCGGCGCCGCCCCTGGCGCGCTCCGCGCGCCAGGGAGGGGGTTTCAGCGCAGATTGAAGGAATCCGCGCGGAGCGACAAAATGTTTTGTGTGTTGCTTGTCTTGTTCTTCTAGAATATACCATTAAGTCGGGCCTGTCCCTCTACAGGAGGAATATTTTAAATTATTTACGCTTCGCGTATCCCCACCAGCCCATCTCACAGCAGCAGCTCTCGCGAAGCATGTCGACAGTTGTGTTTTTGAGGCGTGTGTCCGCTGGGCTCCGTCTATCTCCCCTGTCCCTCCTTCCTCCCGCCTCCTTGTGAATCCTCCTTGTGGGGGGAGCGGGAGAAGGACGAGGCGGAGGAGGAGGGAGAGAAAGCGCTCCTCGTGATTTGAGTCGTTTGGGGTTTCTCGTCCTGGTGTGAGTCGTTCGGGCCCTTCTTCCTGGTGTGAGTCGTTCGGGCTCTTCGTGGTGTGAGTCGTTCGGGCTCTTCGTCCTGGTGTGAGTCGTTCGGGCTTCTCGTGGTGTGAGTTGTTCGGGCCCCTCATCCTGGTGTGAGTCGTTCGGGCCCCTCCACCTGGTGTGACTCGTTCGGGCTCCTCGTGGCGCGAGTCGTTCGGGGCCCGCGTCGTGGTGTGAGTCGTTCGGGCTCCTCGTGCTGTGAGTCGTTCGGCCGCCTCGTCCTGGTGTGAGTCGTTCGGGCCCCTCCTTGTGGTGTGAGTCGTTCGGGCTCTTCGTGGTGTGAGTCGTCCGGGCCCCTCGTCCTGGTGTGAGTCGTTCGGGCTCCTCGTGGGGCCTCTTGGGGGCATCTTGGAGCCTCGGGGGCCTCTTGGGGGCCTCTTGGGGGCCTCTTGGGGGCCTCTTGGGGGCCTCGTGGGGCCCTTGGGGGCCTCTTGGGGGCCTCTTGGGGGCCTCTTGGGGCCTCTTGGGGGCCTCTTGGGGGCTTCTTGGAGGCCTCTTGGGAGCCTCCTGGGGGCCTCTTGGGGCCATCTTGCGGCTTCTTGCGACCTCCTCAGAAGCGCAAATGAGCGCTGGCCACTGAGAAGGACAAAATGAGCCCAAAACCTTCGTAAAAAACAATGGTTTTGCTAGGAGGGAAGATAAGCGCGGCCCCCTCAGAAGGCCAAAATGGGCCCAAAACCGTAGTAAAATCAATGATTTTGGCTTCAGAGAAGAGGAGAGCATTTTTTCGTGCCCCCCCCGGCGGGGCCAGAATCCTCGTGAGGGTCGTCGTTTTTTTGGCCCTCCCAGGAGTCGAAAAAAAAACCTTCTGACCACCCGCGGGACGACCTCTCCAGGCCCAGGGGGAGGGGGTAGGGGGAGGGGTAAACCCCTCCCCGAAGGGGAAGAAGGGGGGTTGGGGGGTTGAGGACAGAGAGAGCTCTCTAAACCACTCACGCCCAAAGGGCTGGTGGGATTAGGACAAAAATAGTCTGAGGACGATGTTTCAACTGGTTCTGCAATGTTTGAATAGTTTTGGATTTTTTTTTCCGTCTAAAATCCCCTTGTAGGGGGACACAACCGACTTAAAACCAGTGCCACCCGCGGGCGGTCTGTCAGCGCGATGCGCGAGCTCCCCTTCAAAGATGCCGCCCTCGCCGGGGCCAAGGCTGACGCAGCCGCTCTAAGAAGAACAAAAAACATGAGCATAACCTGTTGGCGCTCCGCGCGCATTTCTTGGAGCTGCGCTGGGCCCCCCTCCGCGTGGAGCGTCTAGCGACGGCCGCCCCCTTGCCCCTTCCCTTGCCCCTCTTGCTCTTCCTCCTGGCGTTTTTTTCTTCTTCTGGCGATGGCTGTTCTTTTTCTTCTTCTAATCTACCGGCGCGGTTCGCGAGCCCCACTTCAGCGATGCCGCCGGCTCCGAGGCCAAGGCTGGCGCAACCGCGGCAGGGGGCGAGAGGCCCCCCCTCTGCCAAGCGGGGCCCGGGCCCAAGCGGCGCTCTGACCATCTCCTGTCACGAGGGGAAAAAACACACAGGCACAATTAATCGGCGATTCCCAGAAAATATGGGAAAATATGGGCAAGTGGGAAGAAGGCAAAAACCAAGAAAATATTGGAACATAGGGGGATATTTCTATTTGTGTGTATTTATACTCTTGCACAGGGTGTCTCGAGCTCCGACCACTTTATTTCGGCGTCGTCGTCGCTCCCCCCCAGCTGCCGTGTGCCCTTCATGTGTCGCTATATGTGTCGCTGTGTGCCTTGTGCCCTTCATGTGCCGCTATATGTGTCACTATTTGTGTCTGTGTCGCTGAGTGTCGTTATGCGTCTCCATGTGTGCGTCGCTATGTGTCGCTGTGTGTCGCTATGCGTGGATATGTGTGCGTGTGTCGATACATGTCTCTATATGTCGATATGTGTCGACATGTGTCGCTATGTGTCGCTCCCCAGCGCCCCAGCGCACCGCCCCCTCCGCCCCGACGACTTTATTGCGGCGTCGTCGTCGCTCCCCCCCCCTCTCCTTCTCCTCGGCAACCCAGCGCGCTGCCCCCTCCGCCCCAACCACTTTATTTCGGCGTTGTGTCGACATGTGTCGCTATGTGTCGCTCCCCAGCACCCCGGCGCACCGCCCCCTTCGCCCCGACGA